>JACCHV010002783.1:0-600000 GCA_018907245.1 Eupristina koningsbergeri | reverse complement strand
TATAAAGTATGATTTCTAAAAAAAAAATTGGATAATTAAATCATTGAATCAATAATAAATATTTCTATTTTTAAATGAAATATTATAATTGTGAAAGATGGATTTCGATTTAATACTTTTTCGATTAAATCGAAGATGAAATGTAGCCAAATTATTCATTAAGATATATATAAATATGCAGTATATATTTTATATAAAATTAAAATTTATAAAAAAATTTGTACATTTTTTTTATTAGTCTTTAATTTAAAATATATTTTTCAATAGCAATATTTAAAATAAAAGCTTCGAATTTGATATTGTATTGATGAATCCAAAATGGAGAAAAATAGACTACCAATTGTAAATATATTTGTACAAATAAACGAAGTAAATAATTACTTTCTACAGGTTTCATGAAACAGTAGTGACTTCCTGAATCCTTTATTTGTAACAATAATATTGTCTTTGTTATTACTTCAATATTATTTCAAATCACATATAAATTGCACAAGCTACTAATATGTAACGTAATGTTGTGTATGTTTATGTTGAAAAACTAAAAACTTTAATTATTAACAATATAAAGTGCTTATTAAATCATAAATGATTTGGAATATATTATTTGTAAATAAATGAATAGATTTTTGTACATGATTTAGGTATTAACAATTTATATTTGTTCACATATTTTTAAAATACTTTAGTTACAGTAGAAGGAAAATTTATTTCCATTTCAAAATTATTTGGAATTTACTTATATGAATGAAAATAAAATACTATTGTTTCAAGTATTTGTGTAATTATTAATTTATATTGTTAATTTCGTGTAATTATAAATAATACAATCTGGTCTTATTATTATAAAATATTTTTATTTTAATTAATTTAATTATTATTACAAGCACAAAAAATTTGAACATAATTTTGTTATCTATAGTGATAAATAAATGTTAAATCCATCAACTATTATGTAACTATGTTTTATTAATCAATATTTTTAAATATTTGTCATTGTAGAAAAAAAGATGATAGCTTTATTTTATGAATAATAATATATCAATAGAGAAATACAATGTATCCTATTTTATTAAAAATTTTACTTTTATATTTAAAATACTAAAACATATTACAAATGTAATGTAATACAAAGAATCTTTTTTAGAGTTATTAATAATATATTTATATCATTACTTAAAGTAATAATATATTGAAAAAATAAACTGATACATTGAACAATAATTAAAGACTGCAAGAAAACTTATCAAAGAGATATTCATTGTAAAATTCAATTTTTAAGTGTTTTAGTTTTTATGATAATAGGAATTTATCTGTAGAAACAGATCGAGATATATTAAAAATTTTATATTATTATTATAGCCAATGCTTTTATTGTGTTACTGTCGCTGTTGCTGCTGTTGTGACTTTATATATTAAAATATAGTAATAAAACAAATGCGCTCTTGCTCTATTTTATATATTTGTGGAGGATCTGAAATGCACAAAAATCTCTTAGAGGTAAACAGTATTTCTAAAATATTTATTATTCAATTATCATGAGGAATGTTTAAGAATATCAATAATTATGAATTTATCAATCAATAAGCTTACTTACATTTTAAGAAATTTTTAAAGTGCTTCATTAAACTATGCATTACTTTCATACTGAATTATTAATTTTTTTTCGTTTTTAGGATTTTAATAAATTTTTTAAGTAAATATTTCAAACTAATACAATAATTTATACAACGAAGAAAAATTAATACGTAAGAAGTAAATGTATTTATATTCAAAATATATTTTGTCCAAATTAATTATGATATAAATTAAAAATAACTAGAATTTATTTTGTAATTACTTGACATATATCTGCATTTATATTATAAAATAATATTTTATAATTGAAAATAAAACATTGTTTTTTTGTACATTAATATTTTATTTACACAAATATACTAATTTTGATTTATATAATTATTGTCATTGATTTAATAATATGTTTTATTGTGAAATATTACCTTATGAATTTTTTTTAATGTTTTAAATTTTTTATAAATGTATATTAACTAATTTTTTTTCTATCACAAATTTATTTTACAATTTATATATTAATTTTAATTATAAAATTGTCAAAGACAATAATATTGGGAATATATACTTTAATATTACTTAAAATTTTTATATTTTTATATATTATTTATTTATTATTACAAAATTCAAAAAAAGCACTTTAATAGTAATTTTAATTTTATTATTATTATCATTTTCATTATCATTATCATAATCATTATCATTGTGATTATCGTTATCATTATCATTATCATTATCATTGTCATTACCATTATCACTATCATTATTAATATGTAATAATTTATTTTTTTATTTTCTTGCCTTAGTATTTGAATTAATTACAATTTAGTAAACTTAACAGTGAAATAAATATATTTACTTTTAAATAATTTTTAAATGATAATTTTTTAAAATCATATATTCGTTCTTGAGAATAATTACACTAATGGTTATATAAACTTATAAATCATGATTTTCAAGGTAATAGATAATGCTTCTTTATTTTTTAAATATATTTTTAAACATAATATTTAAAATGAAATTAATAACTAGTGATTAAAATCTTTTTAGTATATACATTAAAGATAAAATTCATTATAGTTATATTAATGATATCAAACTCGTTTTTACTTTTATTTATCTAATTATTTTGTTATGCCTAAAAATATTGTTTTCATATTATAGTTTTATGACATTATATAATTATAATAAGATAAAAAGAGAAAATTATAGTATGTTTATTTGCATTCAGAAATAACATATTTTAAATGTATAAATACCCTCATATAAGCACAGTATCCTTAAAAATATTATTTTCCTGTAAATATAATTATATTTGGTTATTAAAGGTTTACTATAATAGATGATCAATAAATGTTTCTTACACATAATTCCATAAAAGTGTTGAATATCCATTTAAATAACATATACTGAATATATATATTAACAAAAAGCAAATTAAAATATTAAATTATTTTTCTCCATATTAATGTTCCCAATTTTAATACAAATAATATTTTAATTTAAGTCAAAATATTGATAATAATTTAAATTCAAAATAATTTTTTAAAAAAATAATCTAATGCTTATTGATTTAGATATAGGATTTAAAAATAATTTTAGAAAATTTATAAAAAGTTTAGCTATTAATGAAATAATTACAGAGCTTGAAAAATTATCTAGTTTTCTTATTTATTTATTAAGTAGTTTAAATTCTATGATTTAATTTAAATATTATTTAATAATTAAAATAAAAGTACATAAATATACATGATTGTTTTAATTTATTTTTCCTTAATTTTATAAAAATTTGTTTATATATTTAATGTTTCTTACAGTATTAAATATTATTTAATTTATTAATGTAGAATTTATAAAAAAATTACTTAAAAAATTTATATTCAAAGGTCATAAAAGTATTAAGAGCCAATTAATAAAAGAAAATTTTTTTAAATTATACTGTCCATAGCTTGATTTGAGAAAGTGTAACGTTCCATTGTAAACGAAAAATAATGAATTAGAAATTAACTAAAAGTTTTTTACAGAATAATACTTTTCAATTTTTGTATAAAAATTTTAAGATGTGTCAAGAAAGTTTTTCTAATTATTTCTTTTTTTTCGATAATATTATTCAGTTAATAGTACTTGTTAATAAAAAAATGATTAATCTTCAATTCGTGTTCCCTGTCAAAATGAATCATAAATAATACGCGATGATATATACATGTATATATACATGTTTATGTGTATTCCTATAATTAATAATTTGGAAGCCCACGACCTGTTGTACCATTGAAAAGCTTAATTTAATAAAGCCACAAATACCAATATAAACAGTTATTACATAGATGTGTTTGTCATTAAAGCAGCAACTTACATCAGAATTTAATTTAGTTGTTGTTGAGGATTGAGAGGAAGGGCCGAATAAAACAGAATAATACGCCTTTTAGTCAGAAGCTCGCTGGTGTAAATACTTGTAACTCGCGCAACCAAGCTCAAGCTCAACATTTACTGAATTTGGTTGAAAATAGAAAAGCCGAGCCCATAGTCGAGGCAGTTTGTTCAATCAGGCTAATGTTCCAATAATTCGGTCTCGGTACATGCAGCCTTCAAGCTTTAATGAATGAACGAATGGCCTCGCCTTTAATGCTGAATATTACCTATAAAAGTCGGAAGCTCGCGCCCGCGAAAGCTCTAAAGCTCCTACCATCACTTTTAAATTGAACACCTTCATGCATATACATCATCCGACCTATTATACACGTTTCATCGAGACCCTTTTTTGTCTTTCCTTTAATAAACAAATCGATCATTATTATTTATCGTACTTTTCGGTGAGTTATTTTTCTGTTCTTTTTTTTTTTTGTGTTTCTTTTTTTTACCACACGGAGCTTTTCGATATAAATTTAAGTAACAACTTTTGCCCAGTTAATATCCCTTATCAGCAAATTATAATTACATTAATGCATTTTTGCGTAGATATTAATCACTTTCGTTTTAGAAAGCGGTGCATCTTGCGTTATCTAACAGTATGGTCTACCACGTAAATTGAAAGATGAACTGTTTTGATTTTTTGCACGAATTTGTCTTTATTTATCATGCTCCTTAAAAGAAAGCCTTAAATTTAACTTTATCATTATTCATTTTGTTAAAAATAAAATGAAAACAAATGCCATGTCAATTAATAAATTCCAATTTGGTTTACATTTTAACTGCGATATTTTCTTTTAGAAACTGTTAATTTAGGACGTTTTATTACATTGTGCTATAATATATAGTCTCTCAAATGAAACGGTAATGGAACATTTATTTTTACATGCCATTATATATTTATGTTTAAAACAAAAATTTACTTGTAAATTACAATGTATTTAAACAATGTATAATTCAAGCTCAGTTTTTTTTATTACATTTCAATTAAAAAAATATTTATTAAATTATTCATGAAATTTTGTATTCAATTAATTTTTATAATCTATAGTAAGAATAAGATAATTCATTAATTATATCATTCAAAAAATTTTACTAATTTATTTATTTTAAGCAATAATGCTTTTTCTTTAACATGTATAAAAATATTATTTTTTAAATTATTACATTTTGTATTAATATTATCTTTTAATAACAATTATTTATTTTATTATGTGTTATCGATTGAAAATATCATAAACATTTTAAATATATGTAAATACACTTTGTAAAATACATGGAAACCTTTTCTTTTATTTTCAAAAGATAGCAAATATAATTGTTAAATTAATTTTAGGTTCAAAATTATTTTCAATAAGCGACTATTTGTGTTCACAGTGTAGTTTAGCCAAAAATAAAAATGATACAATACAAAGGATGTATGCACAAATCTTCCCTTTGATAAACAAACTTTTGCGCGCAAACATGTGGATATATCAAACGAACTACTAAAAACCAAATAAATATGTTTAACATATTTGGAAATAAAATGCTAACAAAAATATCAAAATGAAGTAGGACAATGAAACTGCACGATACATAAAAATTATGTAATTATAAGTGGAGAAACCTTATGTTTCATGCAATATTGTAAAATTAATTAAACCGTGAATATGAAGATAGATTAGTTATGCACCTATAATAGGAAATGAAATAACAGCTTATTAAATTTTAGTTGAAAAATCGTAAAATAAAAGTCCTTTAGATTTATTAAACCAAAGATAAGCAAATACTATTAGTCAAATTTAAGAAACTAGGATATGATTAGATTATTCAGGATTAGTATTTCAAAGAAATATTATTCATAACATGAAAAATTAAGATGATCTTACTCCTAATAAAATTATTTTCAGAAAATTCTAATTATCAAATTCGTGTTTCTACAATTTTATTATTTAATACATAGGTTGATATATAGACAAGATATTTTTTTATAATATTAATTTTAATTAATTATTTTTGAGCTTTAAGTGCATACTTCATTAGATATTCTGTACGTAACTGAAACGGTATTCCTGCATTTTTACTACTAAATTTTTTTTTTTTTTTATAATGAGTTGTATAATATTATCTTTTTAATATAATTAAGAAAATATTTGTGAAATTAAAAGTAAATAGTTGATAATACTATAAAATAAGTATTTACTAGAAAATTATTTTAAACATATTTCTATAAAATTATTTTTAATTTGTTATTCAATTAAAAAAAAATTTTGAAATTAAGTTTTATAAAGAATGACTTCACTGTATATACAGACATAATAAATGGAGTCATGATATAATATATGTGTATAAAAATATCTATGAAAATATAAAATAATAATACATAATTGGATTTTAAAAAATCTCAAAATTATAAGTATATCCTTGGATTTTATCATATTTTGATGCTTTAATTTATTATTTTTAATATTCAAAATATCCTTAATTTGTTTCGTATTTTGTTCAGTTGTATATACTGTACTTGATATATTATAATGGCTCACCTGTCACGCTATGCACGGTTAGATAATTTTATTTTAATTTGGCTATTTGATTTTATACGGTAATAAATATAATTTTAGCAAATATAAAAATACTAAATTTGTAATGTTCTCTAAATAATATTATTTCTGTAATTAAAATATACTTTTTAAGTTTTAAGTTGCTAATTAATATTTGATAGTTCGTATAGTATAAATAAAATTAAAAAAAAAACAATTTATTGCTCACATGATAAATATTATGTTTATTATTCATAATCTTAAATAATAATTAATAGAGTCATTATTTTATAAAAATTATTATTGTAATTAACATTAATATTGTACGAATAATTTATAGTTTTTAATTATTTATCATAATTTTTAATTTGAATAATATATTTTTTATCCATAATCTGTTGATAATTTGTAAATTTAATATTGATTTCAATATTTAAATTGTATTTAAAATTATATCGCAATCAATTATATTCATTTATAATAAAAGATTTGGAATCTAGTGAAATAGAGTTGAAATTTCTTTTATGATTATTCGGTGTAAATGTAAAAATCATCTTTATGTCCGAGTAAAACGGCTTGAAACAATATATTTTCATTGAATAGATGCGATACAGATCTCTTACATGAAAAATAATGAATACATGCAGTTATAATTGGGCAGAAATGAAAGTACTTTTTTTTTTTATTCAATCCGATTATTAAAGTACGTCAATATGGAAGGTCGCACAATGATCACTACAAAATATACTGCCACTGGAAATATCTAAAAATTAACTTTAATATACCTGAGAAAAAAAATTAGAAAGAACAAAGTAGATTTCAATACCATGATATTAGATCTTACAAATCTTCCAGAGTATTGCTCTTAATAATCCCACATTAATTTCCATAAATTATTACAAACATGTATCAAGGCCACAATTATAGGACACACTATGAAAATCCCATGGAAAATCAAGTTAAATCAAGTTAAATCAAGTTTTAAAAACTAAGAGGCATTTAAATCGATCGAGCAGCATTAATTCTTTCCTTTGCCTTATACAGAGAATGTAGTGGTGGCATTTGTTTACTTAAGTTATGTTTGAAGGGGTGCGTGCGCCCCAACAGAGACGACAATTCCTTACCCTTAAAGTCTCGATCGGGAGTCGGTAGTCGTGGGCGTCAGAGTGATTTAAACCCCCGATATTAAAGTATTTTTCCGCGACCTACATCTCATTTCGAGGTCAAGCACACCAATCGTGTCGCTAACCAGTTCACCTTTCAAAGAGCTTGTTATATGTATTATGCCAAATACAATCAAGTTCCTGAAAATGTAAACGAAAAATGTATGCATATCCAACATATTAATGTCAATAAAAAAAATTTTATATACATAATAAAATAGTATTCACTTGATCTGGAAGATAATTTTTATGGACGTGGAGAACGTAAACTTTTGCCAGATCAACTTGAGTTTAATTAGTTAATTACATAGAATTGTTAATACCTGATTATGGAGGAGCTAAGACTTATGGTACTAATAAGTATTGGAACTATTTTAAAGTATATAGTATTTTTGATTATGTTAATAACACTCGGTAGATAGTATAATAAATGTACGAAATAAAAATAAAAATGAAATCATGTAAGTCCATTCTCAGGTTACTAAAAATTTAATTTTTAATTTATAAAAGGCTTTATGCGAAAGGAAAGGTTTTTGAATTACTTTTTTATACTTATCTGATGTATTATTATGTTGATTTATTTCCATACTCATTACATTGTAACTTTTAAAATTTTCCATGGATTTGTATTCTTTGAACACTGAGATTAAAGAAAATTAATACCTTCAAAGCATTAAAATATTAAAATATCTTTGAAATGTAATGTTACGTGCGTGCCTAATAAGTGGTTTTATTTTTTAAACTAATTAAAGAAGCTCTAAATATAAAATATTTTATTTATTTATTAATAATAATAATAACGAAAAAAACAACAACAACAACAATAATAATAATAATAATAATAATAATAATAGCAATTACGAATTTATAGCATTTTTAAGGCTTCTTACAATTTTCGTTCTATATATTTGAAACATTAAAAAATTTTTAAACATTAAATCCTTTTTAAAACTCAATTTGTTATCCTAATTTTCAAATAGGATATTTAAAAAAAAACATTTTGCGAAAAAAAAATAAGAAAATAGTTTGCAAATGACGTTTTAATAATTATTAATTAAGTTTATATAATTCTTAATTTTAATAATTAGAAATGCGGATAAAATATTAATAAGAAAATATAGAGCGTAGATGAAGTATCTGTGTTGAAATCTTCTTTTAACACACTTTACTACTCGCTTAAGCCCAATACGTCTAAATCAAGATTTTTTTATGATATTGCATTTTCTCAGTACATTTATATATTACATTTTATGTGGTTATTATTCTCAACATGATAACTCTGTTAGGGGGAAGGGGAAGAGATTAAAAAAGAATTAAACTACTTGCGTCTGCCCATTTATCATCACTATCACTTTTAATTTATATAATTTAGTTGCTTAGAATACATTTTAGCGCAGTTAATGTAAATCCAACAGTGAAATGCATGAAACACACTTTAAAAATCTCGAAGCTCTAAATCTCGTGCTTCTTTGCATGCATATATTTTTATATCGAGCGCTTTGAGGGAAGGAATATAAAGAGCACGTATTAAACATAATTAACGATCGAAGATAAGCCAATGGAATCGAGGAAAAGCGATGCATCGGTAGTTTCAGTCTCGATGTCGAAGATCAAAGATCGGTCGTCGGGAAAATTAACGTTGCCCGTTAATTTTCCCCTTCCCGACCTGCCACTACCCCTTGCGACTTGTAACTTCTCTCTTGGTTCACACTTCTGGCTCGGAGCGAAAAGTCAAGTAAAGCTGGCTAAGCTAAGCCTTTCTTGGCCAGTAACAACGCGTTCGCGCTCACGTCAACACGTTTTTACCGAGTAGTTTAGCTTTCGCCCGCCTCGACTCTCCCTGACCGGTAAATATCGTAAATTTAAAAATACTAACCCCTAACTAATCGGCATTTAACATCCCTTATCAGTAAGTTTTTCATTTTTGGTGACAGTTGCACAGTAAACAAACAGCCTTTGGTTCATTATTGTTCATAATTACCCAGTTTTAACCAATGAGTGAGTTGACTACTTTTAATTCAAATACTTTACTAACTTTAAATACTAATTTTCACTAATTCTTTTTTTTTTATTATTATCATTATTATTCTAATCAACTACTTTTAAAACACAGCATTTAGTTTTAAGAATTTCGAAAAAGGGTTTTCATTTCTAATCAAAACTACAAGGACTTTTATGACTATGCTTTTTTGATAATTGCTGATAGTTTATTGGTGATTTGTCACAAATTTAATTACATTAATGTAAACAATTTTTAAAATTTTCTTATAACGAAACACAAAAAAGCACACTTATTTTAATAATTGTTAAAAATTAATCCAATTCGCATTAAAATTTATATTTTAATATTGCGATAGATTTGTTTCAATTTTACACTTTAACTATAAACAAAAAGTATAATTAAATGTACACATGACCAAGTAAAAATTACTTTAAAGTACAGCAGAACAAAATGTTTTTTATATTAAATCCATAATATTGTTAAAAGCAGACGATTGATCAATTTGAATTAATTTACATTTCATTTTAAACGAAATACCCGATATAAAAATTGAAATTGATTTGGTTTATATTATATACGACTACATCCTACAAGTGTTTATTCGGTCGACTCCTTGAGTGTCATTTCAAATCAATTGCGCAGCTTCGGGGCTCTCTTGAAACAACGCCAAAAATTGAAAATTATTACCAAAGTGAATAATTAGCATAACGCGAATTAGTATTTTAATACACTGTGCAGAACAATCGATAAATAAAATGACGTGGACATCTGAGTTCTACATGTTGGCCGAGGATCGTTTAGAAAGCTCGCAACTTTGATGCAATCAAGCAATCATATGTAATTCAGACTGAGATCGATATGGTGGTATCAATCGTGCATAAACGTAGGAATTGCATCGGTGATCAGTACGATAGGACAATAGATTAGAAGAGGAGGAGGAGAGGAGGAGGAGGAGGAGGGCCATGATTTTGAAGGAAGCCAATCGTGCCCCGACTTTATGGTAACGGTCAGTAAAGATCCGAGTGGGTGATTTCCTAGTCCACCCGCAGACACACACGGGTGCATTTCCGAGCTCACACACACACACACACACGTAAAGCATCGTATCTTGAATGTTGAGCAAGTTGCTCGCTCTGACTCTCTCCCCGGGTATGATTCCAAAAAAGATCGATAGAAGGACCGTAGCGTCGCGAGCCACGAGCCCATACCGCCAAAGATTTACGGTCGGTACGGTATACCTTCGTACGACACCACGCCGCTAGACAATTCCTCGACACCGGCGATTAATCCTTAACATCCACGAAAGTACCGATCACGCGTATCCGTCCTCCACGTCCCCCCGCGCCCCCCACCGTGTCCTTGCAATCCTTGCTCGGCACTTTTAAGTGACACCTCCTGACACGTGATACCACTGCTTTTATCAATTACATTTGATGCAATTGCACCCTTGATTCACCGCTATGCACTATCGGCACGATTTAGTTGAAGTTTCCGTTTTTTTAAATTAAAAGGTGTTACTCTTTCGACTTTGACTTGTGAGACGAATGTAAATAACCGGTGTTTAGTCTTGCTCAAATTAAAACTATAATACTTATATAACAAAACCACTTCTTATGCTTATGCTACATTACATTTATTAAAAATATTTATATCTCATTGGTAAATATCTTCCTGTGACAATTTACAATTATATGATTTTATAAAAATATGTAGAATATTTTATAATCTTGTTGAGTTACTGTGTGGATTTGTACATTGTGCATTTACAAATTTGTTGTATTTATAAATGCATTTCTATATAAAACTGGATTATGTCGACTGCAGAAAAACTTTTCTATTTGAATTATGCTGTACATCTGTGTATATCATATTATTTTTTTAAGTAATATACTTTATTTTTATTTTTTTTATTACCTTTTACATCTTCTTAATAAAGTTTTAGAGTAACAATTTTATTATTCTCTTATGGTTCATAATAAAAAAAATTTACAAGAGGAAGAAAAATATAAACAATATTAAGTATACTAATGAATTTTATTTGTATATATAATAACAAAATTCAAGGAAAGTAGAACATTATTTAAAAAAGTAATATTTAATAATGAGAATCATTTAAATTTATTAAAAATATTACATAAAAATAGCAAAAGGGGAAATGCACAGATACTTTATTAATTCAGAGTAGTATTAAAGTAATTTGTTGAAGAAAATTTTTAGACAAAATGAATTATTAAATGATTTTAACTAAAAAAGATATGAATAGGATGTTGACAGAGATTCATAAAGAAATTAATTAGTAGCGCATTAATGAGACGACTGAATAATATTCTTTTACAAATTTCACTACGATCAGAAAAAAAGATTAACAAACAATCAGGTTTCGATTTCTTAGTACATCATGCAGTTTATTTTTGCATTGCAAATGACGGAAGGATGTTCTTTTAAATAGAATTGCATTATAAGGCTGCTTAGAACTTGAATAAGAATATTTGCATTTAAAATTCTTACTCTGGAAAAAAAATTATAGAACAAAATAAGATATTTAAAAAGAAAAACATGAGATGCAAACATTTATCATATGCCATAAAAAATACCTCTAATACACCTTAATTTCTTTACAGTTAAAATACACTAATATTTTAAATTTAACAACTGAGGATTTAGAATAAAAAATTAAAAAAAAAACATGTTTGACGCAGTAATATTTTACAATGATTTTTTTTTATTTTTAATTTTATATTAGAATTAATTAATTTCCCTTTTAAATTATTTAAACTTTTTTTTTGTAGCCAATTTAAATAAAAAAGAAAAATCATAGCTTTATAAAATTACAATTAACAAAAAATAAAATTATATTTTCATTATAAATCAAAATATTTTTAAGAGTTTATTATAAATAAAAAATTTGTAAATAGTTAAATGATGTGAGAAAGCTAGAATCGATTTGTTACATCTAAATGATTTCATGACAACAATGTATGTTGGATTTATGTGGAACAATTACATTTTAAAAACAAAGAATGCAAACAAAAGACTACAGTATCTATCATATTTATCTATAGGATTTGCATGAGAAAACACGTTAAAATGAAAAATAATAGTAAATTAATAAGAATGACTTTGAAAATAAGAAAACGAAAGTTAGAAAGACTACTTACATTTGCCTAATAAACTATAATGATATATACAATTGAATTGCTTTCTTTATTAAACCTACTTCTCAAGCATATTCTTAATTTATTTGCAATTTCAATCTTTTTATACTTAAGGAAATTTGATATAGTTTGATCATTTATTTATTGATAATTTGCTAAAGCAATATTTATAGAAAATTATAAAGTTAAATTTCCAGTGAAAACTCGATTTTTCCCCTATCATTGTTAGAGTTCTTTCATTCTTATTCTGATGCACAGTATAATGAGCATGACAAATGTTCCGGTCAGCAATTTTCAAATATTTGATTTTTTTTTAAACCAGTAGTAATTGTATTCATTGAATTATAACATGCTTTATAAAATATTAATTTTACGTACATTTTATATCTTTTTTAATGTTTATGTTGAAAATGTTACTGTTTTAATTTATTTCATACAAAATAGCATGTAACTGGATTCATTTTTTAGATCGTAAATAACTGTTTTTAGAAATTGTCTTTAATTATTTTGAATATATATAATTAATTCTTATGCAATTATTATAATTACTCTGTAATAAAAAAAAACCTAATTCTACATACAATATATCATTTAAAGATATAGATAATGGAACTATACTAATAATGAAATTTTTTATATACATAAACACATGTATGTACTAAAAGTGATTATATAGAATTAATAAATAAATTGTTTACATTTTTTAATATGCGTGATCATTAATTGATTCCAAAGAAAATAAGGTGCCAAAGAAATATGATTTTTATTTTAAAAATGAAAAATATATTTTTAATTTTATAATACAAAATTTTTTAATGGAAAACCCGCTATCTTATTCAGTAATAATTGTTATAAGTATCAACTATATTCGAGTTTTTTTAGATAAATGATCCTTCTCAAGTGTACTAAAATAACAAAAAATATTTATTGGTACTTGTGATTTTTTTGTATTAAAATTTAATAAGGCATAATGAATATTATTTGAAATTAGTGTTCACAAAATAAAAGATAATAATAAAGAAAATAAAGAAACTAGTTAAATATTTTGTAGAGATTTAGTGTACGGGACATCATATGCTATTTGCATAAATATTCAAAATAATAAAAAAATATTTATTACAAAATATTAAAAATATTTGAATAGTAAACAATTATACTTGATTTATCAATAAAGTTTGAATATTACCAGAAGTAGAATCTTCAAAAAATATATTTTAAAATGATATATTGTCGAAGGATTATCATTAGAGTCAAAGTACGGATTTTAAATATGGTTTTAAAAGGCATTAAGCAAATACTAATGAACAAAAAAATAGTAATTAAAACTAAATTTTTTTTTTTTAAACATTACATTACTAAGGATTTTGTTTAATTATTTATTCTTAACGTAACTATATTATCTGTACGTTTCGCTTCGCAATTTCAGTATCTAGAAAAATACCATTCTTCATTATTTGTAGTAATATAAAAAGTTTTTTAATTAAACTAATATAATTAGTGTTTTTATAAGATTACATTATAACGTAGTTAAGTAAAAAGTTTTTTTTTAACTTCATATTTTAGGAAAACTATAAAATTTTTATGTAATTCAAAAAAAAACTATATTTAACAAAAATGTAAGTTTATTTGATACTGGTATCTATGTTATTATCAAAAATAAGATATCATACATAAATTATTCATGATCTTAAAAATTAAAATTTACAATTGATAAGATTTTCAAGATTGCATGAAAAATATTGACAAAATAACAAGACAAATTTTATCCTTTAAAAAGTAATGCTGTAACAACATGTGTGGCAAATTACGAAATTGTTTGGTAAATGTAAGTTGAGTAAATGGTATTGTGTTTCGTTTTTTTTTTTTTTGAAAAAGAAAACATCTCTGATTATATAATTATTTTTTCGTCTGTCGAGTAGAGCTGGAGAAACTGCAACACGCCACGGCTTTTAGAATAAGTTGTAACTAGTTGCCGATTTAAGCTCGTAGATTTTATGTTAATTTTAGGAGCACAAATAGAGGTAAACGAAGACAGAGGGGGAGGGGGGGGGGGGGGGATAGGGGGGAAGAGCGAGGTAAAGATAGTACGTCGCTATCAAAATGTAGTTTATTTGCGTAGAAAGGGCTTTCGGATCGGAGAAAAGGTGAAATTGCGTAGTCGCATTCTGTGGTTGGCGTAGCTCGGTGTTGTTTCTCGGGCTGGTGCACACACTCCTCGTGTGGGTGAGATTCTCATTAAAGCGCTCATTAGTTTCGCCAAGTTTTGCAAGTATTGCAAAGCCCATCCAAAGTTAATATTATAAGGAGCAAGTGCAGTGGCACCATTAAATCGACGCGAGCCGACCGCGAGACTTTTCGCCCTTCTCGCTCGCTCATCGCTCCGAGTATTGATTTTTTACAGGCAGTCCACACTGATACTAAATGCCCTTCGCCTCCTTGTTGCGCTACATTTACGAGGGCTTTTTCTCTCCTCTTTACTTTTATTCCTCTCCCTTCCTTTCCTCTTTCCCTCTCTCCCTCCCTCCCTTCTCTTCTCTTCTTTTCGTTTCTTTTCCTCGCTCCTCCATTATTAGAATTGGTAGTTGCGGCCGGCCTCTCTCTCTCTCTCTCTCTCTTTCTCTCTTTGACTTGTCCCTCACTCATGTGTGTAATTTAACCCCCGGCGCTGGAATTTTTTTTTTTAAATTGCCTCTTGACTCTATTTATCGAAATGGATTTGCTCGAGACTTTTCTCAAGAGCTACTTTCAAGCAAATACATTTGTTTTATGGCCTAAATTTGTGCCACTATGATTTAACGCCAAATAACAGGTGACAAGTGTTTACAACCACATCCTATAGAATTAATAATACCTATCAAGGCAGACCTTGACGTTCCAAGCTATTTCCAATATTTGGTTTTATTGGGAAATGCTTAATTATTTTACAGTTGCTGATTTTCCTTTTAACAGAACCAACAATTTCATGGATCGCGAAACAAGTGCATTCAATTTCCTCTTTTCAGCACTGGCACAGTCCGAATAATGAAAAGTGTAATGAAATTCAAATTTGTACAAGGAAGAACTATGTTTGTTTTATTTATCTAATATACAATTTTTCACTTTTTATTGTTATGAGAGAAAGTCTTTTCCTTCGTTGCACTGAAAAGCACCGTAGAGCACCGTGAACTTGTAAAAAATAAATGTCCAATTAAGAATACAATCCGGGAGTAATGGATTTTCCTCAATTTGAAAACGTTCGTTTAGCCATTCGGACGCACCTCATTAACATTTCACGGGAATTATCAAGACAAATGGCTACGGTTGTTGTCTCAGGGAACTTAGACCTTTGGGATGAGTTGCAACATGTTTAATAATGTATTTATAATAATTCAAGTTTGAGTATCGATTGGCGTGCAGGA
Organism: Eupristina koningsbergeri; assembly: GCA_018907245.1. Taxonomy (NCBI): domain Eukaryota; kingdom Metazoa; phylum Arthropoda; class Insecta; order Hymenoptera; family Agaonidae; genus Eupristina; species Eupristina koningsbergeri. Next base: position 583,782 of record JACCHV010002783.1, on the reverse strand, counting down.
ATAGCGTAAATGTGGTCGTAAAGGAGGTTCACGAAAAGTAAATCAGCGACTGGCCGAGGCCGGCAGATTCAAATCAGCATACGTGTATTCGTGTCGCTCAACATTTATAAGTTGATTTAAATTCTAAAGCATCAGCCAGTGTTTTTTGTTCTTTCAATTCATTAGATGCATGGGCTTGTGGGCAAATGTGAAAGTCGGGGCAGCACATCCGCTCGCCCTGATCATTGGACGGATATTTTTTTATTTCCTGATAAACGGCCGAATGAATAATCAGAGACACGAGCACGACAATTATGATTTATGCTAAGCGGATTTATGATAGTCGAGCTTGGCATTTGTTGCAAGTGTGCAGAAACATTTATTCGGCAGCCGAGATACGGTATCTCGAGTCCTTGCCATTTTATAGTGCTCCAGCCGTTTTTTACTGTAACGCTCTTATGGTAAATTACAATCGTACCTCCTAAAATTCATTAGGATACTTATTTCAAGAAAGTCGGACGATTTTTTACGGTTCTTTTCTTCCTCACCGTTCATTAAGTACAGCTCGGTGAACTAGTTCTTCCGCGCGAAGATATAGCGCAGAAACAAAATAAACAACTCGAGCCTCACCGTCAACATAAACAACTCAACTCTGAAGTGCCATTAAAAATAAACTAGCAATTTTAAAGAGGAATATTTTTCTTGGGCTAATTATGCAATTTCTCGAATTCGAACGTCATGTTCTAAGCAGGATCGAGACCGAGTCCAAGCTTCCCCGTAGCTCAATTAAAAATGTAAATCAAGAGCGGCGAGCGAGAAAAGCGTTTTCCCCAGTTTTCCCAGTTGGCTGGTGCACACGTGTGCGGGGCGGGGCGGAGGGGGGGGGAAGGAAGGAGATGGAGTGCAAGGCTAAGCGTGGCAACCGATCATCATCTCGAGTATGAGAGCGCGAAGGAAGCCACCACATGATGACAGTCGTAACGCACCTCTAGCGCACCCATACTATTATAGTAAATATCCCCTAGTTATTGGTACTTTCCTAAGCTACTTTCCTATACCGCCTCTTTTTTTCCTTTTTTCATATTATTTATTGATTCTCTTGATGGATAAAGACATCCGCTTTGACGGAAATACAAAATCTCCTTCCGTGCAAACTCTAGAATTTGAAATAAAACTTAAGGAGGCATAACAGAGCTTTAAATTTCCTTTCTTCAACTTTTTTTTGTTGCAATAGCCTTTACTGAAAACTAGTTTTATATCTTTATGTAGTTTTAAATAATTTATAAATATTGGTAATCTTTGGTAAATCTGTACATTCATTCATTAGTTATCAATGAAATTGGAAAACATTTTTACTTTGTTTATTTCTTGATATTTTTTCTATGTTAAAATAGAAATGTAAATATTTATAAATATATATACTTTTAAATTTTGTAGATAATAAAATGTAATTTGGAAGTTTAGCATCTGCATTTATACAAAATTGCATATATTAATAAATACTGTTTCAATGAGTTATTTTGAAAACAAACATAATAAATTATTTATAATTAACATAAAATATCTGCATTCATGTATATACGAAATTTGTAAATTAATAGTAATAAATTTATTTCATGCGAAACGTCAAGATTTTACTTGTATTTTCTATTAATCAATTATTGACTGTATTCACATGTACACATTAAAATGATAAATTATCAAATATGTAATTTTTTACACATAAAAATCATTTAAACATAAAATTCTGTACAAATTTATTTAAAATCGTTACAAATAAGTAATATTATACAGTAAATACTATTAACATTAAAAAAAAAAAAAAATTATTTTCTTACGTTCTTTCAACAATGGAAATATTATACTTGTATTTTCTCAATATAAACTTAAATTTTATACCAAAAGCTCGAGTTCTACGTTTAGTTTACTTTATTAATTTTAAGTAATCTTTAAAATATCCTGTGGCTTAAAATTACCAAGTATTTATTGAAACTAGCAGTCGGTCGTAATAATTATCCATATCTTAAGGCCATCTCTTGTCAAGCTCGAGCTTAAATATTTTTAAATTTCAAGTATTTTCGAATAACTCAATTTAACAGTATTTCTTTTTTTAGTTCAAAAGCTGCAGTAATTGATTTTTTTAAATTATTTTGCAAAGTCATTCGTGTTAGTACAAAAAAATAGTGTAAAATACGCATGTTTCTGTTTATATGACTAAAGACTTAATCAAACTTCCATGTATGGAGACAATTATTTTATTGGATCATTTATACTGACCGAAGAAAAAATTTAACAGTAACTTTAAACATAGTTACAGCTACAATAAGTGCTCAGTAAGCAATTTCTCGAAAACTGAATTTGCAGTAAACTCAACTCTCATTTGTGGATATACAGGCACTAGCCGTGAAGGATGCGGATGCGAGAGCAGGACCAGGAGCTGGACGAGCAGCAGGCGCCGTTCCGGGTGCTATCCCCAGGTGGACGCATCCTCTACGAGCCTCGGCCCGTTCTGCGGTCACCCCCGCCGTCCAGGGCGCCCGAACCCTACAAGCTCGCCCCTCAAACTCCCGGATGCGGTCGGAGCCAACGGAAGTCGAGCTTTGCGATAATCGCCGAGCCTCAGTCGTTCGCACCACCCTCGTCGAGGCCCTCCTCGGGTAGACTCTCGCCCTTCCGGGGCAGAGGCTTCAAGGGCCCGCCACCTCGCTCGAATTTCTCCAACGGGCCACACTCACCCCCCGATGGAACGGGTCATCGCACCCTCCGCCCGCGACCCCCCCGGACAGGTGCGCTATCTTAATCCATGCCAATCCGATTTATTACTCTCGAGTCTCTCGGGTAATTATTCTCTTGCAGGGTCGATCTCTCAGCAGAACAGCCCTAAGCGCAGCCTCATCCCCAGGGCGGATCCGAGTCACTCTGGACCCCCGAGCAAGGGACCGTCCCCCAGGTTCGGCCGTCGGGCGGCTCAGAAGTATAATTCGAGCATTATCAACAGTGATACCAACCTTCGGCGACCTGCCCAACGCGAAGTGAAGAGACGCACCGAACTTCAGCCAATATCTTCTGCATACAGGAACAAGTTAGCCAACAAGGTCATTAATAATTATTTTAGAATTCCTTAACAGTAATTATACGATTGATTCTTAATTATTTTTTGATTAATTTAAGAAATGAGAAATACTGCAGCAGTTTTGAAGACTTATTTATTTGTTTACGAAGAATATTTTCAATCGATAACATTAATGAGATTGTATTATAGAATAGTACTTCTAGGATTTAATCACTGATATTTCACGTTCATAGATATTTTAATTTTATTTACAAATTTGTTGCTGTTTACCCTGTTATGTTTATCTACTTAAATTATGTTTACAATTTATTAGTTTAATTATGAACTGAGTTTATTTTAGAATATAAGTTTTTGACTATAAATTATATGTAAATAGAAAATAAATTAATGCCTTTTACAATTAATTATATTGTTGCGATACCAAAACGAACAGTAATTTCAACGAAAATACATAAAAATATAACAGGATATAATATTTACAATTTTGTTGAATATGCTGAACATAAATATGTATATAAATTCTACTGCTTATACAATCATAATTTTGAATATAAATTTTTTACCGCATTTTCTTCAAATATGATGCAGTAAAATCAGTATTGATATAATGTATGAATTTTTTCTCTACGCGCAATAAATTTGTGTACATGTTAATTTTAGTTTAAATATATTGTTCACGAAAAAAATTAATTTTTAAACCTTTCATTCAAAAAATATACTCATAAATTCATTTTCAAAAAGTTAAGCATAATATAAATATAAATTTTAAGTTTTTGCAATTTTTTCTACGCTTTTATTTAAGAATTGTACATCCCTTGTTTCATTTTATGCAAACAAATATTTATATTAAAAAAGTTTTTATTAAAATAGTATACTATCTACTTCAATTCAAATTCTATAACACGTAATTCTAAATAATCTATATGGATATGCATTAGAAATTTAATTGGCCATTGTAAACCATTAATGTTCAATTTAATGGGTTTTGCTATGTATATATTATTGACATCGATATCCAGAATAACTATATAAATTATATAGCGTATATTAAACAGCATTAAGATTCATGTAATACATGAGACCCTGGCTATTAAAAAAATCCCGTAAATTATTGTTTGGAACATAATTTAATTAGCGTACCCGTAGTACTTTGTATCCAACAAAATATTTTTGAGCCAATAATCTTTTAAGTTTGTTTTGGTCACTGCAGGATTCGCAAAAACCCACACAAACTCTTCGTCCGGGCACTCAAAGAATAGCCAAGTCAGAAGAGCGGCTGAATAAAAAATCATCAACTCCATCAAAGAATGGGACTGATGGTGGCAAGAGATTTATCACTGCCAAGACGCCAACCCCTCGCCATAAATCCTCTAGCATAGAAGCACTCGATTCACCTTCAAAAATTCCACTTGTACGAGGTTCTGTCATCGGCAATCCCACCTCCACCGACTCTCAAGCCAAATCTACGACAGTCAAATCCTCTGCTGCCGCAGCGAAGAATGCGAGTAATAACAAGCCTGCCAACCAAACCCAAACACAAGCTCAATCCAAAAAAAGTGAAGATGCTACTAAGCCCGAAAAACAAGATAAACCCGAAGCTTCTCGAGTAATAATTCTTTACTACTGCTATTTTTTTAATTTTCTTATTTTAATGATCATTAAGTTCTTGTACTTGATACAAATTAAAATTATAACATGTCTTAAGAACACGAAGATGGAAATTTGATTGAATTAGTGATTTGAAGGAGTAATTTTATATAAATACACAGAGTAGTTCTTTTATTAAACATTAATTTATAAAATTATTATATCATTGCATAAATATTTTAATTGCATTTCAAAAAAGAAAATTGCAATAAAAATAAAAACTAGACATTGTTAATTAGTATTTAATTGAATTTTGATTTGAAATAAATTTTAGATGGAGTCCAGCAAGAATAATCCATCAATGAAGGAAGGTTTACAATCAACTCTAGAAGATGATTTAAGTTTGGTTGACCTTTTGAAACAATCCTCGGGCGCAACAGGTACCTCTAGTGTCGTAAATACAACCACGACAACAGCCGTTCAACCACTTCAGATAGACGCTTCTTCAATTCTGTCTGAGGGTGAACTTGTCGCCAAGCTTGCTAATTTAGAAAAGATGCAAAAGGGCCTTGAGACTAATGAGGAAAGTCCAGCCAGTCAAAAGTCTTCTAATCCAAAGAAAACTTCAGGGAGTGAAGTAGAAATGAAATCCACTCAAAATCAACCGACGACATCATCAACCGGCACGAATAATCAGACTGTGAAAGTAGACGTAGTCGAAATTAAAGTCAGTGAACCCAATGAAACTAATTCAAAAGCTGGCAATTTAACTCAAACAATGATCAAACATTTTGGGCCAAATTCTATCAATGAAAATAAGAGTTCTAGTAATAATTCGAATAATAATACTGGGTCAGATCAAAATAAGATGACTGAAAAAATGGTCAATAAAGCACCTGAAATTGAAAAAACCAAAGAGCAAGCAAATAAGCGTCCTATGGTTAGAAACATTTATTAATTATTTGTTCACGTAATCAATTATAATTAAAAAGGTTTTCCGAAAAAATAGACAAAAAAAAAATGAATTAACATTTAACATTAACTATTTCTTTGTATAAAATTGTTTTAAATATTTTGTATTTTTAAAGTCCACGTGATTGTATAAATGACACCAAAGTAAAACTAAGCCATCAGCATAAAAGTTTGAATTTTCTCAAAATTAAACCAATTTGTCTTCTATATACAAGTGTATGGAGAATAATAGACACTCACATGTATGACTCTGAATTTCATGAATTGCAGGAAGATGAAGATAAACAGCATCAAGCATCAGCAACTGCAGAAGCGAGTAGTACAAAAACTGATAATAAACTTAGTGTCCCGAAATTTACTACAAGCAAAGCAACAGATGCGACAAATGATGCCAAAAAAGCTTCGTCGATGGCCAATAACGTAGTTCACGTAGTAGATAACACGGATGAAAAGACGACGACCAGTTCAAATAAAGCAAAGCCAAGTAGCGAAGGAGGGCTTAAAGCCCAAGCAGAAGGTGTTTCCTCGGAGTCTCCAGGTAGCATCCGGTCGACCGATACCGGGGTCAGCGTCAATACCGTCAGAGGCGTGTCCTCGGCCAAAGAGAAGACTGGTTTGCATCTTATGAAACGATCGGATGAAATCGAAACACTTAGTGGCAATATTGTTCACATTGATAAAAATGGCGAAAATACGTGAGTATCCCCGTAAATTAATTTAAATTTCCTTTTTTTTTTTTTGTAACTTCAAATATTTTCAAGAGACCAACAAGTATTGTTAACAAAGTTAGAGTATCTATTGAATTGTCAAATTTGATTTGTATAACTTGATGCGAGTATTGGTTTTCAACATTTATTTCTTATACTGTTGTTATTTGGTATAACTCTTGTTATGAAGAGTGATTTACGACAAAAGTAGTTGAATAATTTTATAATTACCAAAGCAAAAAAAAATGTAAAACGACTGGTAGACAAATTATAGAGATGAATATATAATAGAGTTAAGTGTCGGGAACGATGGTCTTTCGTATTTTAAAACAGCGAAGAGTATAATTATAAAAGTTCTTGATATAGTAATTTGGCCAATTCAAAATTGGTGCATGTTTAGTTTTTATAAAACATAATACTGTGTAATTTAATCAATTGCCATGCAGATCCAATAAATTTGAAATAAATTAATAATAAGAGGATCGATGATATAAAGCAGATAAGGCTCGGAATATAAAATGGAGAAGCTCTTGTATGATGATCAAATTCCAATCGAGCGGTCGCATGAAGTTCAAGTCTCTGGAAGTAATAAAAGTTGAATTAATGAGAAGGCGGGTGGAAAAGAGCAAAGATTCAGAGTTCCTTAACCCTCGAGGAGGAGGCATCGTGTTTTCAGTGTTGCGAGGACGTAGGGGTGGAAAACTAAATATACGCGCTTTGTTATCGATCGCCCCTGCGGGAGTCTCAATTTGCATCGTCGGCGAAGACGCGGGCGAATACCTCGACTTGGGACTTCAATGAGTTCAAGGGGTTAATAAATCAGTATGTGCACTACCCCCGATACACCCCATCTGCACTTGGTAATGCTTCCGTTGAATCAAAGCCACCAGGACCACAAGTTCGGTAACTCAATCATAATAACTGCTAGCGCGGAGGGGGTGGTAAACACCTATCCACTGGCTTATTAATCCACTCCTGATTCGGAAACTTTAACCGCATTTGAATTTATTGATTGCAAACGCGAATTTATGAATATTTGCCACAAGATATTTTTTAATCAAATTGAAAATGAACGGCACGTAAAGAATTTTGAATTTTAACAAAACAATGGTACACAGCAGGATTATAAAGAATAAATTTAAATATCTTTTGGTCACTCGGATTCATTTAATTTAATTTACTATAAATCATTCTTTTTTAGAAACAAAGACCAATCCACGTGATATATATTTCTTTTAATAGTTTTTTAATTATTTATGCAAAGTGAGGAAACTAATTTTATAAGATATGCATGTTAATATATGTAAACATGTAAATTTAAATTCTTCTAGATTCTTATCGTCAATCAAATTGAAAAAAACAAAGCCGTTTTTATTTTAATGCATCGATATTTTCATAATATATAACGAGAAAACAATTTTTCAATATTTTAAAAATTTAAAGATATATCAATAGAATTTTTATTGGTTTCTCCACGTTTATTGTATACAAATAATATACAAAGGTAGAATTAAAAATGTAATTTATTGACTTAATGAAATCGTTTCAAATTTATATTGTAGATATCACTTTTTTATTATTAAAAATTGATAGATAAACTATTATATAACACAAAATATACGCAATAAGTTAAAGTTCCCTGGCACTTTATGCATGTATATATAGAATGTTACTAAATATTCATTAGTTGATACTTACATATGCATGGTGATGCCATTGAAGATTTACAGATAATTATGGTGTTATAAAAAGTTTCGTTGATTTTTTTTTCAAGAGTTAATCATTCTTTCTTTTTATAATTTTATAATTTCTTGCATAATAGAATCAATCTTTACAAATAATTATTTAATACTGTAGTTATATTTACTACCGTACTTTATATTAATATTATAATCACAAATACTGATTTTATTTTATAACATTTCATCAAATATAATTTAAATATATATATTATTTTAAATATATATATAAAATTTTAAAAATTCCATTTAATAATATTTAAATATTTAATACGCAACTGAATAATATATCAATTTAAATAACGTGTATATTTTAATGTCAGTGAAAAGTTTATACCGACTAAAAGATATTTTAAAAATAGAGTAGTACTGATTAGATTCGAAACAATTAAAAATCTATATCATTAAAGTAATTTTTTGTGTAATTACTCTGAACAATTCAACCGGAATAATTTATTCAAAGAGAATCACATGCTTTCGTTTGAAATTAAGTAGTACGTAATACAAGGTGTTCCTTAATAATTATTTGACTTTAAGGTGCAGCTAATTAACAAATTCTTTTTTGTAATACGTAATAGTTATGCTTAGGACATAACTGATTTGTTAATATATTACAAATAACACATTATTGAACATTCCGTATTATATTACTTATTGTTGGTCAGAGAAAGTTATATACATGAAGCGTACCTATTGTCATTAAAATTTCAAACACCATAAATGTTTATGAGCAAACAGTTAGTTTATTATAAATTCAATATTAAATAATAAAAATTAAATTAACATTTACAATACTTACTAAAGTAAATAAATTATTTTAGTTTTAAAATTTAAACATGTAATGTATATTTAATTTATTTAAATGAAATGTTTATAAAGAAAAAACATGTTTATTAACTCTTGAAATTACGTCATCAATTTAAAGAATTAATAGATGAGATTATTTTAAAATTTTTTTTTGAAAGATAAAATTGAAATTAATACTTAAAAATCTAATACATTGATACATAAATGTTTAATTTGAATTATTTTTATTATTAAATTAACTATTAATTTAAATAAAAATTTCTTTAACTTTTTATTTAGAATTGAAATTGTATCCAACATAATTTTAAAAAGAAGTGAATTACATGTATAAAATATGATGTAATTTAAATAAATTCAAGTTAAAAATTAAAGTTGAAAGTCTTTTTTAAATATTTATTAAACGTTTTATTTATTACTTTTTTATTTTCTCTGTATTATTTTATATTTCTAACTTAATACAAATTTTATACATTGTTCTAAAAAAAGACTAAAATGCGTAATCAATTCAATCAAACGTATTTTATTATAATTAATATAAAATATATTTTTTGTTTAGTTATTTATTTATTTTTGTCACGCTTGTTAACTTGTATCGTGAATTTATAGCTGTTTTTTATTTTTATCGTTGTAGCAGAAAATGTATATTTAAATTTCTATTTATTTGTTGTTTATAAAAATAATAATTAAAAGCGTTATATTTATCCCCGTATAATTATTTATTCATCAGAGGATTTGGTTGAAAAAAAGCATCCTTTAAACCCAATTTCAGAGGCAATTATAGATTTCTTAAGTGATAAGCTTCTACTTAAATGCAGGTGCCAATTATTTTTATTGGGTGTAATATTTATCATGAGAGTAGTTTACGGAATGGTACCATATTATTTAATACACGATTAATGGAAAAATCTGGTCAAGATTTTATTTTATTTCGGTGAATGAAATACTTGATTCCGAGTAAAACCCACTTTTGCTCTGTACAGCTGATTATACAAATAAAAATAAAAAGAAAAAAAATAGTCACGATGAGTTTATAAGGTCACCGAGGAATTAAGGAACGCAAGCTCTTAGTAATTAATGAAAACCACCAAGCAGAAGGAGCCGGAATGGTAGTCTAGGAAGGAGGCTAGCAGGGGAATTATCGATCTCCTGGTGGTAGGTCTTGAATGTTGGCATGTATAATGTAGGTGGAGAGGGCCGAGTTTGCTGGTCAACACGTTCGCGTGACCAGTTTCGATCCTTTTCCTTCCACCAACCGCCAGCTCAACCAACACTCTCCGCAATCTTTGAGTCGTCCGATGGTCACTTGCCAACTCGGACTACCACCGACCACTCGGTCGAAAATCCAAATCTTTTATTGCTCTCGTCTTTGGTCTTGCTTATGTCGTACCTGGCCGTCCGGGAGATTGAGGATCTTGGTAATCCTTCACAGGAGCTTCCTTGCTGGTTCGTAAGAAGCACACTCATTATTATGCAATTGCGCCTTTGCGAGAACGTTATTCGACCTCAGGTACACACCATCCATATCACCTCCATTTTAGAATTTCATGCTTTGCGGATTCGCCAACTGTAATTTAAATTTTTTTATCGACGAACTGTCATTCCCTCACGAACTCGCTTCTATTCTTCTTAAGTTTGCTTCAACTGACTCCATCAAATTTACCTCAATACAAATGTTTAAAAAGTCGCTCATCCACAAATATTCCGTCTCATTGAATCTCCAGTCTAAAATCCAAAATCGATCAATCTTGATATCAACCATTGTATCAACGATACATAGGTTAAATCGTATCACTTCTGCCTCAATTGACAATTAGCATTCACGAATTTGTGTAGATGCCAGTGATCGAGTCTCTTTGATAAGCGACTGAATTAGTGTGTGACAATTGTATCATGAAATAAAATAAATCAAACGAAATAAATATCATTTGTTATAGAATCCCAGGTGACGTCGCCGGTGGCATTGAGGCTGCGGCAACCCAATCCCCCGCAGTGACCACAAGGTGGCAGAGATTGAAAAAACGTTATTGCAACAGAATTTGTTGCAAAGAGGGAGAAAAGGGCGCCGAAAATTGGTTGGGTAAGTGTTGCTGTAGCTGTTGGCCTAAGATGCGTTGCCTTGCGTGCAAGCGCGACCCCAAAGTTCAGTTATGGCCTAAGAAACAAGCCAAGGGCATTTCCACAATGCAACTTACTGCTGATCAGCGAGATAAACCACTCACTAGATGGGAAAAACTTAAAAACGCTTGCAGGTACTTAGACTTAATATTCGTTTAAATATTTTAAAGCGGTTTATCCGAGCTTCAATCGTTCCCTTTGTTCTATTTGTGTTTTAGCTCTATATACATTGCCTATATATGTAACTGAAAACGGTACCTTTCAAAAGTTATCATGTATAATTGAGTTGTTCACTTGAAATAAATTTGATAATTCCTAATTGAAAAGCAACAATAATAATAGCGACAATTCCGCTCCATTGTGCACATTATATTACAATTACGAAATACACTCATTCCACTTTATATATTGCTATTGTTGTTATTGTTGCAGTCTTATTTTTTATTTAAATATAAAATTTTCGTTGCTGATTAATTAGACGATCTCGTATAGTATATATTGCAAATATGTTAAAGACTCTTAAACTTTTAAATATAATTTTACACGTTTTCATTTGCTTCATAAGATGTATTAAAACATAAAAAAAAAGATCTAAATATGATTTTATGTGTATATTATACCATATGTACAAACGACTACTCGATGAATTATAATTTCTTTAATTTTGTAATTAAATATTTGTATAAAAATTGTAATTTGAATAGTATTATAATTGTAGTGTTTTTAACTTTAATCGAAAATTAAATTTGAAATTTAATGGCATTTTTTATTTATTACATATAAACTATATTTTACTAATAATAATTTATTTCTTCGTACATAATATTAAAAGAAAATACAGATTAAAAGAAAACGTACAGATAAATCATTCATTTTTTAAAAGAATTCATATTTACAATACCGTTTCTGGTTGTTATGTTTCATACTTTATTTATTTATATTTATTCGTAAATCTCTTAATTTTACTATACAATTTAGTAAAATAAATATTTGAAAAAAAGATTACTTTGAATCCAAACTTATGGAATATTCATTAAAAAATATTAAGCAATTGGTTCAGAGATAAAATTTTGATATTCGTTAAAAATGAGTACAGTGTTATCATAGATACATAACTACAAGTTGAACGAAAAGGATAAGTTAGAAAATAATAAAGCGAAACTGTGAGAGACATTAGAAGCTAATTATTTATGTCTGTACAGGTGTGCAAAGGTGCAAGATAGCAAATGCTGCAACTGGCGTCAACGGCGATGGAAACGTCAACAGCAGCGCCAAGTTGCACCCTCGGACGTCGACAAAAGTTGTTGCCCATCCAACCGACGTATATCCGGTTTCTGCCAAAGAGTCTTTTCGTACTGCAGTTGCCATTCGAAAAAGTCGAAACGAACCAAGACCGTCAAGACTAAGCACAGCTTAACGAGTGTTGCAGCCCCCCCTCTCTCAGAGGTTATTTATTCTTTTTTTTTTTCATAAATTTCTGTCAAAATATTCGATCCCTCGTTTCATATACAGGAATGTTGTTTGTAGGAGACGAGACCAAAAATACCGGATGTTCTAGTTGAGCACAATTCGCTCATGCGAGGTGCAATCCCGTGTCTTCCGGTACCAATTGCTTGGTTCTGTCTTATGTGGAATGTCATTCTACCTGGTTCAGGTAATGAATTATTTCAACTTCAAATACACGGATAATTGGATTCGCTATTTTGTAAGTGATTACTTCCGCAGGTACCATTTTCAGTGGATTTTTCAACATTTGTCTGGGGCAGCCGAGATTTTCCGCGGTTGCAAGTCTGAGGAGCAGAATTGGCGCTTTAATTGTCAACTTTATCGTCGGAATCAGCCAATTGTTTACTGTACTTTTTTGTCTTGTCGGTTGGGGATGGAGCATATGGTGGGGTGTTACCATGATACGACTTGCCAGTAAGCTTTTTGATATCAATAAATACCAACTCCAATTAGTTGTGGTAAGGTTTTATCAAAAGTTGTTCGTTGTAAATAAACCTTTTTTTTCTTTATTTTTAGGAAAATACAAGCGTTTTAAGGACTCTGAAGCACTGGCGAATGATCCTGAAGCCAGAGCTGTTCCAGAAGCCGCTACTCTTCCAGCACCAGGTGTACCTTCCCAAGGTCTTAAAGGAAAATAGTGAACTCGTTAATGGTTTTTCGGGTTTTCTTTTTTTTTCAGAGCGAACCATACTCTTCACTTTTAAGAAGATTAAGGCTGCATGGAAAATCTTATATTAAATTCTCACATCCTACTAAGATATCTTTATATATATATATATAGAATAGAAATTTATATTTTTTCAATTACTGTATCATAAGGATAATAATTTTTTTCTATTGCTATGAAAAAAAACATTGTTTAAAAATATCTGAGTGTGGATAATACCATGTGATTTAATTTTTTAAGGACTAACCATACCAAAATAGAATTTTTTACTCTCCAGTACAGCATCAATAATTTCAAAAATATTGAAATAAAAAATTCAAGATAAAGATAGACTAATAATGGCGGTACGCATTTAACTTGTACGAAAATATTTTTTTGCTTTCAATGAAAGCACATCACGCGCAATATTTTCGCAACACAACATTTCGACACAAAACCGTAACAACTAATTTTTATGCGACAAAGTGAAACAAATGTTTGGCATAGTGCCAAAATAAAAAAAAATATTAATGTTGCGGTAATTTTTAAAATTATAATCAATCAGAACTTTGCGTTTTGAAAAAACGTATTTCGTATTTTTACAAATCATTAAATATATGCGATTAATATAGTTATGTGTATATAAATGGAGAAGGTATATTACATTAATTATCACTTGTTAAATTAATGGTATTTATTTTTAATTTACTAAAAAAATTTAAATAAATGAGACATTTTTTTCTTACTTGTAAATCTTATTATTATTAATATAAAAAATTATTCATATTTAATTGAATAATTATGTATTAAATTGAAAAATATTTAATAACTATTGAATCGGGGCATTAAATGAAAAATGTATTGTATTATATTTTACATATGTTTTATTTAAATTTTAAACTTTTCAATTTTTTAATGCAATTTCTTGTATTATTAATATATGATCATTAAATTAAGTTAAAATATTATTTAATATTCAACAAAACAAATATTCAATCGTTTATTTATAAATTAAATTTTGTATTATATAAACATCTTCAGACTTTTAATTTTAGTGAAGCAAAATATAAATTAAATAATTAAAAAAAATTTCGTATGATTCTTTTTTTTTACCCACACAACTGTACATATTTTGTTATCTAAAATAATTTCGGCATGCTTAAATTTCATTTTGTTTCAATTATACTTTTAACATTGAAATTAACATTTTCATATTAATATTTAATAATATTTTCTTAAATTATATTTTATTCAAATAGAGAAAAAAGTATTGTTATAATAATATCATGTAAATAAAAAATACTAATCATTTCCTTGAATAAGTTTATGTACAAATTAAAAAAAATTAAAGATTTATTTATAGTGATTATAAAGTTTATGAATAATATAAATTTGCTTTAAATAAAAAAATTATTATTTTATAATATATATATTTTCATTATAAACTTCAATATAAAAATTCTTTTTTATTGAGTTGTTTTAAATTAAATTTTTTAAATTTTTAAAACATAAATTTCAAATGAGAATAATCATAATATTTTTCTAAGGGTATTTTATCAATTTTATTTAAGATTATTTAAAATTTATTTTATTCTGGAATCAATAACATTTATAATAATACATATAGTGCTTTACTTTTTTTAATTTTTATATCAAAATATATTAATAGTTTTCTTATCAATTATTATAATTTATTATCTCGTACTTGTTAAATTTTTATAAAATATTTCGTATTTAATAAAATGAATGTTCACTGTTACAATTTATCACAATGATTAATATTGTATTAAAGGTTCAGGAGTAAATTTTTAATGTTACCTATGAATAAAATTCGATCGATTTATATTTTTTAAAAATCAAAATTATTTTAACATATATCTATTTGATTGAGTAAATTTTGGAAAATAATTTCATAACCCTAAGCAGAAGTATGTATTTAATTTTATTCGTATTTGATGATTTAGTATGGTACTGTATTATTTATTTTTAATATTTATCAACAATATTATCTTTGTTAAAAAAGTATTTTTAAATTAAAAAAAAAAACTATTAAGAGATACTTTAATTAAAAATCTTTAAATGTTATTTGATGACTTTAGCTTAGGTACTGGAATTTTAATTAAAACCCTAAATTTTCATTAATACATCTGCAATGGTAGAATATTATATTCTCGTTTTCTTATTTAATATTATTTTCAATTAGTAAAACTTCACTGTATCTAATATTTTATTCAGGTTTATAAAAATGAAATTTACGTACTTCATGTTTAAAGATGCTTATTAATGAGAAAATAGTTTTATAAAACGAGTATTTTTGTTATTAATTTTCCTTTATCAAGCATGCTGTGCTTTATTAAGCATGCATACTTAATTCTTTGTATACATTATACTTGAAGTAGTGCAATATCTAAACCACAATTAATTTTATATTAACATTCTCTATCTTGAAATTTATTAAATAATACATATAGCGTTGAAAATAATTTTTGAAGCGTATGATTATTTCTGCAAGTAAAATTAAATTTATTTATATTTTATTTTGTGCATAAACGAGGTCAAATAATATGAAGACTTGACGGATTTTGTATCGGATTCTCGGTACGTGTCAGCGCAAAATTCGAGACATTCGATGCCTCAAAGGGAATGATTACGAATTCACCGAAATTGGAAGATGATGGACCAACAAAGACCGATATTGGAGGTCATTGGGACATCAGCTACGTGGCTTTGTCAGGCTGTGACCCTTGGAGGGGCACTAGATGACAAAAGATCTGAAGGATATAAATGAGGGTGACTCGGGAAACTCGGGGCCTTTTGATAATTTCCGGCTTTCCTTAGATTTCCACTGACCGAGACACTCTCTCGGATTTGTACATTAATCTTACGGGTTAGATTCGCGAGGGGATTCCGATTCTTTAAAGTACACACCGACTGATTGAGTTTGAGACTAGCAGAGGACAAACATGGAAAATTTATAAATATAAACTCTTTTCTCTCGGATTGGAAAAATAAACGTCGAGTTTACTTTAATCTCACGTTATTAATGATACCCATAATATCTAGTTTCCATCAATAGCCCGAGGTGACTTTGTTCCTCAAATTTCGACACAGAAAATAGTGATATAATATTTGTTACTGTTATATTTAACAATAGATAAAATTGCAATTGTTATTCTAAATATAAATAAACAAAATAATTGAATTATCTAATTTTCATTCTTTATAAGTTTTTAAAACATAGTACATGATGTACATGTCATTTTTCCTCTGTGTATCAAAAAGTTATATGAGTAATTTTTTAATAAAATACTTATCACAAACTTAAGAAGTTAATCTTATATATTGCTTTAAATTACGGTACTGTTATTTTGAAAATTCAAGTTTACAATGAATTTTTAAATTAAAAAAGTATTTGTCATATAATATTACTTTTTAAAACTTTAATCTCTTCACTACAGAAGGATTTTCGTTAAATTAATTGGTATATAGGTCAACCTCAAAGAAACTCTGCTTTAAATTACTTCAGACAAAAATGTATCATCATAAAACTACTGTGCTTTACGAAGACATACAATTTTTCAATTCACATACATTTTTTCCGGACCATCATGCACTTTTCTTCCTTTTTCTTCTTAAAAATACAAAATATTATTTATTATTTAATATTTAGCTTAAATAGAATATTTTTAAAAACAAAATTTTAATAATTTTCAAAAAATTCCGGATGAGAATTGTAAATAAGAATTATAATATAAAATGAATGTTATATTCATATAATATTTAACACATAAAGTATAATTTTAAACTATTTTTCGGTTTTTTTTGTACAGATTTATTCTAAGATATTTATTATCAACGATAAAAATATATTATCTATGATTGCAAAATTGGCTATTATGTTATCAATTTATTTTTTGAATAAATATTATAAGATGATTTCTATCGATATTAAATTATCAAATGAAATCAAAGATCTTTAATACCAGATTACTGGAGTGAATAAAAATGATAAGAATAATATTTGCTAATAGTAATACACTCTAAAACAAAGCAATCTTTAAAAATTTTTTGTCTTAAAGCGTTGACTTTAAATAAGCAGAATAATTAGTGCCAAAGAAAATATATGATAAAATTAATTGAAATGAAAATTGACATCTTTATAAGTCTGTGGGATCATTATGCCTGCCACATTAAATTAGAATTTTTCTTCAAAGTTAGAAAGCATAATTGAGTAGCTGAAATGCAAATAAACTAATCTGTTAAAAGCATTTAACACAATATACTTAAATATGCATGATGCAAGCTCGGTAATTAAGTTCAACAGTACTATGTATTAATAATACAAAAAATTTTATTTTTGTATTAAAGGTTTTATTTTATTTAAAATTTTACATTTCATCATAATTATAGATAGGAGATAATATTTAAAGAAATAGTTTAAATGGTATTATAAAAAATTATCGTGTGATTTGGCAATTAAATCAAAGTAATTTATTTAAAAGAAAATTTTTTTTAATATGTTTGTTATAGAATTAGTATTCATATACTTTAATATTTACAAGAAATAGTTTTTAGCTTACTCTTTTTATACACATGAATGTTATGAATTCTTTACATTTTCATTTGCTTATATATTTGTTCTAAAGATGAATTTATTTCAATTCTTATAATCTCTTAAACATCATAATGTTGTATTTTTTATCTTACCTTTTCTTCTTTTCATGTTCATCAGTGTAAAAAATTAATTTCCAAAATGTTGTTATTCGCTGTAGATTCTTTTAGATTTCCAAGATGAAAAAATAATTTAGTCTACTCAAATTTAATATTCAAAAATATTATTATGTTTAGTAAATGTTCTCCATATTGCATTTCGAATACTGATCAAAAGAGTATAAGTTATTTTGGCAAACTATAAATAGTATTTTCTAAAAATTTAATTTCATCAGACGCTGAAGCATTTTTCCTAAAACTATGACTACAAGCGTGAAAAATGCAATATAATTTGTGAGTTCTGTATCCAGAGATTTGTAAACTTTATTGGTTTTATTTGTAATCGTGCACTAAAAACAAAAGTTATTATTGAATAAAAATATTTTTTTTTTCCAAATAATAAACGAATATTTATCGAATTTGAAAAGAAACTTTTTTTTTATTCTACGTGTTTAAAAGTCGTATGAGATAAAAGAAGGTAAGTCAATACACCGATGCTACTCAATTCACAAGTAGAGCAAAATGGTACAATTATCGGGAGCAGATGAGGGCGGGGGGAGGAGGAGGAGGAGGAGGAGTAGAGGGATATAAAACACAATTGAGAGCGTGCAATTAAAAGAAGTGCACAACTGCGAGGAAAGTACTTAAGAGTGCAAGACTGAATTTATAAGTGCGTGCCAATAATTAAATATCAACAGAGCACGATGTCGTAAAAATTGAGGATCAGCAGGACTGAGTTTTATTGAATGTAACGAATTGTGTTTTTGAGTGATTCTGAACAAGTAGTCATCTTCTTCACCATGAGATTTTGTACTGTGGCAGTAAAGAGACCTTAAAGAGACCTTAAATGATTGTATCATCGCTTTTTTATGAGACTTTTCGTACAATAAGTCTAATTCTGAGTGCACCAAGTAATTCTAACTAATAATAGTTCCAATGCTGAGTCTATGGACAGTCTGAATTGCATTGTCTGACAATTTGCATGACAATCTCTCTGTCAATGACAACGAGAGCACAATGTACACAATTTTCTATTTGAATGACTAGCTTAGTTCGACTAAAACTTCTAACTGTATATAATGACGAAATTTAATGTAGTGGTCATTTTGATAAACTATCAAGAATACTTGGTCTATGAACTAACTTTGTGAAAGGACTTTGAGTAATTAACAGTATAATAGTTGTAATTAGTATCATATGAGGAATAATAAGTTTGGTAATTACTAACTTCGTCTTAATATATGAATATTCAAATATTTTTACTAGTTAAAGGCTGGAAATAATTTACGCTACACCAAAGTTGATCAGTAACGTTTTTATTTTTTTAGCGCATTGGATCATACTCATTTATTCTATCAGTTGTGCACTCTTTCATACTTCCTTACAAACTCATTAATAGTTTCTTATTTATCCCTTTGCCTCCTTCATACTCGTACTATTTTACACTACTTACGAATGAGTACAATCGAAAAATTTAGTCCTTTGAATCAACTTCATTCGATTAGAAAACATTTTTTGGCATTTCGACATGAATTTTTGAAATTTTATGCTTTCGATAAGCCATACTAGATTGTAACATAATAAATAAATTTAACAAATTAGTGACTAGTAATAATAGGTTAGTTCATTATGATTACTTAAAAATGATCAACTTCTTCAATTAATATGTATCCATTCGATTTCATATGAACACTCAGTTTGTACTTCAATCTCGAGAGTGTGCATACAAGATGAAAATTATTATGAAAACCCACGAAACGAGTATCTCATACTTAAATGCTTGATGAGTTTATCTACAGTCATCATTCATAAAAGAAACCATAGAATGATAGTCATATTGATTCAAATTTATAAATCATGAATGTGATAAATATGATACATAATTTATTCATGCAAAATATGATTTTTTTGACAAATCAATCCACTGCTTTAACTCAGCTTTGATCTACAGCAATAAACAAACCATTATTGCGTTGATTAAACTACTGCAGTGTTGATTATCAAATGTTTAAAACACCATAATAGCGAGAATTATTTTTTGACTTTAACCAATAAAATAAAACTGAAAATGAATATTTTGAAATAAATCAAATATCAGCCTTTAACACGTATATTTATCTCTTGTAAATTGATCTATAGAGGATTGTAGTGCAACCTCTAGGACTTTAATTGAGTACTAAACTCAGCGTATACCAACGCTACGATGTAGTATATAGTTATGTAATTGTAATCCTACATTTAAGTATTCACATTTAGTAATTTGCTTCAGTTTTAATTATGAAAGTAAAGTTATGTAATGTAAGTATTCATTTAAAATTTGTTAATATACAAGTACCAAAAATATATTTTTTTTAAGTCAGGTAGTAAACCATTTTTTAAGTTTGAATTGATGGTCTTCCGAATATAAATTCTTAAATGTTTATATAAATAAAATATTTAAATAATAATCTATTTAAAGTTATAAAATAAAGTTTTGAAACAATATATATAAAAAAAATTTCCAAGTCTAATATAAAAATAAATATTAAAAATTTAAAAAAAAAAAAATAAGTTCTTCAAATAGAAATTAAAGATGAATATTTAAAAATGTCTGTTTTTGAAATTTAATAGCTCTGTATAATAAAAATATAATAATAATAACTTTCAATAATACTGGTTTGATTTGGATTTTCTGGTTGTCGTGTCAGTGATCCACAAGGTAATAGCTTATATTTCTCTTAAAAATTAAATATTAAATCAACATTTCTTAAATTATATATTTACAATTTTTTTTTTTTTATATATAATTGTAATATAAGATTTATTTTAAGAAAATTAAGCAATAAACCTTGTGTTGCATTGGATAGGTATTGGTATATTTATGATGCATGACATGGTGTGGGTGTTAATGAATCGAGTCGTTGACGTAGAATACATTTGAGTAGTATATGTTTAATGATGTGACTTTATAATATATATGTCATTATGCACAAGTAGATATTTGTTATAATAATAAACGTGTTACAGTGTGTATTGTGAATATTGTATAATAATAAATCTAATAATAACCATTACAGTTACGAGAAACTTAAAATAAATCTAAAGAACAAACTACAAATCTATGTCGATATAGCGACTATACAGCGATGTAGTCTAGCATTATGTAATTTTACTTTTCCTCTCATTATTTTGTCATTTTTCTTTTAATATACAGCGCTAGTTGTTCAAGCATTTATGTAAAAGTTTATGTCGGTAGTTGTGTGATTGTGCATGGTTGTGTTTATTTGTATCTGGTGGCGTGCACACGCATGTGTCCGTCTGTGTTGTCTGTGGGTGGGTGTGTGTATACGATCACGCATGATTATAATTTTCGCTGTGCGAACCGATTTGAGAGAAGAATATTATTCAGTGCTAAAATCAGTAGGAAGCAAGAACTAAAATGTAAGTAAATAAGCATACATTGTATTAAAATTATATTAAATGACAAAAGAAAACGAAATACCTTTTCGGTTCAAATGTAAAAAAGTTACGTCGAACATCAAATAACATCTTTTAAATAAAGTACAAAAAAAATTGTTTTCTCTCTACATCGGAATGCAGCGTCGAAAATTATCAGAAAAAAGGTATATACAACGTAGAGGGTCATTATTTGTTAAAGAAATTATTATGATTAATACCTTGGAATATTAAAGGAGATCGCGCTAATTGATTAGCTCAACTTGTACATGGGCTTTCAATAATATGGATTCAATTTGTGTTTTGTACAATGTATATATGTGGGTATTGTGCTGTTGTGTTCAGTGTGTGACGAGTTTATGCGAGTTTAAGCTTTACTACTTTTTTTTTTTCACTTTTTTCTTAATATTTTCTTATATAAGTTTACATCGTACACGGTACATGTATAAATAAAGTGCGAGTTTTTCGTCTATACGCGACAACTATGTTCATGTGTTTGCTGCAGTTTGTTGTTTTCACTTTTTTATTCTTGTTGTTTATTCCCAACATTTGTTTCATGTATTCAGTATTGTTTTAGGAAAATACATTTAGTGTAGAAACATACGTAAACCTGTTCGTTTTAATTAATTGTACTTTTTTCTTTATAAAGTGAATTCTATAAAAATTCATATTTATTTTTAATCAAATATTGTCATTCATGGCAAAAGTTAAATATTTTCGTGTAAAAAATGTGTACAATAAACTTATATGTGAACTTCTTGAAATGAAAATGGAAAAATTACTTACTCGATACTTCGAATTATAAATTTTTCTCTTTGACTCTCTAAAAACGATACTTTTTAGTAAACGATTCGAATAAACAATCGTTCCTACTTGCGATGTCCATTGAATGGATGAATAAAAAACAAATTGCATGAAAATGAGATGAAGCAGGTTTAGATGTGTTTCTACTAATTCAATAAAATCAAAGAATACATAAGATTGAGCGGTAAAATCGGAGGGTATCAATTTAGAAACCAATTTAATATTTATATTACTTAATTTAGTTTTTCTATATCGTTCTTTTCATAGATATACATTATAATTTTTCATTATTTTTGTTACTGTCAATTTTTTGGCAATTCCAAGAAGAGAGGAATAGAGAGAAAAGGCAGAGAAACAGTACTAGACTGATCCCGAACATCAGTGTTCAATGCAATAGGAACAGACTTAATCCGCGAAAACTGCCTTGTTTGGTTTTTCAGAATTTCTCAAAGGAGTAAAAAATGTAGTTTGCAGATTTTTATGAGGCAGCAGTTGGCAACAGTTTTATTATATACTATACTTTAAAATTTTATTGCTAATTAGTCTATAATAAAAATGTTTATCATCATAGAAAGAAGAGGTAATACGTGCGTATACAAGTAAATATTATGTATTTAAATATATACACTAACAAATTTATATTTAAGTTATTGAATATTGTTTTTGTAAATATTGAGCATTATAAAAAATACAAAGAGATCGCGTTGCATTGGATGGAAAAAAACTAATTAGCATAAAAATATATAAGTGCATAAGCGTTAATATTTTTTCTTTTTTTTTTTGGCAAGTTTTTTCAGTTACGTTTTTTCTGACTGCAGTTGAAAAATATTTAAAAATTTGTTTCATAATGATAGAAAGTATTTTTTATGATGTTTATTAATATTGTTAATAATCGTAAATTAAATTTTGTTCCCATACTTGATAAGAATATTATTTTTATTATCGATTGCTGAAATAAATGAGTGTATGGTATTGTTTCTGGTAATAAAAGTTTTTCATTGGTAGTTTATACCTGTTTACCTTTTTATTCAAAAATTCTTTAAATTCCGTTTCTCTACTCATCTGCTCCTCTGTTCTTTCAATAATTTCCTTTCAATACGTTTTTTTCCACTTAAAACTGCTGAGTACTCAATAATTTTTACCGTTGAATTATTTTTATCATAAGAACGATGGTACATCATTTGGTAAGGTGCGCAGGGCTGCTAGGCACAGATAATTGACTCGCAAATTCAAACAACATTACAGCGTACGACATACAGTATGATACACATATTACATTTCTTTTGTTTTTTATTTATTTATTTATTTATTTTTTTTTTAAATTATTTTTCCTTCTCTCGATATCGGATCCTTTGTCTTTCTGCGAGCAAAAATCGCTTTAAACATTCGTAAACTTCACTTTCTCCTTCTAAACGTGGTCTCATATCAAAAATTCATCTCATCATTCCCTCTCTCTCATTCGCGCTATCTCTCTTTCTCTCTCTCTCTCTCTCTCTCTCTCTTGCTCTCTTTCTCTCTTTCCTTTCTCTCTTCCTCTTTCTTTTTCTCCCAATTTTGTTAATCAAACAACGCGCCAACTTATTAGAGACGCACGAAAGATTTCACTCACGTGACATACGAAGTGCTTTCGCTCTATAGATAAAACTATTTCTTTAAAATACATTAACATACGTGTAATCGCTCGCGCAGCACCATTTGACGATGTCCGTAAAATATACTGTTTGCATTTGTATATCTACGATTTCAATGACGAAAAATGAATTTCTTTATTTTTTTCTGAGCTAAAATATACAAATAATTTATTTTACATTTTTGTTTTTGGTCACACAATCTTTTTAAATTTTTCAAATTAAACAGTCAGTAATATTTAGATCATTACGTGTACTTCAACTAGAATTCTTTTTTTTTTTCGTGTTTATAATATATAAAGCATAATTTCAAATAGTGAAATGCATGTAAAATATAGTTACTAAAACTAATTTGGGGGCAGGGAGGAAAGTAAATAAAATTATTTGTACAAACCACTCAATTTAAATTACCTATGGTGCATTTTTAAAATTCGAGTGCAAAGGCAGGTATCGAACTCGAAGTGCATATTATAAGTGCAGATCGTCGAGATTCAACGTGCGTCACTCATGATATCTGATTTCATTTGCTTTTTTAATGCATAATTATGTATACAGTCAACAAATCTTATCGCATCTAATTTGTCTTTTGACGTAGCATGGGAAGACAGAGCTTAGAGACCTTTTTGGCTCAAATGTATAACAGACACAGGATAGATGGAGGCTTAGCTTTTATTGCATCTTCATTTATTTTGTATAATTCTTACAATAAATTAAAAATGTTTTAAAATCCTTTCATTATTGATTGAGAATAAATAATATATTCTTTGATAATTAATTCAATCTTTTTTTAAATAACGATTATAAATGTTATTCTTGTAAAACAAATAAAATAAACACTATGTCTTTGCATTAAACATCAAGTAGTTGTGAATTAAATGTATTTTACAATAAATAAATGAACATGCAAAATGTAGGCCGAATTCGTAGAAATATACCATGCAGGACTCAAAAAAATGACTTAAAAAAAAAAAAGTCAAAGAGTCGCAAATAACAGGATCCAGACTAAATTATAAATGTCGATAATGTGGTAATGATGGTCGAGGACCAATGCAAGCAAAATTTGAATTTGAATTTTATTTTTCGTGTGTAAAAGCAGTTGATGTAAATCCTTTACGATATATTATTTCCACAAGTTTGGGTAATTAATTATTAAAGGTGCGCGAATCGAAAAGATAAATTTGCAACAATACAATTAAAAAGGAAACTGTCATATGTTGATGGCGGAAGAGTTATCTACGTAATTTTTCAATTTTTTTTTAAAAAGATATATGTACATATAATATGTATATATATACATAATTATACGTATATATATATATATAGATATATATATATAATCACACGGGCTTTATTGTAAACGGAGAAATATAATGCTAGAGACTTGATATGACACGATGTTGTGTCTTGGATGTCTACTTCCTGATATGTGGGACAGGTATGTGTCACCTATAATACTTGGGAACTAGTATGCTATATTGTGCATCTGCTTATTTTGTAACGCTTTCATGCATATCTCTTTTTTCCTCACAAACATTTTATGTTTTATCATTTAACTAGATTTAATTTACTTATTAATCTAACAGAATCGCTACTGGAATGATTTTACTTTTCGTTGGTTGGCGAACGGCTCATAATTTGCTCATACACGTGCGACCCCTCGTGATATGACATAAAATGAAATTAGAAAAATATAAATACAATATTTTTGTAAAAAATCGTATAGTTGTACATACTTTTTCTTTAAAATTATTGGATACGTGGGTATAGAAATTTTGATCGTTCGCTAATCGCAACGTAAGAAATGACAATGACAGTCGTGGCATTTCAAACGTTACAAAATAAGAGGAATAGCGTATAGGTAGTGTTACTCTATTTTGCAATTCTAACGATTAAGATTAATCAATGAATTAATTAATTGATCAGTTTTATAATCGATTAATTAAATTATCAATTTAACGATATGTAATTCTACTTGCGCAGCTAACTACCTAATTACAAAGACGCATTTAATAATAACTAACGTCACCAAACGCAATTATGAGTCTTTGAAAATGTATACGCATTTCTTTCCTAAGATGTGACATTCGATTTTTTTAAAATCTTTGCCTAAAAATAATAATTGTAATGATAATTCTTAATTACATTGTATTCCATGAATATAGTGTATTTTCAAGCCTTTGCAAATATATACATATAGATTGGGGGATATGTTTTAGTAAGATTTCTTGTTTGTTGTTTTTGACATACTTTAAATGTATTACAGGTAATTATCGACACATTAAATTTCACTCGTTACAACTTTGAGTGTGATGTATACACGAATACAATCATTCGAGCTCGAATATTATTTTTTCGTGTACGCGAATTGGTCTCCCCGTTTTTCCTTAATTTACGCAAAATTCAGAATACTGTATCGTTTTCACACGATCTACCGATTATCTTATTCGATTTCATATTTTGTTTTTTGTACACATTGAAACTGATGAATTAGAAAAGGACTAAAATCTTTTCTTTAACTTACTCTTTTAATTATTTAATTTTTTTCATTAGTTTAATAAATAACAAGATATGCAGATTTCAAAATTCTTAAAAAAAACTTGTACAATCATCAATAATTTTTTTTTTTTTTGTATTTAATTAGTGCTAAACACTTAGAGGAATCGAAATTATTGCGCATCATAATAAAGCTTTATAAAGATATCTATATTTGACAAGTCTTTTCATGCACGACATAGAAACGTGTAGTCGATAAACCAGAGATTTAGCCCTTTGCCTTTGCAAATTGGTACCTTTGTTTTAAAAATTTAACGTTGATTTGTGTCGATCGCGTGTCAAATGAAATTCAAACGCATAAGTAGTTTGTCGAATAAATAATTTGATAATTAAATATTGCTTTTATACATTCTAAAAGCAAAGGGCTAAGTCAACGATGAATTAAGTCAAAAGATCACAATACAAACTAATACGTGTGAGTGTTCGTTGTCATGTGCAATATTTCGCGCGTACAAAACGATCAAAGTGTTGAAATTTCGGCTAACAAGAAATCGTTTTCGTTATTCATTTAGTTCACTTAATGTTTCACTTGGTTAAAATAGAATTAAAATATACACACGAACGCTCGCACGCTCACACAGATATACAAATTTTTGCAAGAGCTATATTCAATATATTATAGTGAATTCATTCAGGAGTACACATCGTCGAATTGAAAAAAGATCTTAAACCAGTTTGGTACGTGTAAAACATTTATACAGATTTTTTTCGTCAGAAGTTTATTTGTGAAATTAAAAAGTAGATCATTTGTGCTCGGTGCAAACAGTGAAGAAAGGAACTTTAGTTTACTTCTTTTTGATTATTATGAATATGGAACAAGAGATTATTCAAATCAAGTTTCCAATCAAATAAATTAAAAAAAAAAAAAAAAAAAAAAAATAAAGGAAAAAAAGAAGAAGGTAGAGATTGAAGCTTTGTTTTATTTAAAAAGGGTGATCAAATTCGCGAAAAATGATTTTTAGTTTTGTTCTCCTTAAACGTTTCGGTATAAATCACAAAATATATGTACTTATTTTCCATAATGAATGACATCTTGATTTTCTAAAAAGCAGCTCTCGTCGCAATCACATATATACACCTATGCATTTACTTACTGCAACGTTTTTTTACGCTATATCTAACATTTTAAAAGCTATCATCTTACGTGCTCTCACACTTGTATGAAATTCATAAAAATTTTCAGGTTAACAAATTCATAATTGAATTATATACCTAAGTAAATATTAATTTCAATTTAACATAATCCTAATACTAGGATAATAATAATATATATGTATAAGTCACAATAATTACACATAAATTGATAATTACCATAATAATGATAACAAAAACATGGAAACGTGTGATGTGCAAAATCTGAAGAGAATAAAGAAAAGTTTAGAGAAAAAGATTGTATGAAGGGTGTTGGAGGAACATAACCATAATTGGGAATGAAAACTACAGATAACGAACAAACGCTTTTCCAGCACATGGGCGCACGATTTAGTACCTGTTCGATTTATTTACCATGTATATTTTAATATATCATCTCATTATTTATATATATATTTGTAGAATATTTCATTATCCTACGTAATCTAAGTATTTTTAGTGCTTAGCGCGCATAATGTACGTTTAGCGTTAACGTAACTCTCGCCTAAATCTCGCTTTCTTCATTTCCATTTATTTAATGAGCTTTTACACACGGTGAATCACTTATGCTCTACTCGTATTGTAACAAATATTGCCTCGAATATAAATTTTTTTTCTCACACTTCATTTACTAGATCTCTCTCTCTCTCTCTCTCTCTCTCTCTCTCTCTCTTACTTTCTCTCTTTCTTTCTTTCTTTCTTTCTCTCTCTCTCTCTCTCTCGCACGCGCGCGCACGCTGTCAATGGACAAATGTGCTTGTGTTGCTTATTTTCCTTCTCGCACGCTCGAACCATTCGCTTTCGTTTATCTTTCCTGTCTCGTTAGCTTTTTTTTTTTTTGTCAAAATCTTTAAAGCAACCGTCTTACGTTTACGTATGGCCAAGTCAAGTCTATAATAAGGTTAGTAGTCATTTGGTTTGCTTGGAAAATCGAAAATCCGTTTTTATAAAAAGATCCCCCGAGCCTTTGAAATATGACCGAGAAACTTTTGGGGGGAGGGGAGGTTAATCATCGATAGCGTGCATTGCTCCATCCTTTGTCATTGTTCAGGTTTATCCCTTGTGGTTTATTCCTTAATTTGCCATGGCCGTTGTGTGTATAAAATCGAAACCGATAATATATCTCAATCAAATCGAATATTTGTCCGGGGAGGAAAGCTTGACGTCGCATCTGAACACTACAGCTCGTCGGTTGGGGCCTTGTTAGTAGGGCCAGAAGGCGGGCAGGGGTGGGGGCGGGGGCGGTTGGTAGTGGGTGGCGAGGGTCGGCGCGGCGATTAGGAGGCAGGCGGGCGGCGGGGGCAGGGGCGGTGGGTGCGGAGGCAAGACCGGGGACAGTGCGAGAGCGGTGGCTGCTGCTGCTGCTGCCGCCTGCTGGGGGCCGCAGAGCGGAGGGTGCAGCCCGAGGCCGAGACCTAGTGCGGCCCTTTGGCGCTGCTGTTGCTGCTGCTGCTGCTGCTGCTGCTGCTGTTGTTGTTGCTGTTGCTGTTGTTGTTGTTGCTGCTGCTGCTGCTGGTGCTGGCGCTGACGCTGCTGACCCTGGGCCTCTCCGTTCTATTCCGAGTCTTGCTGCATTTTGACGTGGCCGTTGTTGGCTGAAGCCGAGGACGAGCTGCCACCGCTGCTCGGCGGGAAGTTGCTGGGTATGGTGCGGGACGAGGAGAAACACAGCTTCATTATGTATGGGAATTTGCCATCTGCAACAAATAAAGTTTTACATAAAAAATCACTGCCGATCTTCCTTTGTATTTTCAACACCCTCATTTTCCATTTTCTCAACATCGACTTTCCTATTCTTAAGACAAAAGCTTTATCAAAGAAATGTTAAAACTTTTGGTACTATTCTGCAATTAAACTTCGTTTTTATTACCGCATTAAGTACTGTCGCAAATAAAAATTCGTTTTAAATCAATTATTTAGATCGTTCTTTAAGATATTAATTAGTGGTAATTAGTAAAAGTCGTACTTTTCAGTGCCGATGAAGCTTCGATAAGACGTGGATTTTATTCTAAAAACATTACGCAAGATACTTAAATCAAGGTTCATTAATTTTGTTTGCAAAAGACTGTATTTATACTTCTTACATTATTATCATGATATTTTACATAAGAGCTTTAATTACCATTTAATGCGAACACATACGAAATAGATACCAGTTGATACAAGTTAATTTAAAATCATAATTGAATAATGCTACTTTAGTTGTTTCACCTTATTCAGCTGTTTATATCATAAATTCATATACCGTGTTTACTCCTACCCATCGAGTATTCGTATTTATTTGCAAATATCGCACTTACGCAATCATTATTGTTTGATAATTCATTCGTGTGTCTAAAATTCATTCGAAATGATGCACATTAAATTAAACAATGCAAGCCAATCGACTACTCATTTCCATAAAGATATCGAAATAAATTAAAAATATAAGATCCTTATACGTAGTTTTCACGTGCACACAAGGACTCCTCTCTCTCTCTCTCTCTCTCTCCCTCTTACGTCACACGATATTACGACCGGATCGAAAACGAGATTTGAATTCAAAATGACTCTCGAGTTAATAAATCTAGTGCATCTATTTCGCAAATTTGCAGGAAGTTAAGGTCTGTAAATACCAAAATCCTCTTTATAAATGTCATTAAGCACGGGAAAAAAGTCCTCTCTCGCGAAACTTGTAAAAGCCGAGTAATTCGTTCGTTTATGAAATACCGCCCTTTTCCTTATCGCAATAATGTCGGGGAGATTAAAAGTACTTACTGCTGTTCTCAAGCGCAGTGTGATTGCACTCCATGATGGCCGCGACAGCTACACCCACGCCACTAAATTCGATAAGGCCTGAGGAAGATCGCTCGGATTTAAGTGGAAAGAGCTTGATTGTCGTGGGTGATTCAATGCCGCGTTCAACGAATACGCGATTAACCGTCTCCTCGGTTAGGTCGGGTGGTGTGTTAAAAAAGTGGACTATCTTTGATGGTGGCTGTATTCTATTTTTGTTGGCCATTGCTGGATTTAAAAACCTGGAAACAAACAATGCAAAATTTCGATATTCTTTTGTTCGCAGTCCAAGCATTTGTAATTGCATTTACATAAATTTTTGTGAATGGATAAATCCAAATTTGAAATTTAATCAGAGATATATATAATTTACAATTTCGACATTGTGTAATGATATTGTGCAACATTTATATGGTGTGTCTACATTGTGCTGCGTATATATGAAAAATAAAATAATATGTGAACATAATACGAGTTATTCATCTCCAACAATTTAAAGTAATAGTACTAAATTGTTGTAAAAGGATAATTTTTTTTTTGTAAAATCCTTTATATAAATTATGAACTTTTTCACTGTAATTGAATCATCAATCTGCCGCTACCATTTTTTTAAAAGCATTACTGCTCATTTTTACATCCTTCGTATCAATTTTGATTAAACATTACTACATTATTTTAAAAAAGTTAAAAATAAAATATTTAAAACCATTATTTTACCATTTATGCATTTTTTTAAATGAATTGAAAATGAAGATTACGTATTATCTTTTACACTTAAAATTTATACTAAAAATTTTATCATTAAATTTATTTTATATGATATATTTATAGAAATTAAAACGAAAAAAAAATTAATTACAAAATCAATATTTTATCTGAGAAAGGGTTAATTAATCACTGCAATCAAAGAATCCTGGTGATTATTCAAGGAATATTACCAAGATGTATTGCCGAGGAAGAAATGCTTCTGAAATGTAGCTTCCACAATCTTCTAATTCGCAAGATTCATCATATGAGCCGCCAGGATAATCTAGCCCTCGTTTTATCTTGATCGTTTTTCTCTCCGCGTGGAATCTATATTCTGAGTCCGGTGTTTTTATGAGGTAGAATTAAAATATTAATCTTGACTCATTCCCCAATTTACGTCTGGCTAAATACTCTCGCTTGTGGTTAATTATTTTCTTGTGACATCACACCATAATTAGACTTTGCCTGAACTCTTTCACACCATTAAGTGACAAGCGATGAAGGTCAGACCAGAAACAAGAAAACCAATGGGTAAAATATGATGGAGAGTACTGTGAAGCATGTGGAGTTCTTTCTATGGCTCCCTTTATCCTCTAGGAAATTTACATCCATAATAAAATTACCCTTCTGGTCCCTGTGGCTTCAATGGCACTTCTACCCTTCATCCCTTTAAACCTATTTTCCTAATCTCAGACTACTCTAACCTCCTACTGTTCAAATGCTTTTTCTCACTATGACTCTATCTCTTCTAGGGCCAATTCAATAGCTAGACCCCACAATTGAATACATGTAAGGTCTAATGCAACAGTTTTCGGTCACCGTTCTATCGTTTTCTAATAGTCTGACCCTTTCCAAGTAATTTATCGTTCTCAATTTAAATCTATACGAAATCTTTTATTTTTTTCTAAATGTTTAAACAAAACTAGTCTAGTCCTCGATTAGGAAAGAATTCTAACTTTTGATAATATTAATTACATATTAATACTTCTGATTATTCAATTTTTTTCATTCATTACTAAAAACGTCTCTTAATTTTAACATAATCTTTAATATTATCACATCGATACTATAATTATAAATTCAAAATATCTTCTTATTTTCTTCCAATAAAAAATATTCAAAATTTTTCATAATTCAGAATAGATTCTTCAAAATACTTTCTCTTTATAATACATAATTTCTCATCCCAATAATATGAACACTGTATTACTTTTTTCAGTAATTTTCCTCACAAAAGATAATTTTTCTAATCCCCTTATTTCAAGTCTAGTAATTTCTACTCTTTACAAAAAATGGTAGAACTATTTGCTTATGTATATCACTGATATTATAATTTTATTCAGATTTTTCATTGTTTATTCTTAAACTTTTGTGAAAAAATTACTTTATTTTTTTATTATTATTATTATTTTTCAAAACTTAACTTTCACCATAAATTTACAATGATTGATCTCGTCATTCTATTTCTAATATATAAGTAAATTTTGAGTTGCAACTTTCTGAATTATCACTGTTGATAGATCCCAAGGTTCTCTCTTTTCAAATTTTACAGCAACATATTCACTTACTTCCGTAGTCTCTTTCCCAAATACATAAATAACTTTTTGCTTACCAATTCCTTTAATAAAACTTAGAGCATAAATTTTACTTGCAATAAATTCATACAATCTCTTCTCTCTTCATTCATGAAGATTTTTATTATATCTTCAAAAATCTGGAGCACCCTGTTTTTCTTAAATTCATCTATTCTTTGTGTAAATAACAATTATTTTTAAAGTATTAAAAATTTTAAAAGTTTTTTAGAGTTCTTTAATTAAAAATTTGAAGCAGATTGATGTAGTACCTGATTGCACCACGTACAAAATGTCTGTGATAAAATCTTTCTTATCATTTGATAAATCTAACATTTTATTTCAATCTATATTTTCTTCTTCTCATCTAATTTCAACTTTCATTTTATGATTATTTTGTATACTATTATCTATATTAATACTATTTACAATTTTTTTCGATCTTTCAATATTAATATAATTATTTTTTTTCTTTGGTAAATTCATACTTATTTTTTTACAATTTTCTAAGCTCTGCGTCAATTTGTCTGAAACTTATTCATTTAACTGATTTTTGTATAACTCAAGCTTCAAAGTCACATCAGTTTATGATGCTTTACTCTTTTATGTATTAATATTTTACGATACTTTTGGAGACCAATTTCTCACTTCCTATGACACTAAACCGCATAGTATTTTCCTTTGCAAGATAAACTTTCTATTTGAGTAATTGTGTTTCATACAAGTGAACTAGTAAAATAAATAATAAATTTGTTTGCCTCCATATATTTTTTTTTTTTTTTTTTTTTTTTTTTTTTTTTTGTTCCTTTTAATTTTATTTTCGAGCCTTTTATCCAGCTTTTTATTTTTTGTATTTAATAGTATACCTTTTTTACTTTCCATTTGCAAAATTTTACTTGGTACGAATCTCTAAGTGAATTTCATACCCACACTACTTGAAGATATTTTTTGAAAATTTCGCTCTAACTTTCAACTGTTTTTTTCATTTTGTTGATAAAAAAAATCTGAAGTTTACTTTTATAACTCAAGTGTCTAGTCTTGTATTTTACTCTTGAATTACCACCTGACTACTTTTCTTTATTTTTATTTCTTTTCTCTATTTTTACGGTTGTTTTAAGATCATCCTATTCGTCGAAGAGATCATAGTTTTTACAAGTACGAACTTACACTGGCGCCAACTAGTTTTCAAACTATTTTATCCAACTTATTGATAAAATAAAGTATAGATAAGTATCAGTAATGAAATATTAATTTCATTATGGAAAGACATCATAATTTAATTAGAATTATGATATATTATAACACAGTATTGACGAGGAATCATAATATTTGTACAACTTTATATTAATTATATCATACAAATATAGATTCTGAAATTGCTTGTGTAAATAACTTATTCACGAAAATGACTAGATTTAATCATGAATTATAAAAATTTATTAGAAAAAACGAAATTAATAAAATAAATTCCATTGTTTATTACAATTAATGAACAAGTGTTTATTTCTTATAGTTCGTAAATTAATTCTCATTTTCTAATCGTAAATGGAATTATATTAACGTTTTTGTAACACCAATCAATTATTGTTGTCGAATATTCAATTAATATGTATTTAACCATATCAATTGTTAATATTCACGAATAGTAGATTTCCGGAGAATTGTAATTACCTTTTGATAAATTGATTTAGCATTAAATTATTTATAAATTCATCATTCAATCATGAATTAATAAATTGAAAAAATGGACATTAAGCTATTAATATATATTCCAAAATTAGGACTTTGAACATGTGGCTGAGAATGGATTTCCGTTTATGAATATAAGATCATTTTAATTTGAAGAAAAAATTGTACATTACAGCATTTGTACTAGCAATAAATACTGTGTAACAGGTATGTGTCCTTAAATTATTTGTGATATTCCATTTGAATTTAAATTTATTCTGTCTAAAGTTTTATTTCTTATAATTCTCCATTTTTTTTTAATACGAAGCTTCGCTTGGTAAATACAAAGAGCCGAAGTACGAAAGTGAAAAAGCGAACAAGTCAATTTAAAAAATTAAATAACGAGAAGAATCGTCCAAAACGAGTGTATTCCATTGTGTTGGGTGCATCGCACAAAATACCAACGGAATTTTTACCACCGGACAGCGTGTAATATTACGCGTGCGTGCCTACGAGTGATTTTTTTCTTTAGGGGTGCGGGAGGGTGGCACTATCTAGTTCTCATCACCTGGGCAACAAACCCTCGGACGAAACGGACAGAAGGGAACAGAGCGACCAACACAAACTCATGGGCACTGAATATCGACGCCGGGAGCTCGAGCCCGGAAAGGTCCGGTGTGCGCGGTGTATCTCCAGACAACATGCGCACCCGACTTTTATCAAGAATGTGAAAGACTCCCATACAAACCCCATCGATCCTTTTTATACGGACAATCCTCAATTCTGTATGGAATAACCCTTAATTATTTTATTAATGCGGCATCGCTTGTACCATTATACAATCAGCAATTACAACAATAATAACAACGTTGCTTAGTTGTGTTGATGCAAGGATCCTTGAGCAAATGTGTCAAATAAAAAATATTAAACAAACTTTTTCGACAGCAGTATGAATATTAGAATAAATAATATACACGATAAATTAGATGTTGGCGTTGGGTGTTGTTTCGTAAATTATACACTACGAATTAATGTAGTATTACAAAAATATTTTGCTATTCACA
The DNA here is from genome assembly GCA_018907245.1 of Eupristina koningsbergeri. Classification (NCBI taxonomy): domain Eukaryota; kingdom Metazoa; phylum Arthropoda; class Insecta; order Hymenoptera; family Agaonidae; genus Eupristina; species Eupristina koningsbergeri. Next base: position 548,565 of record JACCHV010002783.1, on the reverse strand, counting down.
GCTCTGTACACCACGTTAAATATTTAATTGAAGCCTAAATTATTTGTTTAAAAAATAAAGACATGACAGGAAAAACAAATAGATTGCGGAAACGTCGGCAGACTATTAACCAAAATTTATTATTTTTTCACCATACCCGAGAATCGATCCTAATTCACGTTGTTATGAGAAATAAGAAAAGTGTCTCCTATAATTCTTTACATTGTAATAACAACTTTATTGATCACACCAACAAAGTTCTCTAACTGTTTCCCATGGTTTTATGGCTTTCCTTATAATTTATTATAGTTATATAAAAATACTTGAATTATTTTTATCATCGATACTAAACTGCTTGAGGAGTAATATTTAATTAAATGCGAATATATTAACTGCGCTATGAATAATAGCGATAAAAATATGGTAAATGAATCCATTATTAAGATTTTTTGTGCGATACTTTGAATATATTATTTAAAAGGAACTCATTATCATTCGAGATTTTCCACTCTAATTAATGTAATGTTAAGAACAGAATAATTAAGTACAATATAAAATGATACTTGTCTAAATGATAGGTTTTTAACAAAATCTTTTTTAGTACATGAATATTAATTCTATGTACATTATTCATTTTAATTTAAAAGGAACATTACTTTTATATCCCAAAAACTAATATTTCAAATATTACTTAGTATCTATTGTATTTTTTCTTGTCATACAAGACAGCATTAAAGCAATTATGTTTCGATATTTAGGTTTTTTATTTACGTAAAAGCATATATACAATTAAAAAAAAAAATTTGTGGACCATTTATAAAAAATGAAGGTTAAGTAATTACTTATTTCGAAATTTCATTTTAATAATTTACACTCGATAAATGAATTAAATTCGTGTTGGTCAATTAATACTTACAAAAAAAATAAAATGGTAGCATTGATTTATAAGCGTGATATTGAATATCTCAAATTTTATCTTTCATAATCAGATAAAAATTTGATTTTTTGAAAAATTAATGTTATTGTTTTTAATAGTTGAAAGACAAATAAATTGAAAAAATTATGAAGATTTCCATTGTAGATAAAAAAATGATTTTTATAAGTTGATGGCTTTTAAAAATCAAAAATTATTCAAATAATATAGATAAAGATAGTAAAAAAAACACTTTTTTTGTATCATAGAATTAGCGATGAGTAATATTTTTAAATATTTTCTTTCATATTAAACAGTTTATTTTTTAGACGATATTTAAGAAAAATATTTTAGAAAATATATTTAATAAATAATCAATTTTAATCGAATTAATAGCATAAATCTTTATTTTCTTTTTTAAGGGAGTTCATAAACTACTTAAGAAAAGTATACAAAATTAGTTTGCTGAAACTTCAGGGAAGATGAATACTTTTCTTGTTCATAGTGAAAATGACTTTTTTTTGCAATATTAGTAATCAATAAAAAATTACCCAGAAAACTTTGTTTTCTTCTACTATTAGCGATAAAAAATTCGAATTAAAACTACACTCATATCATTTATATAAATTTATTTTCATGAAGTCATTGATAATTAATTATACAGGTGCCATCAAGCATTCATAATTGGAATATCCTAGTGCTTTTGGTAATTTTAGGGATATTTACAGAAGCTGGTCGATTAATTATAAATGTTCAAAGAAATATATAAAAATAATGGCCACATAGTCGGGTGAGCTCTTTGTTTATAGCTTCACAATGTGTTGGTATAGTGCCTCCTTATCTTTCCTCTCTATTGAGGTTGGACTTAAGTTGATGCTACTAAATATCATCAATTGGGTTGAAAAAGTACCAGAAAAATCGTGATAAACCGCAGGTCAAAGAGTAACAATTAAACTCGACAATGTCTAATTCGCAGTAATAAATATTGGCCAAGTGGTTCCAAAGAATAAAAATGTATCGATGAATGTTGGCAATTTTTCGATACTTTATAGCAGCTGTTCATTCACTTAACAATAGTGAGAAAAAATATTAAACGTGATTATAAGTTTAAATCGAAATTTGATTAATTTTTTATCAACATTAATAGTAATGCAGAGTTCTTGTATTTGAAAGTGTCGAGTGCTTAACATTTATTTAGACTTAAATGGCTTTTCAGTTTCTGAGTTTACAATGTTCGTCGAAATTTCTGACTAGAATTTCGAATGTATCTCACAGGCAAAACAAGAACTTTAAATACCACTACTGAAGCTGTAAACGAACCATGAATATATAACTACAATCTAGCTTATAAGATTTGACTATGGTATGATACCGATTTTTGGCTCTTTTACAAATTTTAAGATATTAAAAATTTTGAACCATAAAGGGTTTAAAAAAAAAAAAACTTATCCCAAAATTTATACCACGTTAAAAAAGTGTGAATACACATTTTGATAAAGTATTATGGCTTTTGGGGTAGCACAAATATTTTCTTATAAAATAACGAATGGTGTACCTGTTATTTTTGCTGCCGGTAAAGTCTTTGAAGCTGGGCGTCTTGTCTGGCAGAACAAAAGGATTGGTGACGTCGGAGAGAAAAGCTTGTTTTGAAAATCCCAGTTGTAGTTTGGCGTCCTGGCCAATAGTGACATTATTGAGGTTCTGGAGGCATCGCTCAACAGCTATACTGTCGCCCATTTGTATCATGGCACAGCCTTCCTTTGTCTTGAGGAATTTGACCTTAGTGACATTGCCGTAGAGGCAGAAGAGGTTGAAGAGCTTGTCGGTGTTGACTTTGTCGGGCTGCAAGCCGTAGACCATCATCACGGAGCCCTGACTGCTGGTGGCTGGGGTCTGTCCGAGGGCCGGCACGTACCCTGGACGAGGCGGCGTCGGATGCAGGGGTTCGCGCCCCGTGAACTCCGCAGCCGACTTTAATCCGTAGCGCTCGACGTAGGGCTCTGCGTATGCTGCTGGACCATTGAAACTGTCCTCGTATCTGTCGTGTACTCCAGTGCCCGCTCCGAACTGAACTCCACCAGCTGAAACGGTCGAACCTGCGCCAAACATGGCGCAACATTGTATTTAAAAATACCTTTGCTTTGGTCTAATCTTTGTAAAGACAAAAAATGGTTTTCCTTATATCTTATCAGTAATATAATAATAACAATTTGTCAGGCAATGTATAGTGCGGGTTGTATAAAGGTATAAATTGTTCATAATTTAATTAGTACTAGGTAGGATAAAAAAAAATTATTTTTTATTTTTTATTATTTTTGATGTATTATAAATTCTTACATTTACAAAAAAAAATTTAATGTAAAATTTATATTTTTTATCATAATTCAAACAATACTTTTTATTGTTTAATTTAAAAAAAAACAAAACAATTACAAAAATAATTAGAAATTTTCAATTGATGCAAATATGGGTACATTCGCTATTTATTGCTTACATACGCAATTTAATTTTACGCACCTGAATTAAATTGAATATAAATTTTCATTTATCATCAATTTTTTTTAACTATAAAACAGTTTTTACAATGTAGATTGAATTTACCTACAATTTATTTATTTATAATATTTTTTCAGGTTAATTTGTCTTTCTGACTTTATTTCAATGAATCAATGATATTTATTAGATATAATTTTATTAGTAATAAACAGATTATTTTAAATGTACAGTAAAATAAATGATATATTAACTTTTATATTTATTCGAGAATATTTGTATTTTTGTTTGAAATTTTTATTTTATTCTTGTTCTATCCTCTTTAATTTTTAATATTTTTAAATAAATTTTCTTTTAATTATATATTCACCATATTTATAAAAATGAGAAACTGAAATTATGTAGTAGTTATTTTTATTAAGATAGTTAAGCTCTATAATTAGGATAAACTAATCACGAAATTATATAATTTATGAAATCATTAATTAAAAACATGCGTTTTTACTATGTAATCAAATTCTTTTCTTTTTACCTGAATAAATGTTTAATTTTTAAATATATTCTGCATTCGTTTTATTAAAATTACATTTATCACTGTGTATTAAATACACAATAATTTTAATAGTATTTTGTATTTTTTGAATTAGATTTTATAAGTTTCGAATTCTTCGATTAAAATAAAAAAATTAATAATTCAACAGTCTTATATTTAACACTGCCTTTTGAATAAATTAAAGTAAATTTTGTTTAAAAAGTTTATATTCGTTGTTCTAAAGCGATGTAAAAAATCTCTGATGCATACTTTTTTTTATACCTTATTTCAATATGTATATCTATTTTCAGTGTTGCAAAATTCAACATAAAAATGCTTTAAATTCTATTTTTTAAAGTTTATTATATATATAAAAATTCATCACAGCAAATAAATGATTTTATAATATACAATAATTGAATGATTCATAATAACAATAAAGAATTGAAATAAAATAATTGTAAGCTAGTATTTTGATTAATGTGAATATTCAGTATAATAATTTCCAGAATTTTTTAAGTTTTTATTTCTTTATGCATTTGTCAGTATGATAAATGAAAATTGAAAAATCTTTAGAAATTCTTTGAATGTATATTCGATAAAACAACAAAATATTATTTGATTTGCCAGATATTGAAATTTTAAATTAAAGTTAAGAGTATAGAATAATAAGATAAATAAAATTTAATAATTTTTAAAAAATATTTCATATAAAAAAATGGACATACTTGTGTGAATTGAGATTCTTCTCTCGAGGTACTAACATATTTTAACAGAAATGAAAGTTATGAAATACCGTGCTATGGTTTATTAACTACGAGATTTTTTGAAAAATCTTTCTTGACACTATGTACGTAAAAATGATAAAAACTATTTTCACTTTTCTATTCAATCTACTCAAAGACTCACGGTTATTAAATATTTAACTACGTAACTACAATTACAACACGAATTTTATTTTCAGCTTTTATATAAATTTAATACCATATTTAGGTCAATCAATAATTTTTTTTTTTTATTTTATTGAATTGAATTTGATTGTATTCATTTTTTCAAAATACATTTTACTTGATTAATCAATTGTGTATTAAAAATAAAATGTTTTTACGGAATTAAGCTCTTGGATTTATGTATTTAAAAGAATTGTTATTATTATGAAAAGGGGTAAAAAATCATAAATAATAGTCGAATAGATAAAGTTTTTATATTACCGTATGGTTGAGGTGCAGCACCGTAACGAGGCTCAGCTAAAAGAGGAGCAGGTCTTCCATTTCCAGTGGCGTCGTTTTTGTGCATCCCTGATCCTGTAAATGACACATTAAAAGAATCCTTTTAGTTTTCACTGAACGTAATCAATAACCAATTCGGTATTATGTCCTTTCGTAATTTATAAATTTTTAAAAAAGTTCCAATGATGATTTATTTATTTATAAAATTGCAAAATACTGATTATTCAATCAGTGTCAAACGTGTGTACTTATTTAGTATGTATAATGACAGTACATCTATCAATTTTAAAAAGAAAAAAATATGGGATTTTTAGAGCAAAAAAAATAATCGTAAAGAAGCTATAAATGTCAGGATAAAAGGTGGATGAATTAGAAAGAAGCATTATGATTGATTAATAATAGTTTTTTAAAAAGTATAAAATCACTTCTTAAAATATCAGAATATTATTTACCACAGATATAAATAATATGCAAAATAATAATAGTCTTGATCGCCGAATAAAAAAATTGTACTTTATGATTCTTTGTTATCGTGGAAGTATAAAAGAATATTAAATCTTCTATAATCCAGTCTAGTTAGACTTGCAAAATATTTTAAAATTTTATAATATAGTTTAAGATATATGTAGTTAAATGTCTTGCATAACGAACAAAAAATAACAGAGAAAGAAATAAAACCAGACAAAAAATATTGGCACTAGGGGGTGAATATTTCATTAGTTGAGTTTATAAAAAAAAAAAAATAAAAACACCTCATTTACATACAAACTCTATTTATTATAATTAATTTTTTTAAAAATTGCCTGGGGAAATAGTTTATTATTTTTAATATTTATTCAATAGTATAATAGTTTTATTTATAGTAAAAACTAATTAATTTTTCTATTTTCGAAGCTTGAAAGTTACTTGATGAAACTTTTCTTTTAGTGTCTTATACAATACGAAAAACTGGAATAAATGTGTATTATCACCTGCAAGATTTTCACACTTAATACGAATGACAGAACTTTCCATTCTGGATTTTCATTTGTTGTCTTTAAACGCTTGTGAATCTACCACTCAATTATATTATAATATAAAACTATGTATAATTTTTGAAAAAGTAAATGAATTAATTTCATTTATAATATTTCTTTTTAAAATAAAAATATTTTTAAACTTTATTTATTCTTACAAAAAAGAAATTTTTTTAATTAATTAATGATTATTTAAAATACAGTTAATTGGTTTCTTTGATTTCATGTAAAAATGGAATTTTTTTTTCAAATATTTATGCAAGTAAATGTACAGAAATTGAAAGACCTTGTTTAATGTTGATTATATTTATATTATATCTTTTACTTTGTATTTACCTTCATTCCTTTTTTATAATTAATTATTTAAAAATTTATGATAAAATCTATAGGATATAATATACACTGTAAATAATACAATGCATTCGTTAAAAATTTTATTAATAATAGTGAGAATATAAATTTGTAATTAGATATAATATGAGTACTCTCTATATTATTCTTTTATGAGTGACATTAAGAGAAAGAAATTAAATGACTCATTGGAATTCTATTAATATTCATTACGTTTCAAATAAATAGTAGATCTATATCTTCGTTTACAAAAGCTAAATTATTCCGTACTTGTCAATTAGTTCGTTTGAATATATTAATACATGCTATCAAATATAGATTAAAATTTTATAATTATAATCGAATATTTCTTTGTTTTTGCAACAGTCGTTAATACTAAAACTAATTAAAATGTATTCGATTTTATTTGGTTTCTTTGTATATGTAACAACTTCGTTAGTAAGGGATATAAAAACTTAAAATAAATACAAAACATTGTTTCGCAAAAGAGGTTGAGTTAAATATTCGAGAAACTCTTCTGTTAAATTATCAAAAAATATTAACTCCTAATGCAAAATATTATAGTTTCTAATAGGATTAAAATAAAGGCAGTATTATTGAATAAAATAGCTGTACTCTTTTCTAACTCTAATTAAAGGTCGCTAATACCCCTAATGAATTCAGTCAAATGTGATAAATGATATAAAAAAAAAAAAAAAAAATTAAATAAAATAGTTCAAATAAAATCAAAAAATTAATTTAATTAAATGTCGAATTGTATTTTGCAGAAATTTATTGCCGTTTGTAACATAGAAATGTAATGAGATTGTTTGAGATATGTAGAGTCTAAGGGAACAATGTTTTCTCTAAATTGAAATGGAAATGAATGAGGGTAAAAAAAAGGGCAGGATATTCCGTTGGAAATAGGGATTTTTTTAATTTTTTCACATTATTCGACTTAATAGTTACAATCGGCGATAGAAGCGGACATGTTTGCGACTTTTGGGAATAAGAGATAGGCAGGTTGGCGGCAATGGGCGAAGCCGAGGTCGCGTGCTGTATTGACCTCGGATGACGCCACGCAGACTAGCAGCGCCCACCCTCACACAAACGCCCACACTCACGGGGAGGCACACCCACACACCCTCGTCTCTTCTCCAGTCGCGCAGTCACACTCGCTTCGCTCTGTGTGCTTCGGCTAAATTTATTATCCCTCGCGCTCATCTATGCCACCTTCTAATTTTCTAAATTACTCCTTCTCTCATTTTCATAACACTTCATTATATCTACAATTCATTCGCTGAAGGTCCCATTCGTTTAAACAAATTTATACACTGTGTTTAATTACGCTTAAGCAGTACATTACATTAATACACAAATACAGAGTTATGATTCATTGGGAATTCGTGATTAGCTGCACGATTCACACTCGGATTACGGAAAAGTCAAACCTACGCTCAATTAACACTACCATTTCTCTAGCTAATGCCTGGAAACGTAGAAACGATTTTCAAAACAAATAAATATTTATGCTGCTAAACAAAAATTATGCTTAAATAAACTTGAATACTTGGGTTCAATTATTTTCTTTCTTTTTGTATGTAAATATTGAGATTTTGAATGCTATAACCATCATCATCCGTTTATAAATCGACAGCGAATAAATTTCCAATCTTAAAATTCGAATTGAATAAAGCATTAAAAAAGAAAATAAAAAAATGTACGTCTTTATTTAATTTTTAAATAATTCAAAATCATTGTCGAATTTCTGGTTACAATCTAAAATGAAATAATTAAAAATTCGAAAATATTAATAACGACAATATCTTCCATCGATTTCTTTTAAATTTAACAATACAACATTTTTTTCTTTAAAATTCAAACTCGATTATATTTACATAATTTTTTGAATAGAGTTTCTCAGTTTTTTTTTTGTAAATTACGAACATAAAATTCAGTATTCTTCAAATTTATTCTTTCATATAATATAAATTTCTTGCATATTACATATTAATTATATACATTCTATTCGATTTTTAAAATTCCTTCTAAAATAAAAAAAAAATTTCAATTTTCATCGCTCATTAAAAATAATGGAAGTTAAGGTATTGTTCGATTATCTATTACTATGTGAATTCATAAAATTTTATACTTATTTGTGTATTATCTCATTTTTAGATGCAGTACGCTCCATTAACCAATAATGTTGACAATTCTTTTAAAAGAAATCAACAAAAATTGATGGCTACATATATAATAATGTCATGTACAATGGTTTGATGGGTTTGTATTTCAATAACAGTATACTTTTTCAAAGATATTTTTCTGAGTTGCAAGTAGAATTTCGGTTCAAATTGCGAAACTTACTTTTCAGTTGAAAGCAACTTCCCTCGAATGTTAATCGTACGTAAAATTCGATCTTTGATACATACATCATAATATGAAAGACATTAGATGTAGACTAAGATCTTCATTACTCACGATGATTCGCGATTTTTCCGTTTTTGCAAAGAATTCAACCGAAAGGAACGATTTCCAACACCTGCAATTGCATTACGAATTCATGTGTAATGAGAGACAGAGTACCTGAAGATTTCCTCGTCATTCTTCCGAGTTTGATAAGAGCGAAAAATATATATCTGACAGCTGTTGCTTTTGGATGGACACAGTCTTGGACGGAGAAAATTGTTATCATTATATGTCCGGAGATCTTTGGTCGGATTGAGTAACGATGACACGCGACAGTATTTGCACAAAAATTTATTATCTTAAAATTGTTTTAATAATTTTAAAATAATATTAAATCCCTTTTAATTTTATTTATAAAAATTTAAAAACTCAATGTTCACGAAGCAATATTTTTTTTACAAGAAAATTCATTATCTCAAAAAAATTTTTTATTTTTTTTTTCACTATTCTACTGTATTATGAGAAATTGATTTAAAAAATTTTTCTGCATCTTCATAATTTTAAAAAATATCCAAAAAGAAATAATAATAATGCATTCTATTTATAGTGAAAAACTAATATCGTGAATATAAAAATTTTTCTGGATTTTCCACCAGTCGTTGTATTAAACTACAATAAAATTAAAATTTATTATCTTATATTGTATTATTTATTGTATGTCTTCTCAAATTTATATTTAGTAGATGAATAAATTAAAATTTTCATATCAAAAAAATATTATTCCCCTAAGTCACGAAAAAGTTTTACTTTTTAATAAAAGCAAAATTTTATATTTTAGCTTTGATAGCTTACGTGATCAAAGAAACTAAATATTAGTAAATTTTTATAGCTGTAGATTGAAAGCTCCGAAATTGAATAAGAATAGTACTTAAAGAATGAGAGAAAGAGAAGTACTCAGACAACTTTCTTAAATTAAATTAAATTTAAATAAGTAAGTGAAATTTTTAATAAATTATAAATAAAGACAGAAAGAGAATAATGAAAAAAATATTTTTTACATATTTTTCAAATTTTTTATATATACTGTAGTGAATGTAATTTTTAACAGTACGTTTAACAAATAGTCAAATTGTGTAAATCAGGTATATTTACTTTTAGTTATTTATATTCAAATTTTTAATAAAAAATGTCTTGACTAACAATGTAATATTATGGAATTTCTATTTTAAATACAAAATGTTTTACAGGAATGCACATCACTATATAATAAATAAGTTAAAAATAATATTTACGCACTTAAAAAGAAATAAATTAACGATGAAACCAATGGAAACATTCAAAGTAAAATATATTTGAATGTAAATTCAAAAGTAACCTACAGTCGTGCAACAATAAACCGTACTTTAATCATATTTATCATATTGTGAATTTTTATGCTTGTATGTATAATAAGTAAATAAAGTGTTTGTTTTTTTCAGTCTATGATTTTGATTGTTCATAGCTGCAGCAAACGTAGCATTATATTTATATAGAAAATACTATTTATTCGTATTGTTTATCAGTATAAATTATTATTACGCATGATGTATATTTTTTATTTATTAAAAATTCGTTTCAACTAATTAATGTTGTCTATTTATACCTACATATAATCTTGGAATTTTTCATTTTTTTTTTGAATTTTGAAAAATGTAAATACTCTACGATATGTATTTAAAGTTCTATAATAATATTTTTATTAATAAAAAACAAAAATTCTTAAATTACATATATTCAAACTTTGATTATCAAATAATTCAATATGTACTTAAAAAAGTATTTCCAAAATTAATTTATGTAGTTTTTTATGTCATTAATATACGAAGATATTGCTTTTATCAAGACTTGTTTATCAATTTTCTTTACTTTCGTATTTATTTTTATATATGCTTCTATTTTTATACTCTTATCATTATGATTTTATTTTAACAAAGTAGAAGTTCAGAATAATGGTATATAAAACAGTAAAACATTATTATTTATAATAATAATAATAATAATAATAATAATGAATAAGTTGTTGTAAAAATCCAAATTGGTACCAAAAACAAATAATACAGTATTAATTGAAATATTATTAAGTAAATGTTATAAAATATTTATAAAATAATTAAAAATCCATATAATATTAAATTATATCTTCCAATGATGAATATATTTTATCAATAAATTTTTAAACGTTATTTATGATTTGAAAAGATATATATTAAATATGTGTACTACATATTATATTTTGTCTGCTATTTTAATCAGTTTATCTAATTTAATTTATATAACATTGTTATAAATTTATTTAATATGTGTTACTATCATGAAAAAAATATTTTTCTAATATTTTTTATTTTGTTTATACTATTTACTTCATCGGGGAAGTAAATAATTCATCATTTTAGGAAAATCATTTGAATTTTCTCCAAATTATTCTACATAAATAAGCATATTCCTGCATTCATTTGTTTTCAATTTGATATATGGAAAATTCTATACAGGTAATGTATAAATTCATATCTTAATAGACCGACTATAAATTTCTTTTCAAAAAATATTTTTTAATTTTTTCGTAAACTGTAGTTCAATTCGGGTTTAGTTACGTTATAAAAATATTCTAAAATGTTCAAAATAGTAATAATAGTAATTAATAATAATAATAATAATGTATGAAATATTGTTTTTGTAAACAATTACTGTAATTGTTTGAAATTTGTTGCTTTATGAAATGATTTTTCTTTAAAAAGATAATTATTAAATCATGTCATAAATCCTTAATAATTACTTTACACATTACAGTTTATATTTAATTATTACTTAAACTATAATCTGCTTCTAACGTAAGAACAATTCTCCTCCGAATAAAGTCCTGTAATATTAATAGTATTGTAGAGCAACCTAAAAGTTTTTGGTAATTAATGTTTTAATTTGTCTTGAAAATAAGGTTTCAGAAATGCTATATAAATAATTAAAGTTGCATCAGTTTATTAAATATAAAAAATAATTAATATTATGTACGAAATTTTAGAATAAATGATAGTATTTTAATAACATGTCAATTTATATAAATAAGAAAAATTATTATTTATTAGAACAAGAATGTATTAAATAGTAAATAATTCATTTTAGAAATATATTTAATTTAGTTAATTAAAAAATAATTATATAATATTATAAAATTCTTTATTAATGCATGGTTGAAATAATCTTAAAATATGATGAATTACTTATGCTATTAAAATAAAGTCTAAAAAAAAGAAAAGAAATTGATAAATTTACCTTATAATATTTGGGATACCATTTATAAAACAAACTAAATAGTAAAAACATAATTTATATAAGTAAAATAAATATTCTTGATCACAAAATTCAATTATACATTATTTTTTTTTTCATTTATGAATATGTTTGTATGGTTTAGAAAAAAAACATGTTTTTTAAATAAACAAAAAACTTATTTTTTAAAAACTATTTGATTTTTTTAATATTTATAATATAAAATTTTAGCGATTATAAATATACAACCATTCAATTAAGAACATTAATGTTTCTGCAGACAAAACATGAGATACAAAAATTATTCAATTTCATTACTTATTTGACATTAAAACAATATTAATATAATTTTAATATGATATAACTTTTTTTGTTTTATTATAACAGTCCAAATTTTTTATATAACCTTTAGAAACTTTGGTGTTAATTTTTGTTGTAGGAAACCAAGTAAAAAACTTTTTTTATGATTGTTATAGTTATTATATAAATTTATTTTATAAAATATTAAATATTTCATTGTATTCTAAATTACGAAAAATTTAACTTTCGATAAATTGAAATTTGTAGCTAAATTTCCATTTTAATTTCTTTACTATGCAATGATCATCAGCTATAAAAAATTAAATTTGTATGATTTTATTTTAAATATAATATTTGAATACATATCAGTAACAGTAATTAACGTTTTTTAAATTATTCATGAAATAAAAATCTTAATTTCTGAAAATAATTAAGTTGTTGATTTAGTACTTATTTTATTATACATGAAATAATTAAAATATTATAATATAAAAATTGTTAATTTTAACTTTTACATTAATGATGAATGATTTTTTAGTTAAAAATATGGATTCAATTTATACTCAATATTAATTGCCATATTACAAATTTTTAACTTTATTATGCAATAAATAAATTTATTTGAAACCTTTGTAAAGAGTAGCAAAATAATATGTACATTGTTTCATGTTATTTATATACGCAACTTACAAATAAATCGTAGCAATATGTATTTATCTCTTTTATTTATTTTTATTTATTTTTTTTACTTCTGTTATGTTTTTGGATTACATATTATATTTTATATACAAATAGACGTGTAATATTAAATATGACCAAATGTATTACCTAACATTTTGATAAATTTATAATCATTTTAAAATAAGCATCACGTAGTATCGTTGTTAAGGGTTTCATATTTAAATATAGATGAAAAAAAAAAATTTTTTTTTAAATCATCGCATAACTGTATTTTATAGATAATTTATTCTTTGTCTTTATATAAATCTTTTATGAATGTTTATTATATTTAATTTTAATTTTTTTTATTTGTTTGTGGAATATTAGTAAGAAGACTCATGTATGGATTAAAGTAAGTATTTGATTGATGAGTTTTATCGAGACGACATATAAAATGACGTTACAATGAAAAGAAAATTAACATTATATAAACATATATTTTGAAAACTAACCAATCAAATTTTCTTTTATAACGATATTTCATTTTACATCGAGTGTACACAATAAATCATATATTTTTCGAGTTTAAAAATAATTTCTGTGTTACATAAGCCGAGAATGATCTTTCAATTACTCAAAATATAAAGAAGGCGTAAAAGCTTTTTTTTTAAATCGATACGCAAGCGATTTGATAACACAGAAATGATTTTTGAGCTTGTACATTGGAATGTTATGCTGAGTCGAGAAGTAACTGATGTTTTTTGTGTTTTTGTCTAGGAATTTGAATTCAATTCCATTCCCATTTGGTTAGAGGTATTGGTGAATGAATGATTACTCTGTTACGGATCGGATGTCTTATCATCAGATTCTGGACTTACCACTGACGGTCGTTTCTCAGCCAAGCTCAACAATCCTCAAGCCCGACGATCGAGCACTTGGGGATGACTTGAAGTAGTAGAAGGGCGAAACTGCGCGGACCATGGACGAGGAATTCGTAGTGAGAAAACACCTAAGCCCTTCCTCGTTCATCCGGTCCTCACTCTCTCTCACTCTCTCTTTCTCTCTCTCTCTTTCTTTCTCTCGACTCCCACTCTCCGTTTCCTTATCGTTCCATATTCCACATCCTTATCCTTATCCATATCCTTATCCTTTTCCATTTCCTGTCCATCGCTTCTGAATCCCGTCTGATCACCTCATGACAACAATTGAGATGGCTGCATCTGCACACAGACAAACATTCCAACATAACACCTCTTTCCTCCCTCTTTATTTCTTTCTTTTTCTGTCTTTCCTCTTTTTCATACTTTTCATGCTTCTGCGTTATGTAATTCAGTTTGCTCGATCATGATTTCTTTTGCTGATGCTGATATTGTTGTTATTGATGTTGTTGATGTAGTAGTAGTAGTAGTAGTAGTAGTAGTAGTAGTAGTAGTAGTAGTAGCAGTAGTAGTAGTGGTGGTAGTTGTAGCAGTAGCAGTAGCAGTAGCAGTAGCAGTACCAGTAGCAGTAACAGTAGTTGTAGTAGTAGTAATATTAATAATAATAGTAGTGGTAGAGGTGGTGGTAGTAATAATAATAGCAGAACGAATAGTAGTAGTACTTGTTGTTGTAATTGTTGTTGGAATGGTTATTTTTGTTTTGTTGTTGGTGTTGTGAATTTGTAGCGACAGGAAAGATCATCATTGCCGGTCGTGTATATAATTTTACATTTCTTTTCTAAACATCATTTTCTGTTCGTGTGTTTCTTCTTCAACTTTGACTGTTGTCTTCATACATTAATTGTGTAAATAGGTGTCAGCGGGCGTGTAATTACTCGTATATGCCCATATTTCTGCATGTGTATATACCCATACATGCGTATTTATTTAAGCGCATTTAGTGTAAATTCACAGATTCGTGCGCATTAATTTGTACGCAAAAATACACCCTCCCCCATACGTACACATAATCACGTGCGCGCATAAACACACGTACACACAAATATGAATACAAAATAGTAACTTGTAGAATATTTTTTGCATTAATTTGAGAATCAATGGTCGATTGAATGTTTGTCTGTGAGAGTGCCTTGGTAGCCTTTTTAAAGAAACAGTAATGTCTTCAACTGAGATTACATATTGAAATTTGAACAACAAAAGACCAAAACGAGTTCTTCAATAAATCTCGAAATAACAACATTAATTAGTTCTGTACGCATATTACAAAATATAATTTGTCTTCCAACGTCGTACGCTTTTAAGCTTATAAATCGATTCGTATTAAATGGATGGATCGTTTTTCAGACATTATTGTCATTACATATCATTTATTTTTATAATGAAAAAAAACTGTATAAACCTTCACTTAAGCAGTATTACAAAAGAGGGATAAGTTTTCAAATACATTACAAGATTAAAAAACTATTATTAATCTTAATATTAAATTACATGTAGTTAAATTTTTAAATAGAATAACGTAATTTCAGAATATATTATTTACATTTTAATTACATCATGTAATAATACTTAAAAAGAAAAAATCAAATAACAAAGAACCGAATAAAATTAATTCTAATATCAATAGCAGCTGCTTTATAATATTTATCGTTAAATTAAAGGAAAATTTCTGACCAACGGTTGATTAATAAATTATTGAATATTAGATTAAATTTTTAATTTTTAACTGCTTTATAAGTCAAAGTTCATACTTTTTAATATATGATGCAATGATAATTATAGACAATGTATGATTCTTTTTTTACATTGAGTTTGTATTTACTATCGTTGTATGTATTTGTATTCCTTTTTAAGGTATGTTTTAAATTCACTTTTAATCAATAAATATATTTTTCATAAATTATTCAGTTATAAATAGCAATCTAACACTTTTATCGATTGATTGAAACAAAAATGTTTAAAAAAGGAAATATTTTTTAAAGAATAACTAGTAAAAAAAAGAAAGAAAGTAATTGAAAATAAAATTAAAAAGTTTGAAACAAAATATACGTATATGGTATAAAGAGAAACAATGGTCAAAAGAACAAATTATATATGGGAAAATCTATGTATAGATTTACATTGTATCGTTTTTCAAATATTGAACTTTTCAAGAACATAAATCATTGTTCAGAAAAACTTTAAATATCAAGTATGAATTTTTTATATTATTATTTATTTTTTGTAACTCGTTTCAGGTATCTTTGACTATCCATCCATCCATATGTATATATTCTTATATATCTATCTCTCTGCATATCAAATATCTGTGTAATATCTATTTATTATTTATCTACCTAGCAATTATTTTGTCTGCAGTTACTTTTTGTTTTACACTTGTACAAATAGTTTAGCACCTGTATTATATCCAAAAGAATACAGTGAGTAAGATATTTTCCCCGATGCACTTGTTAATGAAAATAAAAAAGGTATTTCAAAGAAAAAAATCAAATTTATTCAGTTGCCATAAGAAACAAATGTTCACTGTACAACAGAAAATATTCCAATTAAAATGTCGAATGCTAATCGATTGTGCTTAAAGTCGATATTCACGAACAAAATAAAAAAAAATGAACAAGACAGGATTACATAAAATCCGAAAACTACCAGTGGATTGCAAGTAAAGAATCGAGCAACCAATCTTGTTAAATTTTGATTCATGAGAAAAATAAAAGAAAATATTACACAACGAGGCAAAAACGAAATAAATTCATAGTAGTGCAAACAAAAAAGTCAAAAATTTTATGCATGTCCGTAGAATTTAAAAGCCATAGATATTCATCTAACATAGTACTGGAAGAGTTTTTCTTCTTTAATAAGTTTCAGCTTTTTTAAGCTCTAACATTTAGCTTTTTATTTATTTATAACAGTGTTCATAATAGAGAGAAAAATGTCGGAAAGATAAAAGCTATTTATTATGGAGGTTGATGTATGATAAATTGACGTATAACAAATGATGTATGTTTTCTGACATTATATAAATGCTACCACAGGGTGTAAGACGCTCTATTAATTAAAACAATATATGTGATGTACGCAATATCGTGGTTGTTTGGATCCTCTGGCGTTGTGTTCGTTGTGTCGTGCTCTCGATCGATTTTCCAGTCGTGTATATTTTAGTTTTTTTTTTTTTTTTTTTTTTTATTATTCTCAGGCATATAGTACTTGTTGTAGTTAGTTGTGACATTCTGATGGCTTGTTCGATGATGTGCACCATTAGAGCATTTTTTTCTTTCACAGAGCTAAGTTTCATAACAAAATACTATACATGGCAAATATAATGTATATTTGTTTAACAGATTGCTGGATTTAATATGTTCTTCTATATTTTAATGATTGAAAAATGAATGTAGAAATCATAAAAGATTAAGTATAATAACGTTTTATTAAAAAAACATTCATAAAAAAAATATTCTTCCCTTGCACTATTGGCATCAATTCATAATGCACCTCCTAATCAATGTTCTCAATGGAAATATAGATTTATTAAAAATAAATTCCTTTCTTGAAATAAATATAAAAAGAGATTTATGAAGCTTTCAGATACTTTTTACCAAATTTTGTTGAATTGAAGTTTTTTTATAAATATAATTATACTTTTATTTTATCAAATATAATATATATTTTACAAATTCTAATAAATGTTACTTGATAAATTCATTTTAAAAATATAATAATACAATAACATAAAAACGAAAAAACAAAATTCATATCGTGCATTACTATCAGCGATTAAAAAGAGAGAATATTATTAATTAAAATTTTCTTAACCATTTCATATATCGTTATTGCTAATTATAAATAAACTAGGATTATTATGATAATGCATTATTTATTCTAATTTCATACTATTTTCTAGGAATGGTCGATCAGTTTTATCATTCTTAATTATACAATATTACCATATTCTAACAAATTTTACCAAAAAGGTGATTTACTTTATCAAGAAATATAAAAATATCTGATAACAACTGATTGAAAAAATATTATTAGATTGCATAATGAAAAAATTTACATTAAAAAAAATATATAATGATATGTTAATGAGTTTAAAATAATCTTATTGTATAAGTTATACATTAAGTTGCGATAATTAACAGGTCTTAAGTAATAAATTTTTGTTTTTTCCGAATACCTAACAAGGAAAAATGAAATTATAATATCTATCATTACGTTAATAATATTAGTTTTTTAATTCAAATCTTTAAAAATACTAAATAAATTACACTTCTTCCTAACTTTTATATATAAATTTTTACAAAAATTTGCTTTTCATGTAATATACTACTGTACTGTTGTTACATACAATTACTTTATTTTAGAAAAAGTGTTAATAATCCTTTAGGGTATAATCTACATGTACAAAAAGAATATACCATAATAGTACTGACCTTTCAACGAGAAACTTCCTAGTTATTATTGTTTTTTCTATAACTATACCCTAAAGAACCGTTTACACTTTCTATTTGTAATACTAAAATTTTTAAACTTTTAATACTTAAAGCTTCTGTTTTTCATAGTTTCAAATCACCTGTGTATTAATGAACTGTTGGATATCTTATATCATAAATTTAAATATTAAAAAATTTAAATAACTATAGAAAAGTTTTTATAAATTATATATTCTACTTGTAATTCTTCTGTATTAATTTTTCGAGGATTTTACCTATTTTTTTTTATTTCTTGTAATTTATTTTGTATATTTATATATATAAAATTAATAATTAATTAATAGTCAATAAAAATATCTTAATTATTCAATTGTTAAATATATTAACAGGTTAAAAAAAAGTGATATATCTAATAATTAATAATTAGCGCTTGAAGAAAAAAAAATCAGGAAAAAAATTTAAAGAAACTTTAAAATAAGTACACAGATGTAAATATATCAATCAATTTTATCATAAATTTGGTTTTATATGTCCTGAGTCATGGAAAGGTAAAGTGAGTACTAAATTTTAATTCCAGAGCTTGAATTCTTAGATTTAATGATAGAAATAAATATTTTATTGAAGACAGATGGGGTATTTAGCTATCATTAATGGTTAAAAATGAATCAGTAACTCGAGTCTTTGAAAATTTCAACAAATGTAAAATATAAATAACTGCTTGGTAGAAGATTTGTACTCTCTTTATTTATATAACTTCCTTTGATAATGCTTTTTTGCGCAATTGTCAACATTTATTTATCTTTAAACTTTATGAAAAATGATTTTAAAATTCAAATGTTCGTTTTTTAATAAAAATAAATTTTAATTTAGAATAATTTTTTAATGACAATTTCAGAAACGATATGATATATCTGTATTTATAAAAATAATCATTTATATAAGAAAGATTTGTAAGATTCATATTAAATTAAACAAGCAACATATTTATAGGCTAAAGAGACTTGAAATTCAATTAAGTATAACGAAAATAGAAATAATTAAGCATTAGAAAGTTTATTCATTTTTAATCGAAAGTTTGTATATTATTTATAAATAAAAAAGACCTTTACTATGTAAAACTATCAAATATAAGTAAAAACTTTTGGGTCAGAATTTCTTTGGCCTCGTAATGATTTTAACATTTAATGTGTTGAATACATAAAACATTGATTAAAGATAAAATGGTAATAAAAGAAGAAAAAAAACAAGCAGGATGCGCGATTATTTGCGTTTAAACGAGTAGTCATGATTTGGGGTTTCACCCATAATTAAAACACATTCCAAATGAATACTAACGTCATTTCTTACTGATATTCACCTAGTTATTCCGGAATTGAAATCATACTTTTCAAAAAAATATTTATACACTAATGGTATGTGCTACTTTAAAAATAATTATTCGAATAATATATTACAGTTATTTATTATTATTTTTATTAAGCAAATGTTAAAGAAAATTCTTGAACATAAATAAACGTTCTAATAAAAAAATTGATTGGAAATTTCTGATCAAGTTAATCGTATTTATAATTAACATTTTTTTTAATATACAATAAACTTAACTTTTTTATTGTTATTTACTTTTTAATTTTTATTTTGTTTATGTTTTTATATTTACGAATTTTATATTTACGTGTGGATTTTGGTATTAAAATTTTTTTTATGTATGTGCATTGTAAAATACATTGTATTTTATTTTATCAAATAAACCGTAGAGTGAGAAAGGATTAATATAAATAAATTAGGCATTTACTTTAATTTATTTCTATCTCTGTATAATGCGCTGTAAAAAATATGCGAACATTTGATAAACAAAAAAAAAAAAAACTCACCTAATGACGGCGTAGTATAATCCCAGCTTTCAGAGTCATTTTTATAAACGTTTAACTTCGATGGCTATAACACACATAAATAAAAATAATTAATGAATACAATTAAAAATATTATTATGGTTATTTGTGTATTATTTGTACAATATAAATAATTATGTAATAAGAATTACTTTCATAATTTCAAATACAATTTGGATACTGCCTTTGTCATTAGTCTTGTCATTTATTTTTTTGAGTATTTATATGCTAAAAGATTAAATTAATTCTCGAAATCATAATTCAAATGTTATAAGTTACGCAAGAAAATAAACTTTAATTAGAATAGATAATATTAATTGAAAATAAAGTTTATCATAGCTAGTTTGAAAGATTACAGTTAATTACTGAATATTTTAAAACTCACTCTCAAACAAGCATTAGATAAAAAGATTCAACAATAATGGACAAATCTGATAATTTTTCGTCGATACATCCGAGTTGTCTTTTAATCTGAGTCTGTGGCACAATTTAATGACATTTTTTACCAGAGCAAATACATTTGAGAATATGAAGGGCTGGAGGAAGGAAGTAGGGGTGGACACATGCCGTTGGCTATGATAAAGCCAAAAGATGGAATAATTCTCGATTAGACCTGGTGATAATCGTTTTGCTCGTTAAACGTGTCAAAAGTTTTGGTTCTTCCGTTCTGCTGGTTATTCGGAAGGAAGGTGAGATAGTGGCGAGAGTTTAGTGTCATTTTATTGTTTGTAGGCTGCATCCAGAAGTTGCGAGTCTTGTGAAAATTACGCCTCATCTGTCACCAGGACTAACATTAGCCGAGACAAGTATGAAGAAGAATCGAGCATTAAGCTGTAGACATAAACCCTCTATGGCTAAATCTCTCCAACCTTAAATGTCTAGTTTAGTGTTGGTTAGAGTATGAATTATGGCTTCTGTAATATTACTACCGATATACTTCACTCCCTCCACCGTCATCTTCTTCTCTTTTTATCTTGTTTGAGAAGGGTACGTTGCGTCACCGTTTCGAAAATATTTATTTCGGTAGAATAAGGGCTTGAGCACGTGTTAACTCGAATCCAAAACCATATGCATGTCCAAGCGAAATATACGACGAAGATATCCCAAGTTAGCCATATGTATTGCGCCGTCTGTATTTCAATTCTTTTATCGATTATGAAACGACTATAATAATGATTAAAAATAGCCGATTAAAAATATAACTGCGCGATTATGTACATTTTTCATTTATAAATGTCGTTTACAAGCTTTGCATGAACAAAAAATATGTACGTGTATAATCAATGGATTGCTCGAATGCTCGCAGTGAATAATTTCGAGTTAAAATAATTTAATTGAGAATATTATTAAAGATCCGGAAACACCTAAAACTTTTTTTTATTCGTATTTTGAGGGATCTAGTTGTAAATGTGGACCATTATTGGAAACTGTATTAAATTTAAATCCTTGAACTTAAAGTCATTTTTAGTATAACTTTTATAGAGGTATATCAGTGACATAGTACAGATAAAAATATCAATTCAATGTAGATTGCTTAACAACCAATTTGATTTTTGAAATAGTAATAAGTACTAAGAATCATGTCAAAGTTTAAAACGAATATAATCGGGAGTGTGTCTAACTTTTTATTTATGCAAGTCCTTACATGTTTTATAATCAATAATTCAACTCTTAGATGAATTATTTTACATTCTTATTATTATTTTAAGACATTATTAACAAACAAGAATACTTTCTAACCAAATTAAAAATTAAAAACATACCCAAGGTTAATGCTTATACAAATAAAAACCATGGAATTTTCAAGTCACATTAAATTTCCAAATAATTTTAATGACCGAATATCGTGATGTTATGACAGGCATTCCTTCTATTAGATTTGTATTTTATCTTTGAATAAAACGTTATATAAACATTCGTAATACTGTATAAATAGTTTTAATTGGTGTGAAATAAAAAATTAATCCACAAATCATAGTCCCCATGACACGAGAATATGGAAATAGAATTTATTCTTATTATAAATAATGAATTTTTAGAATAAACTATCTTAAGGAAATGCTCAACTGTTATCATTTTTAAAAGTTTCTGCAACTAAAAAGAAGAAGCTTTTTCAAAAGCACACCCAAGCAATTAAGAAAGGCAACTTTGATAAATTCATAAATATTTTATATAAATATCCGCCTAAGTGCAGAAATACCTAGCGTCTCTTATTAGAATACGCGAAATCGAAGAAGAAAAATTTAAAACAATATTTATCCGGAGGAGTAATTTTAATCCGCCGAGGTTTGCCGTTTGGACGAGAAGAAAACTTGTATAATTTGCCGGAGTTCATAATTAATTTGTGAGAAGCGCTCAAAGTCAGAGTAATTGTAATAGATATATAATAGTTGTAAGACTCGGTAAGATACAAGTGGGTGGAACTTGTATTAAAATAATAAGGATATCCAGCTGCTTCTCTCGGCTGTGGCTTGCGACAGACAGTGACGGGTTGATGAATTAGTCCTGAGGAGTTCACGAGTTCAGACATCATCAGTTAAATTATGTTGTCTCTCGCGCCTCTCAGTTCTCAGCCTATTTTTGTCATCTTGCTCTATAACACCCACGACAGGAGTTGACAGACCCAGAAAACAAATACAGAGTTGGCTATGGTGTATATCATTACTTGTCTACTCTGTGTACAACTTCCTCTTGTTATTCCGCGGAATCAAAGCGATGACAACGGTTCAACCGTTCCACCCGAGCCCAGAGGATACAAATGAGCCAGGCATCGCCACCGTATTGTGTGTGTTTGTTTTGGCTCCACAAAGATCGAGTCACAACCGCAGAAAAAATAATAAAAGAGGGTTGTTGTCGATCGGTTGGGAAGTTGTTGACCAGGATATCCGTATATTAGAAATCGGCGTCGCACTCGAGTGAGCGCCAGTTGTGAAAGTGACCACCGGCGCTTTTACATCGGCGCGCGCCTGTAAAATTCGTGCGAATATAAATATTTAGCATGTCGGAATAAACTCGCAAAACGCGTTCGCTTCGTCCTCATTCGAGCGAGCGAACCCGATGCTTACGCACATGGGACGGATGGTTTGTGCAAAGTTTCGTGTCACGGCCATGTTGATACGCTCCAGAGCAACGGTTGACAGGTTTCTCATGGATGTTTTATCTTATTTACTGGCGATTGGTAGCGAAAATTCCTCTTTGCCATTTTAATACTTGTTTTCGGACAACAAAGCAAATTTGCCGCTGCTGCATTATTATTTCAACCAGATGGAAATGGCCTTCTTGAGTTTGCTCCCCTGGGTATAACTCGATATTCGTCAATTGGAAATGTAGTTCAAAAAGATATAGAGTCTGTCGCTTGTTAAAACTTCCTCTATATTGATAGCCGTAATCACTGCACCTGCTGCAATGTAATTTTAATTTCCTTTGGCGTTTGTTTCGTGAAACTGTTGTTAAAAGATTAAAAAAATGTAACAAACGCCAGAGCGTAATATCAAAGTACACATTTTTTGAATATTTCCTTCTATATAAATTGTATTTGCTCGACAAATAATCAGTTCGATTCGAATTTCTGTTTTTTCACGATAATTTAAACATCATAATTGTAATAATTGATACGAGAGCTAATACATGTAAATACTATTTTTAAATGCTATTAGCTTATTAGGCTAATACTCACAACATATACGTTATGGTGAGGAAAAAACGCTTTAACGTTTGAGTTTTCTTTTCAGCTCCACTACTGATTAAATTAACCTCTGTGTAAGTATTACATGTGTTTAGAAATCAATAAATCAATCTTTGCAGTAAAGATTATTCGTAGCAAAGTGAAACTATAGTTTCACAAATATTCATGGAAAAACGAAGGAAAAAAAAATTACAGTTATTTATTAAAAATATTCAATTTTAAATTAACCTTATTCAAGAACTCATTAATGAAAATGAGAATTCTTTTTTATTCAAATTCAATTATTAAAAAGCATGACTCTAGCACAAAATCAAAGTATATGATTTTACTATTTAAACATTCATTAAAAAAATTATTCAACTTGTATCAGTCCAACCGGATTAGTCTTTGAATTTTTGAAATAGTATTTATGATTAAAAATGTGCAAATTATTTAATTTGCATACTTGTGTATTTTTCAATATCATAAAATGCTTGCGCAAAGAAAAATCGAATTGTAAAAATTAAGATCGATAAAATGCATTTATTGAAAAAAGTATCAAACATGCATATATTTTTATTAAAATTGTATTACATAAAATTTCTGAATTCATTTTCCAAATCAAATCACGAAGCTGACATAAATTCATTTTTGGACGCTTCCAATATATAATTTATTTTAATAGTAGTTTTTGCATCAAAAAGGGAGTTTTAATATTCTGACGTCATTATAACTTACACGAAGCAAATATTTTATACTACGCACGGTTTCTGATTGTTGGAACGACATCTCGGTAATTGCATACTGCAATTTCATATTTTTCAAAAAAATATTTTATAATTTCGAGAGCACTCTTTCTTGTCCATTCTGAACAAACATTCGTTTACTCGATTGTACAGAATGAATGTTTAATATTTATGCTGTGTTGAGCAATTTTTATTATACCAACAATTATTTTTGCTCATAGAGTTTCAAAGTATAAATTTAAAAAGAAAAATTTTTTTGCGTGTTTTCCTCCGATTCCGTCATCTGATACTTACAATCCTCTGTTTAAAAAACTTATTGTTATTTTTTGTTATTTTAATTTAATATTATTTGAAATTTTCTAGCTGTTTACATTGTATTAATCATCAAAACACTATTTTATAATACAAACTGGTTAACAATAAAAATAATTGTTCGTAGTCATCGCATCTGTTGCGATAGTTTTTGACCTAGTAAACTAACTTTAGCAACAAACTTTTTTTTTAAAGTTGTTATTATATCAACTTTAAAATTGATCAAAATTTTCATCTGATGTTGTAATTTAGGAAAATGTAAAAAATAACAATTTCATAAAAATTTGATCCATACAATGCATTGAAAATGAAAAAAACTCATTCTTTAGAAAATTGTTTGATAAGTACATTAAAGAAAAAAAAGTATAAATGCACATGTCGTTAACGATATTTAAAAATAGACTATAAACAAAAAATATTTGTTTATTATAATTTTCTAAATTAAAATATCGCTTATTAATATATTAAAAAAAATTTCCTTAAAAAGCGAAAAGTACGAAAAAAAGAAAATATTCTTTGCTCGGTACTTTACCTATTCAAATTAATTAAAACAAGTTTAGAGCATTGGGATATCTTCATCAAGGAATATATGCAAGTGGCATAATATAATGAATTTATATTGCAGGAAAACAGTGCATCTCTGTAAATCTTAAAATAATAATCGAGAAATTGTTTGATTTATAATTGACATCTTATGCAAACTCCTATAGAAATGATGAATAGCTTCTTCTCTAATTTATTTGGTCGCACATCTTCCCAAGGCACGCTTGCTCTTACAACTAGCTTAGAGTTCTAATTAACCTGATTAAACCATATCTATAAATTCACTTGATTTATTTTCGATTTCTTCTCTCAACATCGAAATTGTTAGACTAACACACATGATCGCTCTTAACATTACAACACAATATTTTCTGACAGATCTCTACAATACTATTTCAGTCAACGTCAAATTTTAAGCTCGAGATTAAATTATTCAAATAATACAATAAGCGTGTCTGCTTTTAATCTCATTATTTTATTACAAATATATTTATGAAATTTGCTGAATATGGCTTAATTTTTTATCAAGCTTAAATTTCGTTAAAATACAAACATATTCAATAAATATGTAATTGGAAACTTTACAACTTTGGTTGGTTACGATGTATAAATAACAAATTATCTAGTAGAAATATTCATTTGTTGCAATTAGAATAATAACTTTATAATTTAATGTTTCTCTGAGTGACGTTTAATATTATAATAGTTGTAAATTAAATTAATATTTCAAAATCACATTTAAAATTGTATATTTGAATATCTTTCTTATGCATAAAATTTAACAAATTATACAATGTACATTACATTTCAGATAAAAAAAAAATATTTATTATAATCGTACAACAGTTGACGTTGCACTTACTACTAGAAATAAAATTCTATTGTAATATTAAATTTATTAGCACTAATTAGTACATGCAGAAAAATTATATCAGACATTCATGCTCCAATTTTTTTTAAATTATTTTTTAATGTAGTTACAGTTAATTACACGATTATAATTTATTTTCTGAAATTAACATTTAATTTTGGAAAAGCTAAATATGTCAATTCCGTTATTTGGCAGGACATAACCAATAGAAGTCCAGTTCCCGATTAGCTTCTATGAATTATTCACGTTTTGGTCAGCTGTTCATTCCATCTTCCTCCCTTTTTTTTTTATAACTGTATGTGCATCATCACTGAAATCAATTATATAACGCAGATGCGCATAAAATATTTAAACATTATTAAACTCAATCTAGGGAATAACTGTCACTGCAATTAGCATGTTAATTTCATGTAATTTGTACATACTTTTTGAAATATTACCTTAAAATTTTCATATTAATTAAGCGGGCTAATAATTCATTTTATTACCATATTAATATGTATGGTTTTTTTATAGACCAATTACATCAAAGGTATTCATCAAATATATTTTTTATTTTTTCAATGTTTTTTAATCACAAATCAATAATAATTCAATTCAAAAAAATTAATTTTAAAAGCAAATAAAATATTCTTACCAAGTCAAATATTAATGAACTTTATTTAAATGTTTTTCATGTATTTCAAATAAAAATTAGTCATAACTATAAAAATAAAATTGTTGATCATTTTTAATTCAGTTAAATTTATTACATTTGAATATCTATAGATTCTTAGTAGAAAAAAATATTGACAAAAGCAAATAAATATTTATAATAATAACTCTAAACGTTAACTCTAAATACTAAATCACATAAAATAATAGATATAAAAAAGTACTCAATTTCAATTCAATTAAATATTCAGTAAGCAATTAAAGTCCCTCAAATGGAAACTGACCGACCGATCAAAGTATAATGTATAAAAGCATTTATCTCGAAAGATAATACTCCTTGTGATTAATAGTTATAGTTAGTACAGTTAGTATAGAGCAAAACGTACAAATTCTTTCAAAATTCCACCAAATATAGATTACAATTAAATGTAAAAAAGCATTTAAATTATTATTTTTTTATTGATTGGCATGTGGTGCGTATATATCAATGCAATTATTCACTTCTATGACTCTAAATTAACTTGGTAGTCTATTATACTTTATATTGAAATTATTGACTGATTATTTAATTATACTTTTTTATATAACTTTACACAGAATTTATTATTATTATAATCAATGACACGCGATGAAAATCTTACGACCGTTAAAACACATGTCTGGAAAAATGCTTTACAAATTTTTGCAAGTAATCATCGAACAAAAGTATACTCACTTAGAGAACAAAATGAACAGTTTTATCTTTTCTTCTTTATAAAAACTTGTAAAAATAGTGCAAGTTTTTATGCGATGTATATAGGTATAGAGTTACAGGTCCAGAAAATTCTGGTACAATGAACAAAGTGCAGTTTCTGATCGGATGTCGGATGCACTCACGGTATTGCCGGAGTGTAAGTGCAGCAGTCGCCTAGAGCTTTTGTAAAATGCATGCCAACTTTGAGCCAACATGTCCAGGGAGCCGAGCGTCGTTCGGGAAAATCGCAGAGTAAACTAACCGACAGGATGTGTGACGTATTCATAATAACAATGTCTACAAGTTTCTATTGTCAAATAGGAAAATTCTGTTCAAAATTATTCCTATGCATATGAATTATCTGTTCGGCTCCCCCATTTATGAATAATCTGGGCGAGCTTTGTGGGATTAACAAAAAGTTACCAAATACATTACCTGCGTTGTACCATCCCTTCTTTCTATCTACGTAATTAACAAATTCAAAATCAATAAACTCGATAAAATATACACGAGCCAATACACAGATGTTAATGGAACGATCAATTCGTAAACTATTAGCCTCTAGTCAATCATAGATGCACCGGTGTTTCGCTGAAAATAAGGTCAGTAGTTAACCAAAAATATGAGAAGACAATGAGGGTATTCAAGGGATAAATCAATAATCCGTAGCTAAATTGAATAAAAATTGAATATAAAAGGAGTAAATTAGTATTGAATAGAACCATTCCTTTAACATCATTAATAACCTATTGTTTACTTTTTTATCTAATACCATGTAAAAATATAAACATATTTTGCGATAAAATAATTTCAATTTATTTGGAATGTAATATAAATTTAACCATCATGAAATTAGTTGACTCGTTATTTTTAAATAGATTTACTCTACAGTCTACCCTGAACTCAAGCAGAGTTTAAAATGGATCAAGCAATCACAAGATTAGAAGTTGTAAGGATATTTTAATAAAGACAGATATTTTCTTTCAATTCCTTAAATTTTAATAAAGAAAATTGAAAAAATGGAATAAAGAAAATTAGATATCTAGATTAAATCAAGTTCTGACATGGATTAATTTTATTAATTATATTTTAAGCGTCAATCTTATTAGTCACTTCGATAACTCTTCGGTAAACTAGAAATTTATAAAACTATTGACAACTTTAGAAGTTCGTTGTTTGTCTGACTTATTATAAGTATTTAGAAAACGTATATAAACGTACGTGTATGTTTGTGTGTAAATATAATAAGATGTAATAAATGTTTATGTTGCATTATAATTTAAGTTGCAGTGAATTTAAGGAGAGGTATGCTAGGCAGAATTATCCCTCAATATGGAATTACCGAAGTACTTGTGCCAAAGCTGACTTTACATGTGTTCAAACGAAAACACAGCGTAACCTGAGCAGAAGGATGTATACATCGCTTTGGCCCTTTATTAAATAAATTGAAATTATTATGGTTTCCTCTTGTACTCACGATGAATATATTGCAAATAATAATGAGGCTTCAAGTAGGATAACTTTTGTTGTAGAGTGTAATGAAAGCATTAATATTACATAGCAACAAAATATATGCATTTCTTATGCCACTTGCATATATTGATCTTATTATTACGGTTAAAATGTTGAAATATATTTTAAAAAAGCATAAATAATGCTGCATTTTTTAAAGAAAATATGACAATGCATATAGATATAATATGATTAACATATTGTGAGTCATAATATATTTTAATATTCACAAAAGATTCCTATAAGCTTGGAAACGATTCATTCTAAGAAATTTTTTGTCTGGAGTCGTTTTTAGAAAAATTGTTTTTCACTCAACATATTTTATTGACAACCAAACTGAACTAGAATCTCATATGCATGCTCAACTACAGGATTTTAATTGTTTAATGCGTAAAATATAAATTTCGAATTTTAACACAAATTTTCCAATAATAGTGCATGTTTAATACTTTCTGCAATTAATCACATTAAGCGAAAATTTATATCACTTGTATTCTCAAACGGTCGTTGTAGAAATAAATTATAATATACAGTGTACGTATGTATGCATATATATTATGTTCAAGTAATCGTTTGCATAAATAACAGACTGAGCTTAAATTCAAAACATGAAAACATACATTTTTCGGTTTGAATTTTTCATTAGAACGTATATTTTTCGAGTATACTAGAACAGAATTAAGCTATTAAATATTAAATTAAATATTTTCATTATTTTATATTACAATAATTGCTTATTATACATGGATTTTTAATTAAAAAAAATCGAGGATTAACAATTGTCGAGGCATGAACGTTGCCAACCTTTGACCTCTCGTGTTTCACCTCTCACTCTGATCTACTCTTTATCTCTTTTAGGGCTAAATAACTTTGAAGCACTGAATCCTAACTATCAATCAAGAGCACTTGTCAGTCGGATTATTTCAATTATAAGTCCGATGACGGGTATAATTCACCTCAAAACAATGCTGCACCACCTGTAGACCACCGACACAGTTGGCCGTTCCATCGGCAATTGAAAGCGCCATTTCCATGCCATAACAACGTGCGGGAAACAGTTTTACTACCAGCGGTTCAACATCAGATCTGAGAATTTTCAGGATTTTCCAGAAACATCAAGCGTTCTTGTTTACGGTGAAGGTATTAGTCCGCTGGGAATTCCTTGCGGAATCGCTCCATCAACAAGACGAAGCATCCACGTTCGTAAAAAAACCACACCAACATCTACACCTACACCTACACCTACGCCTACACCTACACCTACATCTACATCTACATCTACAACTTACACCTTCAGTTATTACGTCAAGCGCTAGACATTCGTTTCTTTTTAAAGATTTAAAGTAAATAAACCATGTAGAAATTAGTTAATAAAAACAAGCTGTACAAATGCCACGGAAATTAAATATATTTTTATTTAATTTCTTTAATTTGAACTTAATTCTGAAATTAAATATTTTCTCTTTTCGTTGGTAATATTTGCAAACGTTAATAATTGAACAAGATTAAATTGAAAAATTATAAAAAATGTAGAATTAAAGATATTTAAATAAAGCCTCGTAAAATAAAATGAAAAAAAGACGATAAAAAATTTAAAATTGTTTGGATACAATGCATATGATTCGTGTAGATTTAATTATTAATTTATAATAAACACGTGAATATATTTAAACATATTTCTAATGTAATATATCAATGTGAAAAGTAGAATTACAAATTAATCTGCTTATAGTCTAAATTGTAAAAAGATTTACGTGTCTATTAATTTCTGCTTACGATCAGACTTAATGTTTTTGTTACTATTTCACCACAATCTAGACATTATCTAACGTAATATAAACTTTGGCAATGTTAGAATAATTAATTTACAGTATGAAAACTTTAAGTTCTCAGATCAATTATTATTTTTATCTATGATTTATAATACAGATTAGATAATTAAAGTTTATAAATAATTAAATCTAAACTGACTCTTCTAAAATTTATGCCGGAGGAAATGTTTAACAAAATGATATAATTCAAAATACTTAAAAAAAATTTTAAATTCATATTAGATGTTTTATATCTAAAAAAATAAATTTATTTTTTCTTCATTTTTATTTTTAGCTCATACATTAATTTCTAAGCATATATAAATAGTAAGTATACTATTTGCATTAATTAATTTAATAGTCAGTAATTTTAAAACTATTATGATTCTTGTTGAAGTTCTCAAGAACAATATACAGAATTAACATTATAGAAAGACAAATTTTAAACCAAAAATATATATAATATATTAAAAATTAAAAATAATAAATATATGTACAGAAATTAAAATAAAATAAAGTAATTTCTTTTTATAAATTATATAAAATAGGTTTTTTATGTTTTATATTGACAAGTAAAATTAATAACATTGTTAATTTTATAAATTAAAATTTTTGTAAAATTGTAAAACAACTTTCATACAATGTGGTATTGTGGTAGATTTTATGAGGTGGAAAGTGTATGCTGTTATGGTTTTCAACTCACTTGCTTCAATTTTCATATCACGTCGGTTTAATTATATAGATTTTAAAGAAATTAAGTTAAAAACGATTCATCATTAAAAAATATTTCTTTTTAAAATTAAATTTTACATTATTAGTTATTTTTCTTTCCTTGCTTATTTCAAAATGATTAATAAAGTTAAAAAATCAAGGCATGTTATATTCGTTAAATTAATATATAAATACTTGATAGAAAATTTATTTTTTTTTTTTAGTTCTTATTCATAGTTTATCCTAATAATGAAACATTGTATTAGTAAATAAAAATCTGAAAAAAATTTCAATAAAATAAATCAATTTAACAAAAATTGAACAACTTGATTTAATTAGATAAACATTTAAAAGGTATTCAATATATTAAATAGAAATATTTTGATATTCATAAGTTTTATAAATCATGAATTACACGAGTTATTTAATGAAAATAGTTTTTAAATCATTCAGTTACAAGGACCATAATATGCATATATTTCATAAATTGTCCATAATCTGTCTGCTCAAATTATAATTTATGTGTTGATTTTTTGTACATACTGTTTATTTCCTATCAAATA
This sequence comes from Eupristina koningsbergeri, assembly GCA_018907245.1. Taxonomy (NCBI): domain Eukaryota; kingdom Metazoa; phylum Arthropoda; class Insecta; order Hymenoptera; family Agaonidae; genus Eupristina; species Eupristina koningsbergeri. The sequence goes on along the minus strand of JACCHV010002783.1, from coordinate 516,027 downwards.
ATTTATTAATACGTAAATATTTTTTTTTTTTCAATTAAATATGTAAATAAGAGTGGCATCTTTCTTTGTAAATGTATGTTGTGTTTCATTAGTAGAAGAAGGGATATGAACATATTTTGTCTATTTAATTACTATTTTCCACTTAAGCAAACAACAATTGTTTTCATTACTTTCCCCAACATATTAATATTCCATACCTTTTATTTTCATATAAAACATTCAATTTTCAATTGCATATTCCTACTAATAAACAACCCACTTAATTTAATGTGATATTTGTATGCACGTTTGTTAGCATATAAATATCACTAATTGATGATCAAATATTTTCATATACTTTCTCACTTTTAGTAACAAAATAGTAATTAATGTGTATGAATAAAATAACCTAATATCCTAGGTAGTTATCGGAGTCATCTTTAAATTATAGAGTAAATGTGAATTACTTAATATATATTCAAATGGACGTTTTTAAAATACAAGCATAAAATTATTGTGTAATTATACACATAGAAGATAGCCATTTCATTAAAATAGTAGTCATTTGACCACTTGAGAGTATTATGTTTCAACATTAAATATCAATCATCTATTTTTATTTCTATACACAAATCTATTTTTACGGCCATATACTTGAGTAAAATTTTAATAATTCAATTCCAATGTGTACTATTTTTCATTTCAAAATTCTCAAGTGTTTAATTGTTTTTAATTCATAAAACTTCATGATTAAAAATTTATTGTTGTTAATTAATTTACATAGTTTTAGAGTCATTAAATATTTTCACGAGTAAAAATTTCAGTACTTGTAACTCAATGTATTACGTAAAGAAAAAATTATTTTACGTAACAGTATAAAACTAATTTGATAAGCAATCAACTAATTATAATGCATAACTCTTCAATATTCTATTTAAAGAAATAATTTCAGGGATGCCTATATACATCGGTATATTGTTACGGTAATCGTATCTCATATTTTTTGACAGCTTCCCGACTTAAATTTTGATATTCTCAATGTACAGTCTTATATTATAATATTCACGATATGTAGAGCCTTATAAAGCCTTACACTTTCATACGTTACACTAAAACGTGAAGTGCACTTACAAACAGTCCGGTTTTATGTCCGGTTTAGCTATTGTAAGTCTCCTGTCACGTAAAAATTACAATGGACGTCGTAAATACTTAAGTTATGTTTTCGAAAAAAAACGTGTAGAAAACACGTGCATCAACTTTTTTATTTATCCATCTCTTATTATTTTTCCTTGTCTTTGTCCCTCTCCCCGAGTTGGCATTCTAGTGATACTACATGTGCTCAAGTTAACTCCTTATCTTGTACTTTTATAAGAAATAAAACTCTAAATCAAGACAGAATTACGATCGGAATAAAGTAGAAATCATTATTTAATTTTTCTCTCTCTCTCTCTCTCTTTGGCTTCGCTAAATGATAGACTTTGGTTAGTTTCAGTACTCGCGAGACTATTTGACTTCTCTCGCTGAAAATGTTTTACATCATAAAAAATCCTTGTGGATGAGAGGTTAACAAGAAAATAATTTTTCCTTGTTTGATGAAAATATATAATGAGAAAAAATGTAAAATTTCAGAATAATTATGTAAATATACTGCAAGAAGCTCATGCATAATTTATTGCTAAAAATTTTATATTGGATACAAGAAATTTATTAAAAATCTTTACTAAATATAAGTTGGAAAAAAAATCAGTCTAAATAATATAAAATTAATTTTGAAAAATGAGTGGTTATCATTCAGTGGTAGAGGGATTCTACTAAATTCTGAATATAAATGCGTTTTTATGGAAGACTTTGTAAATATAGAAAAGTAGTAGAGCGAAATTATAGTCAATACAAAATTTTTTACAATAAAAAATTAATAATGAGAAGATTTAAATTTAGAATTAAATGTATGAAATGTGTAAAATTGAAAATGTAATTTATATTTATATACATTATTAACAATCTTGAGTTACACTTTAATATTACTAATTTTTAATTAACATAAAATTTTTTGAACTCCAATCGACTTTTAATCTAAAGTAGATCATGTAGAAAATGCAAATTCAAGTGTAATTTTTCAAAAAATACGAAAACGTTTTAAGTTAATTCAAAAAAAAAAAAAAAAAAATGAAATTTTTTACGGGGATTCAATTGATAAAATTTTTTAAAAGCATGAAAATTATTTGATTTAAATTATGCACTATTATTGATTATGATTTCAATAGAAGTAATTTATATTTAATTATAAAATTGAAAAATAATAATTATCTGCAGAGTATAATGTATTATTTTTTCTATTAAATATTTTTAATAATGTAAATGACAATATTAGATATGAAGAAAATGAATTTCTGAAAGAATCGTTTATTTTTTAAAAATAGATTTTTCAATGAATTTTTTAATAACTTTTAAAAAATTTGTATGGTTTTTATGATGTACAACAAACGCACCTAACTTTGTTTAAACAAATGATACTGTTAACACAAATACAAATTGTCACATAAATTAAATTAATATTCTAATAAATTATTTTGTACCTTTACATTATATTTTATGACATAACTACTGTAAACTCAAATGAAATTTTTATTTTATTCGTTGTTCACTTTGTAAAAAAATGAATGTTTATTGGGTTATCTAAAATTAAAATTTAAAAAATTACTATGTATTTACACAAATAATCAAAATTTATTATCAAATTTCAATCTTTAATTTTTGTTTTATATATCTAATACAGTTTTGACAATATATAATTGTCCATGAGCAATAACTTATATTTTGAAAAAAATTTATTTTTATGTTTTATCAAATATTACTGTATTACATCATAAAATGTATTATTATACTATAGTATCATATACTACAAACTATTATTCTTTTCAACGTATTTCACAACTTCTTATACAGAAATCTAAAATAATTGAAAGTATATTTTGCTTCCTAAAGTTAAATATAAAATTAATTTGTTTGTTTTTCTATTTTTATTAGAACGGCAATTTTTATTGAATCGTTTTTATTCTGCAATCCTTCAACAAATTGTTCAGGATATCCTTTTTGTTATATTTTAATATTACTAAAAGCTGAAATTGATGAAGACTTACAAAGCATAAAACTGTAAAAATTACATCAAGAAATATTAATATTACGTGGAATATTTAAAAAATTCCCTAAAAAAATATATATCATTCATACTATTTTAAAGTTTTAAAAGTATATCTTCATTTTTGTAGATCTTATATAAACTGCTTTATGTTGTATAAATCATAAATTTATTTTTCTGAAAACTTATATTTATGAAATAAATATAAAAGTCTCATAAAAAAATCATAATTTAGTTAATTGATAAAATTTACTTTAATAAAATATATAATTTTAAAAAAATCTATTTTGAATTTGATTTAAAAATTTCAACTCTTCTAATTAAAAAACAAATTGTAACCTTCTCTTCTTCCTATTTATATAAAAAAGCAGATAGGTAATACTAATTGGTAACACTATATTTATATATTAATACTCTCTAAAATTCATTGTATTGCTATCAAATTATCTATAATAATATGAAAAAAATATCTATTCATATTGAAGTTTTCGTATTGAAATCATCATCTAATAATCATTTTTTTTTTACTTTTAATAATTAAGCACGTTATATAATTCTAATTAATTAATACAAGTTCATTACATTACGAATTTTTTTAACCTATTTTTACAATACATTTTTCTGCATATAATATTGTTATTGCATCAATTGCATCCCGTTATACAATATGAAACTTTTAAATATGCCTTCGATAATATATTTTTTGTATCTTTTGACACTCGCAATAAGCACTAAAAAACAATTAGACTTTCAATATTAAACTATGGAAGTAGTATAATTTTGATTTGGTACATTAATTTTACCGAACAATTAAATATTGAAACGCCAGAATATTTATGAACCCAATGAACCATTTTCTTATAGAGATACAACATACTTAGCAAATACCCCGATAATATATCACACCTGCCTACGTGCATATTTAGATGGTATTTCATTGCATGTATGGTATTGCAAAATAACGATACATCCATTCTAAACTGAATATAGAAATTCTTAGCATGCATATCTGTCACTTTGTAGGTTTATTCAATAGCATAAACCCTCGAAAATTGCATCGCGTAAGTCCACAATATTCTGGATTATTCACATCTCTACAATGAGACCGACTTATTTTTTAACTGCTGTGACTATTTACATACTAATTTTACGGAAACACGTGTAATGGCTTCGCGAGTCAAGCAATAAAATGCATTTCAGGTAAAGTAAATTATTCTGGAGCGTAGCTTTTGTAATGTTGGTAATTTGGAAGTAAGGCTCCGTAAATTAGAGTCATACGCGAAAACTGGCAAAGGAATTCAATTTTTACTTTTATGAGAACAGTGCAAGTTTAAGTTCATTAACGGAGATTCATGCAAAAGAATTCTTATGTTTCTGCGCATACAGTAAAAGATGTTATGCAAATATCATAGAGTCGTTTTCGCACAGAATTTGGACAAAGATATTCCGCTTCAAACGTATGTGCAAATAATATTATACAGCAGCCATTATAATAATAATTTGTTTTAAATAAAGCTTTTAAGGGTACTCGGGAGCGCCTCACATGGAAAATTATATACAGCGAGATTTACCAGCGAGATTTAAGTGATGCAATTTAAGAGTAGCAGTAAAGTAATTAAAAAGCAAATGCACTGATGGCCCTTAAAAAGTTACATCAGCAGCTCTAACAATCGCGATAATAGACGAATGGAACAAGTGCAATTGAACGAGTTGCTGACACGACGAAACGGGGAAGCGCCGAAACGTCGGAACGACGGAACGAAGAAACGAAGAAACGAAGAAACGAGGAAGAGACATCGGAACTCCTCAATCTTCGGAGCTCCAAAGACTCTCTTCCGACTTTCGAGCTAAGTGAGGAGTTCTTTTCTGATCTTCGACAAGGATACTTGGATTTTCCCATTCGGCACAGAGTTACCTCCAACTACTCAATATTACCGAGCGTGATCACATATTTTCTCTTACATATATAGCTAATGGGAAGGAATAAAACTGACAAAGTTGTTTGTCACGTTTTTTAATTTTTCAGAAATATAAAATGTCCCAGGTGTCTCTGCTACTTCAATTCCTCTGATACCATCAGCAGCATACACATGTCAAAGATATTATATAATTATAGAAATCAAAAGAGCATGTGTCTGGATCATTTTTATAATGTTATCATCTATTCATATCTAATGCATAAACGTTTATGTAAATCTGTTTATATCATTTTATTCGTTATATGCTGATTTGTTTCTTTATAATTGGTCGTATTCAATAAATGAATTTAATAATCTACTCTAATGATTGAAATTGGTGAAACGGTATTAGTGACGATTCGTAATATAATAAATTATATTGAGCGAATATTAAAATAGACTAAATAATTGAGGAAAATTTATGGAATATGTTCTCTAGCTAAAAATTACTTTCCACTGATCATTGGTTCGATTACTCAAGAGTTACAACCCTTGAGCAGCTTATAAAAAGTATCCTGAGTATTAAAAATAAGGCTATTTAAATGGTTCTTTAATTAGCTACTTTATTGGCGAACTTAGTTATGTATAGGTCACATAATTTATTACAGCGTATTTTTTATTAATATATTTTTAACTTTTTATCATTGTGAAAATGAAATTTTACAAAGAATTTTAAAAGAAAACAAAATTTATGTGATAATAGCGTAAAAGTATTTTTTAATTTCTTTTCTGGATAAATTTAACTTTTCTTTCAATAATAGCTCATTCACTATTTATATTAAAATATATTACTTTGACATTGCCATATAAATTTATTGAGCTTAGTTAATAATTTTTTAAAAACCATTTAAATAAAATAAGGTAATGTATTTAATCAACCAAATTTTATATACATATACATACCTTTTTTTTATTATAAGCAGCAAATTTTTTTCTCGGAAAAATTAATATTAAAAAACTTTCATAATTCAGCTACTAATATAATGGTTAAAAATATTTCCATTTTTTACTTATCCAATGCTTTTAAGTAATATCATACATTTTTTATAAATTTTAAAATAGTATTGTAATAATAGTTTTTCGGTCTTTTAATTTGCAAAGTATGCCTCTTTACAACGATTTCATATAAAAATAATGATAAAAACGGATTAAAATTGTGATATTTAATGAATGTTGATTCATAATAAAAGAAGATAATACTCAGGTGTATTCAAATTGTAGAAAGTAAACGTAATATATTATGGATATTAGCCAAACACAAGGTATGACGTTTCACCGACCATGAATAACATATTTTCATCGGTCAAAGAACTTTGATACTAAGGTCTAGAGGAATACTTGAGTAGCCGAGTCAAATTATAAATACAACTTATACTATTTAAGATCATGAACATATTTCTTTCTACCTTTCTCCCCCTCATTAATTAAATAAATTATAGCTGTAGTTATTTTCTAAATTCTTGTTATTATTACAATCTTTGCAAATGGTTAGACTCAATCCCCTCAAACTTTAGGAGAAACTACACAAACTAGGTCACGCTCAACGTTATAATGTACATATAAAAGTTTCCGCCTGAAGAAGATGGATTATAACAAACTCTAAAGATTTGAAAAAAAAAAAAACTGATTTTTAACATATCACAATAATATTCAGTGTTTACGCACGCAAACATTATGTTAAATAACAAAAATTCTATGATGCTGAAAAATATATGAATTGAAATAATTTTTTAAAAATACGTACATTATTCATTATTTCAAATTTTATTTATACAATCGCTTTAAATGAAAAAAATTTTACTTCTACTTTTTATTGATATTTAAATCATTTCACCTTATCGCATCAATAAAAAAAAAATTGTAATTAGTGTGGAGTTAGTACATCGATGATCAATTTCATTATTAATGCTGATAAATTACTACTTTAGAATTTTGTATTATTTGACATTTTATATTTAAATATCTTAAATATCTTTAACATTCAATTAATTTTTTAATTTAAAATAAAAGAAATGACTAAGTCTATATAATTAGTGAAAAATTTCGTCTAGCTAGCCTATTTTACTATTATTATTTACAAATAAACTGTTAAATTCATCATTTTAGGATATATTTGATTACTTATTTAAAATTATTAAATAAATGAGACAAATGTTTTTTTTAGATTTTATTTATCATAGAAAAATTATTTGCAGAATTTTTATGAAACGATAATTTAATATATAAATTATAAATGATGTCATGAAAATGGTTACATGTTGCAAGAAAACAATAATTGAATAAAAACATAGACGGAACTTGAGATGTCGATTTATAAAAATAAAAGTCAGAAGCAGTTGCATCATATTTGTAAAGCGATTAAAAATTCAATGAACCTTGTGTTCTTATATTTTAAGTAAATATCGTAAACTTTTATAGTTTATTACTCTTTTCTATATAAAATTTAAAACTTAAGAAAACTAAACTTTAATAATAAATTTGGAATAAGTATAAACAATAATATTTTTAAACAAATATTGAAAAAACCTCACATTTGAAGAAACAAGTTAGATATTGATACAAATAAGAAAACTGCAAAATCTTCTCTAACTTAAATTTAATCAAATATACCATAAACTATGTGTAATAAATTTTAATTATGGCAAAAAATAACTAACACAACTAACTTTTTAATTCATCAAATGATAAAAATTATTAAAAAAAAATTAAAAATAGTATTAAAAATTATGTTATACACTGACTATATTACACTTATCATAAGTATTTATTATTTAAAAAAAAATATATTTATTAGGATATATAAATTGTTCTATTTAATTTATAGCTCCCATTAGATTTTTTTCTAATGCTAATAAATATTTATTTGTCAAATACAAAAAAATTATCAAAAATAATTTACCATTTATAGAGATTTTAAATTTTTACATCGAATTAATGCCAAATATATATTTAATTAGTGATTTTTAAACTATAAAAGGTTTGTATAATAAAATATTCTTTCAAAAATATAATTATGTAGAGTAAAAACTTTAATTCTCTCTAACCATCAAGTGAATATTTTCCTCAATAGTTAGTTGTGAAATTTTAAATTATGATATAGAAATCAAAGTTATATTTACAAATTAAAAAAGAACTGCTTCAACACAACAATGCGTATCTTATTTCAATCTTAAAGTTTAAAACAATATCTTAGTTTCAAATATTAATTATTAATATTTTATCTTAATATTCTCTCCTAACTTTATCTTTTCATTTAACTACCATAAACTATGTGTAATTTTGTAATATAGATTCAATTAATAACTTGAAAGCCATTACTCACAGTATTAACGATGTTATCAATATTTTACTTCTGCTTACCTGTAACAAAAGATAATAATCTAATTAATTTTTATTATCATGAATTATAAAATAAATCATTGCTATTAATAATAATATTAATGAATGAGTATTAACAATTAAACAAATTTCAAAAAATATGAATAAGAATAAATGTAAATAATACAAATTTAAAACTAATAAAGTAATTAAGATGCTATATATAATTTACTGTAACTTTTCATTGTAACAGTAAATTAGTTGTAAAAATATTAAAATATTAAAAATTATATTAAGACTATCTATTGACACTTAAGAATAGATCTGTGATTAATATTATTATGTTTTAATAAGTATTCTAAACGCTTGCATTACTTATAACGAGGTTTTTGGGTTAATAATCATTTATTTGCTGTGATACTATTCATAAATACTTAGGAAAATATAATAAAAATAAATTTATAAATATTTAAGATTCTATATTATTATCATGTGTTAATTATCACATAAAGAAATACTATGGAAAAATATCAGTATAATAAGGTATGGTACTTAAAACAGAAATAATCATAAGTTTGATTTTTTTAGATAAAATTATTTCTGAATATATTGACAATGAAACTATCAGAAGTTTTAAAAATGGTTAATTTTAGAATAAAAAAGGCAAACCGCATCTTTTTCTATGAATTAATTATAGAGCATTGTAGGGTATTTACGATATAAAAAAAAAATTTATTCGACATAGAGTTGTATGCGAATATGAAAACAATGTCAATCAACAACAAGCCTTTGCTGATGACAAAAAAAAAATAAAAAAAACTTTTGGTACATTGCTAGAGTAAATTAAGCAATGTATTCATCACTAAATTTAACTTTAAATTATAAGAACATTTAAAACGCATTTCTCTTAAAATATATTTTTTCTTACTTTCCTAAAAATATATCTGGAAAAGATATTCGTTAGTATACAAAATATTTATCAAAAAAAGATCAAAATCAAATAAATATTTGAATGAACAAAATAGGTTTTTCTTAAGAAATTTTTTAATAATTTATCATTAAATATAGATTATTTAATATACATATTATTATTTTCCATAATATTTTATTATATTAAATTAATTAAATAATTTAAATGATAAAATTATATAAATCAGTTGAAATTCTTATATTTCATAATTTTTTTTATAATTTTAGTTGCCACAAACATCTTAATTTTAATAAAGAAATAATTTTATAAATATTTTTATATTAAAGAATCTAACGCTTTCGTACGTAATTAAAATACTAAAGTATAATAATACAAATTATATAAATTTTGTAGACGTTTTCCTTTTTCAATAATATAAATTTATTGTTTCCATTATTCTTCTACAATTTTCACTTTTCATATTAAATAAATTTTTATAAATAAGTCAAAATAAAAACTTAATAATAAATAAATAATTAAATTAGAGAAATTTCGTTCATTTAATATAAGGATTCAAAGATATCAAGGATGTTTTTTAAGTATTGTTTGTAAATATAATTTAATAAAAATTTTAATTAACACTTATTGTCTATTATAATACAATATGATTCATATAATGAAGTTTCTCTTAATTATTCTTCCCATAATATTCTCACAAAATATTAATTTAGTTTATAATTGTCAATAAAAGCAGAGAAATATTTTAGATATTCTAGTTATGAACTAGTCTTAAATATATTAAATACTTATTTTTATGAGTCATTTGCCATAGTGCATTTCAAAAATTAGACTTTTTTACATAATTTCAATACCAAAAATAATACTGCACTATAAATATAAATTTCACTGAAAAATGCTGTTTGAAAATATCATGGATTTTTTACTAATTGAAATGAAAGATCGAATGTTAATAATTTCAACTAAGTTTTATTTTATTTTCTTTTCTTGAAATATTGTGATCGCTTAAAAACTATTTATTAAAAACAATTTATTATTTTAGGATTTATTTATAAATAGTCTTAAATAATTATTCTAAAAAAATGAATAAAAAGCGAGCGAAGATCATTGCATTCATTTATTAAATTAAAATTAATTTGAAACTCAAAACAATACTTCATATTCTTACATTATCATATTATAAGAAAGAAATCTTTTAGTATAGAAAATGTTAAATATCTAATGTACCGAATAAACTAGTATTGTTTTAGGTGAAACTTATTATAGAATCGATATGAGGTGCTGAAACTATTTGCATTATGTTTCCAATTTCAAGGATAGTTGAACAAATTATATGTCATCAATGTAGCTAAGATACTCAATCAAAATTATTATTTTAACATACATATAATCAATAAATTATGAACAATGCGAATAAATACTTCTAAATCATATGCTTCCAATACTGTATTAAATATACATTATCAAATGTTTAAATACAAATATCTCATGTTTAACATATTACATAGTTATGTCAAGTAGTACTTTAGACGATCACTTAAAGTGCGATAATGATATGATAAATTAAAATATTAAAATGCTGACATTTCCACAAAAAGCTTTCTTGTTCTTATCAAGACTTTATTAAAAGAAAATTTAATTTTCTTTTAATAAAGTCTTGATAAGAATAAGAAAGCTTCTTCTCGAAACGTCGGCATTTTAATATTATAATTTATCATATCATTATCGTATCCTTACAGATCGCCTACACTACTACTTATATCATTATGCAAAGTATCCCTAATCTTATTTTTCACGTATATATCGGTATTTTATCAGTATCTTTCCAATACTTCATTCTTGACGTAAAATTTAATACTTCAAAGTTTTAACTATTAATTATAATATATAACCGATAATGAAGCACAAATAAAAAGAATCTTTTGTAAAAAATACATTTTTAAGTAAAATTTGAGGAATTTTTTGAAAATTATTTCAGGCGACAAAATTAATATAAGTCGAAAAACCATACTTTATATTTCTTCTGCACCAATATATTATATTTATATCGATATATTATTCATGATATTAAATGGTGTTGCAATTAATTGTTAAAAATTAATTAAAATATAATAAGATATGAAATTGGGACAGACCATAATATTTGATTTTGAATAACAATATACTGCACAATGGCTACCAAAAATAAAAAATTGCACTTTTATATAAAAAAAAAATTAGTATTTTTAATATATGAACAACAATTTGATTAATAGTTAAAATAAAAAATTAAACTGTTAAGTGTAGATATCTTATTGACAATGAGTAGCATAAATTGCAAACTGATCGCTGGAATTGTTTTCGAATGAGTTTTGGCACTCATTCTAAAGTAGTTTTGAATAGTTCACGTTCAGAATTTTATGTAATATTCAATTTTTAAATAAGAAAAATACTTTCTAACTTAAGGAATCATCTATTTCAGGCCAACATTGTAGATTTTTCACTTCGCAAAATTCCAATATAAACTATAAAATATTAATGTTTTATTAATTACAACGTATTTTTCTTATTCTCATTCACGGTGCTTTTAGATTTAGAAATTATTGACTATTTTATTATATTTTTATCATTGCTTTTTTAAAGCTCTTGCTAAATTTTATTTATATTACAGAAATACCTTTAAATATTAGCTTAATAGCGGTAAAATTTTATATTTTTTGCGTAATCACATTTACGAATGTTAGTTTTAGTTTTAATTTAATATTTCAATAACGGTACCAAAAGTATTAATTTGGATCATGTTATTTTATGAATTAAACAAAGTACAATATTAGTTAATATATCACCTCATATTTCATAAACAAATAAATATTTAAAAAATGTACACGTATAGTCTGCCATTTTTCATTAAGTTGTGAATAATTTTTGGAAGTTAGTTGCCATTTGTAAAAATTGAGAATGTAATTTTTTTTTTATTAATATCAAGATTTTTTTTTTGCTAAATGTTAGTTTCAATGTTTGTAAAACTTCCTCCATAACTATAACGTAGACTGGCTTCAAGTTTCGTAACATTTCTGTTTACATAAAATTGCACGTTTTTCTATTGGTGAAGATCATTCTGCCTCATTGAACAATAAGTAAATTAGGCACTTAAGCACTTAATTAAGCACTTATAAACTTTTATTGTTTTAAGAAGTTTACAACATTCTGGGTCAGTTATACGCTCGAGATTATATAGAATGCCTTTTCACTTGGCAATGAGTAAAATACAACCATCTTTGTGTATAACTTTTGCCATTTGGCAAGTATAAATCACATTGTGCCTTTGATCAGTGATTTCGCTAACTGGTGCAAATTAAAACAAAGTATTTTGAGATCTACATTGTTCTTCGTGTCATGGACACTTATAAAACTTTATATAGATTTTTTCCTTCTATTTTTATACTGAAATTTTCAATCATCTCAACGTTTCTTCATTATTCAAATTTGAAAATTTTGTACACTATCAAGAATAATAAATGATCATGATTTTTCGATACACTAATCCGTATTTCTTTTGTACTCCTCTATTGTTCGAGTTAAAGAACTTTTTTTTTTAATTTATTTCGTATTAACATCAATACGAACATTCAATTTCTTCACAATTAAATCTTCACTTTGTTTTTGATTAAAAAAAATATCTTTTTTATATGTTTTTTTCTGATACCTTGTTATCTTTTTTTTTATTTTTATTCGAATACAATATATATTTTTTTAAAAATACTTTTTGAATTTGGCTTTCCGTATATCTTCGTGCATTGTATTTTACATGTTATAAATATTATAATTTCTTATCGTTTAAATTCTTCCTTTCTTTTTCTTTTATAAAAACGTAATTTAAGTTTTGATAAAAATTGAAATTTTATCATATTATATTATAATTTTTATAGTTCATAATTATTCTACCAAATAATTGCAACTACGCTAAACAAAATAGATGCTCATCGAAGTATAGAAAGAAACGTTGTCCGGAGTTTTTACAATTAAAATAGAATTTAATTTGATTGTGGTGCCATCGATTCCCTGATTCTCGATAAATTGAAATCTGAAACGTATTGGTAACTGAAAATTCTATCTAATTTCCTCAACTGGAAAAGTCTCGCTAAAACATCCTCTCTAGTTCGTTAGAAATTTTTTCATGTTGAATTCAACTTAATCCTAGCTTGGTAGCCAGTTATATGAGAATTATAACACAATGTTCATCAAGAATACAAAATGAAGAATGACAAAAAAGTACAATAGAGTTACAGACAAAGTTCACGCAAGTTTCACACTCCAGACTTTATTGAAGCTTTAAACAGTATTAAATCCTCGTGATTCTTACACATATATTCCTTTTCTCGTATTCAGTCTCTCCATCACACTTGCGTAACCCACGATGGTCATGCGGAAAATCTGCGATGGGCACAGATGGTCAAAAGCACCCCTTCTAGGGACAAGAGATCCATGATTGTCACTCTTAACTATGTTTTATCTTTTCCTCTTTTCTTTTTTTTCTTTTTTAGATTAGAGCGTACATTCTTTTGACGATCGATATAAGCATTCGTCTTTTACATCATAAAATAATGCAAAAAATCAGAGGTGGCAAAAGTGGTAAAAGATTAATGAATATAAAGTCAACCATGATGTTTATTGGTAAATTTATTTTTTATTTGGTAATTTGGATAACTACTCCGAACATTTTAATTCTTTTGAATCTGAATGACTTTAAAATAAGCACTAAAAAAAACCGAATTCATGACAAACAAGAAAATACCCAATAATATTTTTTTAAAAATATTTGATGTATTAATCTGATCTAATCCATCTTATTTTAACTTTTGGTCCATTATAAAACTTATTGAAAATTTTTCACTCAAAGAGAACCCTTACTTTTAAAGCTACCAAAATCTTCGAATAAATCATTGATATTATTTTTCAAAGAGGGGTCAGGCTCTTTATTGAATATCTGAAAGTGTCAGAAGCTTAATTACAATCTGATTGAGAAGGCCGATACTATCATTAACAATGGATATTTATCATTTCATGAGAAGGATTTCAATTGACTTGCCAATTTAACATGGATTAACAATTAACCTCACGTTTCTCCACTCGAGTTTGGTAACTTGTACGAATGTGATCTGAAGGGCTAAACAACCCTTATTGAAAAACCAGTTAAATGTACAGAAGGCATTCTCTTGGCATTGATGAAAAAAAGGAAAAAAAATATGCGTATCAGTTAAAGGAATAAATACAATAACTCTTAAAAGACCACCAGAGCTACAGATATAAGGGTAGGGTAGCCTTGTTATCGAAGTGAAACAAGCTCTTCATCATTCTCCTCCTAAACAGAAAGATAAACACCCCCATAAAGTAGTCTGAAAATGGACAGTAAACCACAACTTTTCTTTTAGTCAGTTGCTCTTTAAGCACGTACAATCGACTGTCCCAAACGGAAAATAAGTACATTTAAAGGGTCAACTACATCTTAAATGTGATTGCTTATCCATACCTATTTTTCACTTCTGAATAATGCAACTGTTTTATTTCGAGTATTGACGATATCGATACCGGATTTACGGATGACTATATTTACAGAGGTTCCATAAATCAGAAGATAAATTGAATGTTTCTCTTTATATGGATCTAAACACATGTTTCTCAAAAAGACTCGTGGTTTCATAGTGGACTATTTAGAAGGATACATACAGACCCTTCATTTGAAATAGGAGATCATGCTGAGCTCGAGAGAGGTTAGGGGGAGCAACCCCTCTTTGTAAAACGACAAAAGCCAAAGTGCAGGATAAAACCAGCTCGTGGAAACGGAACCCACTGAAACTTTTTGAAACTGCGACACTATCTGAATTGGTCATTCGAAAATCCAACTTTGGTCCAAAAATCAATGCCGATTATACTAGACCTCTTTCAATAAGCCAATGTAGTGTTAAAAAGCTAAAACATTTTCTTTACAAATAAACAAAAATGATTTAAAAAATATGATTAATAAATATGCTAAAAAAAACTTTTACTTTAATTTTTAAATTTTTAAATATTTGGAATATTGCTTGATCACTTTGATTATGAATTACCCTCTATAGGTCCTTATTAGTGAAGGTTAAATTTATCAATAAAGTAGCACTGAAGTTATTAATTAAGGGTTATTAAGTCTCTTTATGAGCTACTGCAGCATGCAAAGTCTAAGTCCTACTCATGTAATTTCCAAATTCTCTTCCAATACGTATTTAGAATTTTGCCATAAACATTGCATACTCCTACATTGCATACTCATACAGAAATCATATAAATAAGGAAAATAATTGTAATATTACCAAAACTAGTTAATTCGACTAGTAACATAGAACCTTGGCATTTTTTTCAAAGGAAAGATGAAATCAATCAATAAGTAATGGCGTCCCAATGTTGATGCAACGCATCTACTCGTTAAATTATTAAAGTTGAAGTACACCATCACCAGTTTTAGTTATATTAGTGTGTGTTTGAAATCTTGTTTACACTTGAGATGTAATGCACATAAAATCGATTATCGTGTTTCTCGTAGGCTTCACTTGAATCAACTACAATCACGATTTACGCTAATGATATACAGGGTCAAGAACTTGTCATTCAGGAAGCCTCGACGTCTTAGGTGACCTAGATAATTAGCTTCCTGATTAGATGTCTTATCTATATAATTTTCTAGTATACATTATACGAAAGAATAATGCATTTACGCACGCCAGTGCAAGTGCATAACAAATGAATTTTTATGGTAAAATCTATATTCAATTCACGTATCTCGGGCTAGTGATGTACTAATAAACTCAATTTAATTCTAAATAAGGTTAATCAATCAGATTTTAATAAATTTTAATATATGACTGAACATCAATTAAAATTTAATTACTTAAAAAGACAAATACTTCTCTTAAAAATTGACTGCAAGCAAGTTCATTTAATTATTTACAATATTAAATAAATATATTAATCATTTACAACAATCAATTTTTTGATTATTTTATTTGATTTCAAAAACATATCTATCAAAATACGATAAATATCAGTCTCTTCAATCAAAAGTGTCAAATATATTATTCGTGAACTGTTACGATCTACTCTCTAAAAAATTTACTTCTGAGAAAACTATCCGATTGGCTATTGCATGCACATAACTTTTTTATATATGATATATCGGTGGCGATCAATTTTATTAAATATATAGTTGTTTACGAAACTGATCAATAGTCAAGTATATATCTGAATATATTGTCACTGCTCTCAAAATAAGATTTTCCAAAAGTAAAAAATTATTATTTGATAAAGCTTAACAGATGTTTTCCTAGGCAACCAAATCGAAAATATTGAAAATTTATGATATTGAAGATTAGCTAAAAAAAATAGAACTTATCCTTTTTCTGATAGAATTTTCGATTACATTGATTTTATTCAAAAGATATTCGTTTCAGCTTCTCTGTTATCTTTATTATTATAGAGTAAATAGATTCTTATATATAAATAAAATGTTATTCCCATTTAACCAATTTCATAAGTTTTTGTAAATTTCTTTCTGATTATCAATCCAATTATAATTTAAAAATCAACTAATAATAATTTTTTACGAATATAATCAATGCAATCATCAGCGAAACTGGATAATTTTTCATCTTTATTAACGTTGAAATCTCTGAAAATGAGATGAAATCAATGCTAGTCCAAATTGAAATTGCTCACAAGATTATTTTGACAGTTTTCTTTTTTATCATAATTAAGACAAAAATACTTTCATATTAGTGATCTCTCGTGTAATCAGTGATTTGAAAATATCTTTCATTGCAATTTTAATATTTAACTATCGAAGCAAAAGAATAATATTATATAATTAAAGGTATAAAATCTATTTAACTTTCAAATTAAATAACATTTGCTTTATGTATTTAATGTAATAAAAAAGATTAATGTAATAATGTCGAAAATAATAAAATTTAAAAATACTTCATAACTTTAGAGAATTTTTATTAGCTCGATTAAAATTAAAAATTTATAATTGTTACAACATTTTGATTTAATAATTTGATAAAAGCTATATTAAATTATTTAAAATATGAAGCAGAATAAATACTTATTCAAATTGGGGAATAATCATTGATAAAATATTCGTAACAAGCGTACAATGATAAACAATGAATATATTTACAATATTTTAAATAAATACTATTACTGTGTATGTAAATAATATTTGAAGTTAAAAAAATATACAAAATAATTATACTGATTTTATATTTCTTTATGTGTATTTTATTATTATTCATTACAGGCATAGTTTAGTATATTCCAAATTTATACTTTACAATTATTATATTAATTGATATATAATTATTTTTTAAATATTTTAAATCATATAATAATATTAGTCTTTTAAAAAAATTTGAACTGAAACATATTAAACCTGTTGATAATCTTAACTTACATAATTACATATCGATTTTGCTTTTTCATTGTTTTTTTATATGTCTTCTTTTTCTATTTAAAATTGTAAAGTCTACTTTGCCGCTCATTCTATTGTATAATTTTCTTTTAACCCAATTTCTATGGCACCCTAAACTCATACAAATGAAATAAACTAACGACACAGCAAAAACTTTTAATTATTAGAGCAAATTAGAGAAAATACGAAAACATTTATAACTTCGTAAATACTAGTCGAACTATAAAATCTAAAAATATATTGTGTATGTTTCTATACATAAATGATAGATAAATATAGATAAAATATACATAAATTTTTATTGTATCTTATCGCTATATACTCGTATTGCCAAAAAATTATTAATATAAGTGTTAAAACTCCTGTAATACACATTTTTTAAATTGATTATAATTCAGAAAGTATGAAAGATTTACTATTGATATAAAATAATATCTATACAAACATTAAAGATTAAATTGTATATAAATATAAATTATATTATACTATAATTTAGAAGTTATTTTTGAAATTACCCATGATCCGTAAATCCTAATTTTTAATGCATTCACTTTTATTTATTCTTATATAATATACATTTAAATTCATATTATGGCATACAGAAACAAGTTAGAAAAATTCAGTATTTTAAAGCTAGATATTATATTTAAGAATTTCAAAATTTGTTTATGTATAAAAAAATGTATGATATTATACATACTCCTGAAATGCTGAGAAAAATATCTGTTTTTTATTTTATAATGAAATTTTTTATGGTTTTTTAGTGCTCTGCAAGAAAAGAGTAATATTATTATGATTACAAATTTATTACAAATATTATTATTTCAAACGTGAAAGAAATGAATTTATGATGAAAATACTTCTCTTATTTTTTAATTTCAAAATAAATAAAATAAAAAAATGTTTCATTCTCGTAATATTTTATTATAATAAATATAATTTACATTCATGTTAATGGCTCTACATAGTTTATATATTTTACGGGTAATTTATGGATAATTTAAAATTTCCCCAAGCCATAAAATAGTTAATTTACAAGCGTTTAATTTAATTTGGTTATTTGTCATTCTTGGCTAGAATTGCACATTGCAGTGTATTTTCTACAGTCCAGTGAACAGTTACCAATGTCAACCATCAATTTCTTGATGGTATCAGATGTGTACATAACTTAGATCTATGAGAAATTAATGTCTACTATATGTACTACATGATATACGTGAATGCTAAATTTATCAATCAGAGAAGACTATTCCTCTTTTAGCTTTTTAATAAAATTTTATTTTTTAATATCCTACTGCTAACATTATAATACATTAATGCCAGTATTATATTTTCTGACACGAAGAAAGTACCTGTCAATATTCAATCACAAATTTATCTTTTTAATACTCTGCCTCTTGTTTTATGTCACTGAATTAGTTTATTTTAAAAAAGATTAAATGTCAAATTTTAAATTTCAAATATATAAATAAAATTATTTTAATGAAAGTTCAAGATGTTTCGCTGACTTGAATCAAATTATAAGCATAAAAAATGCAATGTATATGTACAAATGCAAAATTTTTTTACGACAATAATTTAAATTTATTATACTTATTTTGTGCAAACAAAGAATACACATGAAATGCATGAAATAAAGTTAACTACTATCTCCTAATTTTTGCAAAACTTTAAATGTAAATTGCTAGATTAGATAAAAATATATGTACAACATTGAAAGTATTATTGCAATTACAATGCATATACACAATGGTGACATTTACTTTAGATGGATGAAAAAATAATTGCTTCAAATAATGTTTGCTTATAAATTTTTAGAAAAAATATTTCCATTGAATTAAATATTAGGAACTGAATATGATAGATAAAGTATAATTTTGTAAAATATGAGTTTAATTATTATTTACCATTGTATATCAAAATTAATTTTTTTAATTATTATAAGATTTATGGCAGGGAAAGAAGTACAGTGGTTAAATGGAGTCATTAAATACATGAATTTACCAGGTAGTATTTTCAATCGATTAACGTACCTATTTAATTAACTTTTAATTAAATTTGAACTAAAATTTAAGAAAATCTAATGATCTGTTCTTATACAATAATTATTTTATTCGTATAATTATTTTATCCACAGAAAATAGCCACCTGCGTACAAATGTTGGACATTTACTTTCGAATTCCGTGCATTTCCTTATAACCTGAAGCATACCAAACATTTCGTTGAACCGCTAGATTTATCTGATCGTAAGTATTCGTGAGGGACTACCTGTATTATTTGCTTGATTTGCATGTCAGATTAGTTTATATTCGCCATTTATGTGACCGGAAAAATAGATATCAATAATATCTATTCAGATATATCTCTAAATTGTAAATTCATAAATCTTATATTAAAATAACAGATAAATAATAAATAAAGATGTATGCAATTTATTGGATCTATGTTAAATAGATAATCTAAAGTAAATAGAATAGTCAACCAAATGTACAAGGCAACAGGTACTATTAAAATTTTATTTACATTTAGTAATTATAAAGCTAATGCAACAAATTAACGTGACTGAGACAATCGATAAAAAACAATGTTACCTTTTAAACATCTTTTTTACGTCTCTCTCTCTCTCTCTCAATTTCTATTTCTTTTTTTTTATTCGTTCACGGTAATATAAAATGTTTTTCTAACAATTCTAGTAAATTTTTATTTAACTATCATTAACTGAAACTATCTTGAAAATATTTTACACAATCAGCAATATTACGCTAATTTTAACCTTTTATTTTTATCTTTTATTTCTACCTGTTTAATGCTATTTTGAAAAGCTATTTCGATTATTAAACGTTTGTTGAATTTCGGAAAATTCAACAATCGTTTTCGAAATTTGTGTTCAACCGTTTAATTTTCCACGGTATAAAATTGTATTGTGTGCACTGGTATCTTTTCCACTAACTTTTTACTAATTAATACTTGTTCCTAATTATTCATTTGTGCCATTCTATTTTTTCCCTATGCCGCAAATATTTATTCCAGTTTTCTTTTATATTTTTATTCAAAAATATCATAACCAGGAAATGTGAAATTAATTGATGTGCAATTATTTCAATGATTCCATTCCCCTTAAATACACTTACTGTTCAAGCTAATGCAAACTTCATAATAATTAACCAACTGCGATAAAGGAAAAGAATGTGATGTCTGGGGAATAAAATTCTTCAATTTCCATGATTGTCAAAGTCTTGTGCAAACTTCCGAGTTGAACAGTTTTAAATTTGCTTCCGACAAGAAAGAGTAAAGTGTAATCTGTTAATTACACAGTGTGATTAAAGCAGTGGTGCTTTTTTAATTTCAAAATAAGACGTCTCAAGTCCCCGAAGCCGTAACCGTTGAACAAATAGTCCATAAATGAGATCATCATCAGCTGCTCATCATCCCTTCCGGCAGTCGCCACAAGGGGGTCACTACCACTAATGTTTCCTTCTTTTCATGGCGGAGAGGAAATCTCGAGTGTTTGAAAGTTATTTATACGGAGAGCAAAAAACGTCTTCTTCAATACGAAATTTAACCCCATTCTTTTCCGACGTTTTTAGACACTCGGTAATGTGGTAGAAGGATAAGGGAATGGGGAGAAAATGAAATGGCAGTGAAAATGTTTTTCTCGCTTAATCCACCCATTTCAAACGGTATATCAAAACTTGTACGTCAACAGATTTTTTACTCGTTACAGTTCGTAATAGTAGTAATAGTAACATTGATTCGAACTAATCTATTAAAAAATATTAAAATACTTTTTTTCAAAAAAATTGGAATTTGCTATAAAAACCAAGAATTGAATATGATGTTGACTTTTATAAATTAAAACACTATTCGTCATATTTTACATACCATGTGAATGTAAGTTAATATTGAATGTAAATTATATCTGTCAATATAACATCCTATAAGCATTTATTAAAGTGAAGAGAATATTCATCACGTACGTGGGTGTCAAGATCTTCACATTTTACCAAAAATTGTCCCAGAGTATATTAAACGACTGTCTTCGACAATATTCTAGGATAATGTAGATAAATTTCTACCTCAATGTATGAATCATAAAATTTGAATATTTTCAAGAATACTTATGGTAGTTATCGAAGAAGATTGTAAAAGAATGATGTGTTCTATGGCAAAGATTATTTCATTCTTTCAACAACTTAAGAATGTTGTGCATTCAGAGTATATGAAATAATTTCCTTTAATTATTTAAAAAACAAAGAATATAGAAAATTATTTAAAACTATTATTAACTTATATTGTATTTATTAGCAAAAAATGGAAATAATATTAAAAATATAAAAGTATTGCAATTATAAAAAGGCATTTTCAAACAAGCAACGATTGCATAATTATAATTTAAATACTTTAATATTAAACATCAAGAAACTATTCGAATGTCACAAATGTCATATATATTCATGTCGCATACCAGGTGTTTATAATATGTATTTCTAAAACTCAAGATATAGTTTGAAAATAAAAATAATCCAAATTAAGCAAAAGTTATTTTATATTATTATTATTAAAAGTTATTTTAGTAACTAAATATATAAAATTGAAAAATAAATATTAGAAAATATATTGCGAAATATTTAGAAAAACGTTGTTTTTAAATTCAAATTTGAAACTTTTTTAACTGAAATTTACTGAATAGAATTTTAATAAAAAATCTATTCACTATTTTGATAAAAGTTTAATATTAAATTATCAATCTAATTTTTGCGACTCGACCAATTTTAGTCATCTTTATCCAGATTTTTGTTATAATCTAATAGTTTTTTACAATTGGTGAGATAGAAGTTTCATTATAGTGTAATTACATTTTTTAAAATCATCGAAAAAACTAAAATCGGATAAGACATCAAACAAGAAGAAACTAAGAAAATGTATGATATAATTTAATTAAAAATTAAATTGTGCCCAAATCAATAATCCCGTAGAGCTAAAATTTTGTAAAAATACTTCGATACCTCCAAACCATAAAAAAAAAAATGAAAAATGACAAAGTTACAAATTTTTAATTAATATCAAAATTTTCCAATTTTTTTGAACATTTCAACATTTTTAATTTACCAATAGTTTTATAAAATAATGAATTTTTTGCATAATTTTGTTAACTACAAATCTTCCATTGACATTTTATAGTTAAAATTACAACCTCTCATTTCATACCAAAAAAATATTCAAAAATATGCATTCTTTTGATTAAAATTATTTTTAAAAAATTAGACGGTAAAGAATTTAAGTGAAACCTGAAAAAAAGAGAAACGACAGAATTTTTTTTCTATTTTTCATTTACTTGACTTTCTGTATTTCTCTAGCAACCAAAAAAGTACTCTCTAACACTTGTTCTATAAAACCAAAATCTCTTGATATTTTCTCGGTGTTTAACGAATTAAAACAGGAAATCGTCCTCAAAGCTTCCCGTAATTTCGTTGTTTATAATTATTTCTTTTAAAGGTGTTAGAAAATTACTTTTGAATTCTGATACACCTTTTTCTTTTTTTATTTGATCTATATATAATTAAAAACATTATGTACAGAATAAAATATTCCATATTCATATAGTTCACATTTTATAAAAATTGTTTTATGCTTTTAAAGTTTAAAGTTTTGTCAATTATATATCATTTCTAACAACTGATGAAATTATTAAATACATAATTAATAATTAAATTTAACGTTTATTATCTTTTTTTTTATCTCGAATTAAAATAAATATTTAAAGTTTACTACAGTTTCTTCCAGAATTTGTATCAAAATTTCATTTTACTAAAAAAATTCTCGTAAGTAACTTTTGCTGTTACAAATCTGATTGACATTATTGCATCACTTCAGTCTCAGATATACTTTTTCTTTTTATAACTTATAGCTCTAAATATTTCCGTTACGATTGAAAGCGAATATTTGAAAATGAAAATTTGAGTCGTTATGATTACTGGTTAAGCATGTTAGCATAAAGATTATAAATTTTCTTAAATCAATAATTAGAAATGTTTAATTTATTTTAAGTATTTTTAAATTATTTTAAATATCTTAATTCATAAAGAATAAATCTATATACTCAGCCATAATTTTACGATAATTATTTCTAACACATAATAATCTACTTTTCTTTCTTTACGCATATGTATTTTTAGGTTAAAACAGTTAACTATGACTCAAATAGAATTATTGTTTTAAACAATCATATAACAAAAATAAAATTAAAATTATAATAATCACAACATCAATATAATCGTAACCTGTAAAGAAAGTTCAAGAACATTGATCGAATAATTTATAGACTCGTACTTTTTTTCAATTTTCTGATTTTTTAATATATTAAAAATTTTGTATTACAACAGGCAAGACTTCAAACTCAGCGACTAAAAATTACTTTTCGGTATTGATAAATCTTTTACAAAGCAGTTCATTAAAATTGCAATAAACGAAATGGATTTATAAAGTCAATATTTAATGACATGAAAGTTTACAATTTCGTAATGTATCCTTAATAATTAATTTTGTTATCAAAGCTTATAATTAATGTTTTTGAAATCCAGAGCTCAAACTTTGAATATTTGATTTGAAATATTTTATAAAGTATATTATTACTATAAAATGAAGTTGTAGAAAAAATGTGATTATGAGTAATATTTTCTTGCTAAAAAAATTAAAAAGTTTACATTAATAAATATTATTATATATGTTTTTAATGTATTTTGTCAAAACTAAGTTTTTAATGATAATTAGTAAATCGTTAAACAGTATCTTTTAACACAGTCTACCTAATTTAAAATTTCTTTCGAACAACGATACTAAAGTATTAATTATATAGAATCAGAGTATTAATTCAAAGAGAATATTAATTTTACTACATAAAAAACTAATTTAAACTAAATAAATCCCTATTTCTACATGTTGAAAATAAATAACTAATTAAAGTTTAGTTAAACATGAAACTTTTCCGTTCAAGTTTTTTGAATAATTATTTACGCCATCGATTCTGTTTTAAAGTTTTAAATTATAAATATCAAGTTAATAACATAATAATCTTTACAATAAATAATTGAATATAGAGTGAAATTAAGAACTTACTTTAAAACCTGATATTTAATAAAGATCTTACATTCTCTTGGAAACATTCCCCCCGCTTAGAATATATTGAAAATTAATAAGTTCATCTTACTATTTTCATATTTACTACAAAATTTGAAAACCATTATTCGTAATATAATATAATCAGTTTACAATGCACTTTGTAAATATATAAATTGATTACCTTTCACAGGGTTACGCTTTATATGTTCCATTATACAAATGGCAATACATACAAATGATAAAGAAATGTAATAAGCAAAAGATTTTAAATTAAATCATTTTCTATTAAGAACTGATTTAAAAAATTACCTTTACAAAATATTATAAAACATATCATGTTGAGCATATATAATCTTGACAAACAAATAAATTAAAAATGAATAAATATTTGCTTATATCAAGCTTATTACTCGTTTCACGTAAAGAAATTACGGTAAAATATGATCCCTAAGCTAGGTAAAAAAAAAAAAATAAAAAAAAAAAATCAAAGGATTTTTTATTAAAGAAGAACGAAATGATTATTTGAGATCTTACCTTGGCATAGTCGACTTTCAGTGTGCAGCAACCAGAATATATGTCTGCACCATGAAGAGCCTCTTTTGCTCTTGTAGCAGATTCCACCGAGTCAAACGTAATTTCGAAAAATACAGTTAAGGTTTTTTTGCACCATCAAGTGAATAAAAAAAAATCATAAACTATTTCAACCATCTTTTAAACAAGTAAAACTTCTTAAAACAATTTCATTAGTTTTCATTATTATATTTTAATATTATTCCCTGCAGAATATTTTTTTTAAAGAAAAATCTTTCTTATCTCATACGATTTTGAAAACATTCTTATCGCATTTAAATAATAATTTGTAATATATAATAAAAAAAATAGTTTAAATATGTATAAAAGAAATTAAAGTGAGTGCAGCTCATGTATTAAAGTTATAAAATGAAAAATAAAATAAAACTTACAAAACAGTATACAAGATAAAATTGTATTTTTTGTAAATAAATTCACGTACAATTTTATATTTAAAGACGATTTCATTAAAATAGAAGAAATAAAACTTTAAGTCTTATACATATTTACAATAATAAATTGAATAAACGATTAAATTAATTAAAAAAAATGTTGTGTAAAATATTAACAGATATAATTTTTTTAATTCAAAATTACTAAAAAGTATTTAATAAAAATCTGAAGAAGGTAAAAAACCTTTTTATGAAGTACCACTAATACGACATATTAAAAACCTTGTATTTTTATTTTACAACCCTTGATTCCTAAGAATCTGAAAGATATAAAATTGTCTCAAAGTTTTTTTGACATAACATGAAAAACATTCCCTTCAAACTTTAACATTTTTTGGATTTATAAATAAATGGAAAAATAAAGAGAGATTTGTGTCAGATTATTTAAAAAAAAATAAAAAAGAAACAAAGCAATGAATATTTTCAATTATAATTTAAATTCTTAAATATGTAAAAAATATAAATGTTATTATTTTTTAATTCTTTTTTTTTATAATAACTTTGTCATTGTCAACCAAATTAAACTATGACTAACGAAAGATTTATAACAATTTAAATCAGTAAAATTTAAGTTAAATTAAAAAATTCGAAATATAAAGAAGGTTTTCAACTATTATGAAAACAATAATAAAAGTAAATGTATAAGAATAATGAAAATTTCTTCTTTTCCATCTACTTATGTCAAAGAAAAAAACTTTTTATACTTTTGCTTTAAAATCACAATTATTTTAAATTAGATTTTAATGAATTTTCCCTCCCCTAAAAATATATGAATATTATAAAAGTTTTTAACTTTGAAACGTCTTGATATTTCAACAACGTACTTAAAAGATAAGACAAGAGTATATATTGAGAAAATTTAAGAGCTCAATAGAGAGGACGACATCATAATATAAAAAAGGATATTCTATCATTGCCTGGACTCCATTCTTTTTAAAGATAACGATACGCTGCACTTCTCCACTTTGGTGGCTGATAGCGTGTAAGACTTCCTGCAACATAAAATTAATATGGTGAAGTTTATATAAG
The DNA here is from genome assembly GCA_018907245.1 of Eupristina koningsbergeri. Taxonomy (NCBI): domain Eukaryota; kingdom Metazoa; phylum Arthropoda; class Insecta; order Hymenoptera; family Agaonidae; genus Eupristina; species Eupristina koningsbergeri. The sequence continues at coordinate 489,055 of JACCHV010002783.1, read as the reverse complement.
GTATTTATAAAGTATTTTCGTGCACATGTATAGAATGTAATATTATATAAAACGAAAGTAACTTTAGAATTTCATTTTGAACTTTTAAGTTTATTTTTCATTCTGAATGATATATTAGATGCAGTTCTTTGATAAGTATACGTTAGGTATAACATTTATCTGTCTCTTTAAGAGTGTAATCACGGTTACCCACAAGAACACGTATATATGTATATATATGTACGTTTAATTATAAATACTCTATATTTAGTTTAATACTTCTGTGTGCATTATCCTATAATTTTAATTGAATTAAATTTAATAATTCACCCTTGAATTACTAATAAGATATTGATCATTAGGTTATTGATATTATATTCATCATTATTGATCATTCTATTGATGTACTCAAAAGAATGAAGAAATCATACGAAATTTAAAAAATTTCATGTATTTCTTTTATACAATCTTTGTAATATTTATAGTATTAATTACTTAAGGGAACAACAAAATGTAATGCATAATTTTTTTTTTTCTTGGCAATCAATTTTAATTATTCGATTGAAAATTACTGTTTGAGATACAAATGTAAATCAAATTTAATTTAATTGATCAAAGAATCTTGACTAAGAGAATATTCGAAATAAATTACAATAGTAAAGTTGGAGTCACTCTGACTTAATCGTAAAAGTATAATAATTTTATCAATTGCTCAGGGATTGGATGTTTACCTGTAGCTACAGAGTAAGGCGCAGAGGTAAGTAAATTTCTAGAAAAGCAACCGCCAGAAGTGATGATTTGACTCATGGCAATATTCCAAAAGTGCTTTTAGACTTAACTTCAATGTCTATCTGACTGACTGACTTAATGTTTATACAGATTTACTGAATTTGTCATTCCCTTTACGCATTTTTTACATTCTGTAATACTAATTCATTCATTATAAAAATAGAATTATAATAAGTTATCATTCTATAATGTGTTATTTAAAAGATCGACTGTTTTAAAATAATTCTCAAAAAAAAAAAAAAAAAAATACTACTTGGTTCATATACACAATAAATTTGAATATAACTATTTTAAAAGAAGTGTATTTTTAATAAACTTTAAAATTTTATGAATTTCTTATGAAATATAAAAAAAAACAAATAATAATATAATATATGTTAATTTCGATTAATTATTATAATAATAAAGACTGGCGATAATAATTTAATATACAATATTTATACACATTCTTTTTCACGAATATTTTAAAAAACTTTTCAACTAATAAATAAATATGCTAAAAATTTATAGTTGATCTCCATAAAAATAATCTATATTATCCAATAAATAAATAAATTTTAAGGCTATAAGTTAGTCTGTGTACGTATGCATTTGATATTCTCAGTATAAAAATGAACAAAAAATACTTAAATTTTAGATCTAGTAAATCAAGAATATAATTTATTGCTGTCTAGAGAATATAATTTTTTTTATTTGCAATGTACATTACATTACACACTGACTCTACTCACTGAAAAATACATTTGAAAGCGGAAAGCAAAAAAACGATTATATTTTTGTAAAAAAAAAATTCCACTTTTTACTTTAGTTCTTTTTATCTAAATGTCCGTGCTTGCAAATGTACATTACGAATTTTCTAGATAAGTTTATAATTACAAAAAAAAAACGAAATAAATAAACATATTTTAGTGGGTGCTAACAAATGTAATGCACTTAATGCATTAAATACAGTGAAAGTCAACAAATACGAGAAACAAAAAATCAAAGTAAAATACTTTGCTGCTAACATATGTGCATCCCTAAGAAGGCTGAAGCTTCTATTTTCATTGTGAAAGGAAGTTGAGCAAAAATTCAATTTGTTACCTCATTACTCTTATAAGCATTTAAAATTTAATGTAGGCATGACAGCAAAGGAAACAAGACGAATAAAAAAAATAGTAGCGGATTTGTGAGCAAATAGAATTGCGGCTGAATATTCAAGCAGTGGCCACGGCAACCACCAGCTTAGAGAAAGTGAGAGAAGTAGAGAGAGAGAGAGAGAGAGAGAGAGAGAGAGAAGAAAGAGAGGAAGAGAGAGAGAGGAAGAGAGAGAGGAAGAGAGAGAGAGAGAGAAGGTAGGCGTTAGTGTATTATCACACCCAGGGGAAATATCTTAGGTCATTTCAGGAGTACGGCGTAGTCTCGTGTGCTTCAAATAATTGCACTGGTTCATCTCTTTTTCAAACTGAATATAACACTGAACCATGAATCCAACTCCTATCCTGATATAGACCTTTTTCCTCGGAGATTTTTATTTAATAACCTTTACTCTAATTTAAAGTTACAAATTTTTCATTTTTTCATCAATTGATTTAAGAAATTTCCACGCAAAAAATTTTTCGGGAGCAATTTGTTTAACCCGCTACAACAATTTGTATTAATAAGAATTATGCAATTAGAAATTTAATTATACAGGTAGAAATTGCAATTAATTGAAATATAGCTCCCAAAATGGTCTTAAACTATAAGGCTTAATTTTGAACAACATTAATTGTAAACGTAAGTAATAATTAAAAGATAATATTAATAAATATTAAATTAATGTTCTATACTTTTAAAAATGATATTACAGTATTTTTAAGCTAACTCATTTCAGTGCAGTGAAAAACTAAACATTCTAAAAATAATGAGTAGAAAAGATAATAAAAGCTAATGGAAAATATGATATTTACACCATAGTAAAGTTAATAAAAATGATAAACGATAATGTTTGATGAATATTTATTAGAAAAAAGTAGCATTGATATAATAAATTATGCAATGTATGCATTACAATCTATTTTAAAAAATTGTGTATACTAAAGTGCAATAATGAAAATACACAATTCATGTGAACAAAATACTTAAATATCGTTATAACTCGTCAATTTTAGAGAATGAATATATTTAAATTAAAAATATATGTTTGCATTAATTTCGCAGCATTATTGAAAATAATGTTTTTTCTTGAATAACTAACATAAATGTGACAATAAAAAATAAATAATTAACACTGTTATACTCTGCTGCTTCGCAAGTGTAATAAAAATGTAATTGTAATTAATCCTCGAAAGCAATCGCGTTTTTATGTGAAGATATTTTATTAATTTAAAATAGAAAATGCTTAACTTGCACATAAAACACATTTTCAATATAAAAATAATTATTTTATCTTTATATTCCAGTACAAAGCAGCTTTTATCTCGTGACAATAAATGTTACCGTCAAATAATCGCAATAATTAAATCAGGCAGTTTTAAATAAAGAAAAATCGCTGGCTGAAAAATCTTATAATGTGCTTATAATGAGAAAAAAGTATCATCGATAATTGGACTTCTTCCTAGGTAAGGTAGGGAATTTATATAATTCAAGTATTATGTAGACTGTCTAGACGCACCCCTTAGGGATAACTCGATACCAGGTTGCAAGAAAACACGCGAAGGTTGATATACGAGGCCACGACAATTTTCAGTATTGGAAAATGCGGTAGATAACGGTTAGAAATGCCGTCTTACGGATCTCAGATACGAATTAAGAAATGTTGATATAAGTAGTACGTCCTCCTTTTATGTGAAAAATCGAGGAATTAAGGTTGAGAATATATAGGCGCAATCAGGCGTAAACATCGAAAGGAAACGAACTCATCAACTAAAGGATATAGATGCAATAGGCTATTAAAAATATCAATCGAGTCTTACATGATGGGCTGCCATTCTAATTATCATCCTCACGGAAACCAGAAGAGTCGAGAGATCCGGAACATGTCAGGCTCACCGATACACATTGTTTTTACAAAAACGTTCCTGAATTACGAAAATCGATGCAAGAGCTTATTAAATAATCACCAACCAGAAGAATTCTTAGAATAGTACCTGCCACGAAGAAATCGCCGATAAAAACAATAATCAGTCATAGCATTAATCAATAGAGAGCTGCGAATGAAGGATAAGAGACGTACTCGGATAAGAATAAAAAGAAAGAATCGGGTTAGCCATTCGGGGTTCATGTAAAATGTATCTAGAAGTTTCGAACCAGAGAGGAATATAAATAAATTTCTTGGTAATATGGAGCACAAAAATATTACAACTTTCTTATAGATTGTAAAGATAAAAAATTCTTAAATATGTAGGATTTATAGTACTTGTATATTAAATTATAAAAGAAATCAGATATTACCGCAATAAATTGAGATCCTTGTGGCTTACTTTACATGGTACTTTCTTTCCGTTGATGAAAATGTAATGTAAGGTCAAAGGAAATTGTAATATCAAGAACAGAGGAATCCATGAAAAGGGGTCACCAGCATGGAAAATTTCCTCTTCGCTTGAAAATAAAATAAAGTAAAATGTGAGACGCTCGCAAACAAACTCCCCAAGTTTTAATAATTATTGAATTTGTAATTAAGGTAAATTCGTAATTAAATGAGGTAAAATTTAGAATTTCACTCATATTGATTTACTCGCGATCTTTGTATTAAAATATTAAGTACACCAACTAATTTAACTCTTAATGCAAAAGTTATATCGATTACTTGCTAGCTGTTAAAAGCCTGACACGAAACAAAAAAGAACTTATTTATTGTCAGTCAATAAAATAGTCGGTATATCGGACAAACAAGAAACTCTTATAATGGAGCATAACAAGTAACAAGATATTTTTTTCCATCAATTTTTGATCGTGAGACGAAGTTCATGTTTCATTTTAAGTTGGTATGATAATTGATCTCAGGAATGCATCACTGCCAGGATTTTATTTTTTAAAGGTAAATATTACAGCTTTTTTAATATCTCTCATGATATATACGTAAACGTCAATTCGTTAATTATACATCAATATTCTTGAATGAAAAATAACTTTAATAGTTCGGCGCAAAAATTTTTTTTCATTCCTTGGATTTGAAAATGTAAGTAAAAGAAGGTACTTTAAAATCTAATAGAAACTTTATTCTCACAATGTAAAAATACTCATTGAAAATTGTAAAAATACTTTATAACGGTAAAAACTTCAAAATTATATAATATTATAGTTGTATGCTACATTTTTAACGTGATAATTGAAAAAAGTCTTATTACATATAAAAAAAAAAAAAAAAAAAAAAAAAAAAAATAAAAAATTATAACTTAAAACATAAATCTTTAATAATCTGGAAACAAGGCGGCATAGAAAAGTTCAGAATCCTCTTCTTGAAAGAGAAAAGTGGCTTCAGGGTCTTTTTATACTTTGAAAAGGGAGGTTTAGTACACTGATGGCCTGAAAATGGAAACACGGTTGAAATAAATAAAAAAGAAAAAATAAAAAATGTCTGAACCGCGAAATTGGAATTCTATTGATCTGCGGGGCCGAATGCAACCGAGTTTCAGACCAAAGTGTTGGCAATCTTCACGATACTAACTTTATTGCTCGAAAAAAATTCTATAAGAGAATCTACATATGCTCGGACAACAAAGTTACCTTCAAAGTGTTGGAATTCGAGGTATTTCGTTGGAAGTGCGAAGTATTTCTAGCGCAACTCAGTTTCAGCTTACAAAGTGCAACCAAGTTGTCGCCCTTTTATGGATGTCGGGCGACCCGGACGTCCAAATAATTGGTAATCCTTGTTAAAGAAGAGAGTACCTTGCGATAAATAGGGAAAGTATTTATAACATCAGGACACACCTTAGTTTTAATATCAGAGGATTGTTATCATCTCGAAATGGAAAGATGAAATCTACTTCATGGATGTAGACAAGCCAAGATTATGCTTAACCGTACGTTAAACACAAGGAAAGCCATACAGATTATAAATATCCCTAAGTTCATATACATGGCAAACATGGGATATCTTAGCATAGCGAAATTAGTTTAAAATGATAAGAGCAGTTGACAAAGCGAATTAAAGGCTGTACGGAGACTCTTAAGAGAATGAAAGATCCTATCTGACGGGGAAAATTCTGGTTGCTATTTCAACTAGACTTAGAAATCTGAAAAGCGTTGGTAAATAGAAATTATGGAAAACATCAAGTTAAGCTTAAATTAAAAAATCTGGGATAAATAATTAAAGACCAATGTACTTTCACGAATAAAATATTTAAATAAAACATTATAGCAGGATAATAATAAAAAATATCACATTTGGGGTTTTGTTTTATATAAACTATAACTTTTATTAAACGTACACGTGATAATAATTATTTTTTTTAATTCTAGACTTTTAACACCATAACTTGTAATAAAAATTGAATTATAATTATAAATACAGGGGCATTTTCATCAAATTTATGTATCAAAAGGTATTTTTTAAAATTAACTATCCATTTTATTAAAACTTGCAACTTTTGTTTATTAAATGGTTTATGATTAATTAAAAATTTTATTCATTCTGTATAAAATAAAATCATTTAATAAACGTGTGAAACCTCTGAATAAGACCAAGTCTATCTAAGAATAGTACGTGCGTAAAGATGTTTTGCTTTTATTAAAGAGAATAATTATTATGATAACAAATTTAGAATAGTAAACTTTTACGTTTATAATTAAAAAATAAAAAATGTTGATGTATGTACTTTAGAGCAAAAAAATTATTATAATAAATCGTACCGTTGAATTACGACTAATTAAAAAAAATAAATAAATTTACAAATTAAATTTTGAATTTGTAAGTGAACTAAACTGCACATAAATTTTTTATTGTAATACTATGAATAACGAAAAATAAACATAAGATAAATTAAAAATAGTATTAATAAAATTAAGTATATATGATAACAGGAATATTTTAATATAAAAAATAAATTGAATCCAATAGATAACTTTGATCTAAGACAGTGGATAATTTTCTTGTAAATATAAAGTATCTTTATAATACTATATTATACACTGGGTTTCCAATTGATTTTTTGTTGTAAAAAGTTTTTATTTTTTTAAAACATAAAAGCGAGAAGGAAAATCTTTTATGATTTATTCAATATAAGCCAGTCAAAAAGTGACTTAGAACATCATAAAAAAGTCATTAAAAACTGTGAAAAAGAAAAGAAAGTGAAATGGTAAAAAAGGGAATAAAATTTTTAATCGTCGTAATTAAAGAGCTCGTATAAGAGATTGTATTATAAATTAAATTCGATAGAATTCAACCTGTTAAATAAACAAACACTAACTTTGCTCTTTGTTTAATCTGAATTCGATTTTAATTTATAATCTTGGCTGCTCAGGCTATTTTTCCCGAAACAAGTTTCCAAAATGGCTTTATTTGACTGCTCATAGTTTATGTGTTTACACATTTGTGTGTGCGTTTGCATATAAGAACTTGGGGTGTACTTCACAGGAGGAAGTGCGAGCCTCCGATGAACTTAATGGCTTTTCGCTTCGGGAAAGCTAGACTTTTAAGAGTTTATCCTTCGGAAAAATAGGGGTGTAAAAGGAAGGTCGAGTTCGGTGTCAAAAGGGTTGGAAGGCTATCTCGGCGTAATCCACCCTTATGGAGCAAAATTAACAGCAAATTGTAAATTCTCTCTGAGCTGGCAAGCAGCTGCCTGCCAGGATCCAGGCGAATACTGCAATTATCGCTCCAGTGTGTTCTGCGTGTGTGTGATTAAGAGCAAATCATCTCCGGGAGCCCGTCACTTCATTGCCAGCATCAGAGGCCTTAGCACGAATATTTCTCCTCCCGGAAGCCCAAGGGGTGGCTCACGTCACGACCGCACACAGGCTTATATTAGCCCAGTGGTACCTGGTAACCACGATTCTAGGAAACGCTTACGCACGCACACACCCACACACGCTGATCGACGTACGAGGATGGACTGCAAAGGCGCTATTAACCCGAGAGGATTCCTATTGGTTATTGATAATAAGCCAATCAAATATGGTCTATCGGACCTCTTTATCCTGATAATAATTACTGCGACGTCATAAAGTACAAATTTGTCGCTCATTATTTTTGTAAATTCTCGTCTAATTACTTAGCCCGGAGCAATTACATCCTCCTACTCCTCATTCCTTCGGTTAATGATTCTACATATAATAACCTTCTGACATGCACGATTTTCTCCTCCAATTCATAAAAAAAGAACTCTGAATTTATCCATCGCCAGGTTTATTGTATTAATAACAATCTTTACTGTGTAGAATTTTAGAATTTTAATTAAATATTTAATGCCAGATGTATTTTATTTTACGTTATGACGTCCGACTACAGTTATGAATATTGACGTAAAATATATCTCATGAAAAAAACTATTTATAAAATAAAAAATTCTAATATCTTGAACCACAAATTACATTTTGGTACTATAATTTTTACAAACTCAAAGTCTTAAATTTTTTAACATGCGCTCTTTATTTCGTTTTCTTTAGAATATCAGTATATTATAGAGGCTCATAAGACATTATTTATGAATGCAAAAGTACCAGATCTAATTAAACTAGTGCTATCATAAATAGTAATGAAGCCTAATTTATAACTGCAATGAGAATTTTTATCAGAAATTTGTGTGGAAGGCAAGAAACAAAGACGTCGCACTGCTTTTTTAATTAATTGAGCTTTGTTGAAAGTGACAGCAGAATATTATCGTATAAAAATTTAACTTTGTAATTACAGTGTAACGTAAAATGAATATGAAAACAAATTTGATGTTGGAAATTCAATTATTTTCAAAAAAACAAAAAAAACATTTTAAATCAATTCTCAAAAATCAATACAAAATGAATAAACGATATTATTCAAATATTATAAAATTGTTGTAATAAAATTTATTTTTAAAAATAATTTGTAAATATATAATATATACATAAACAAGATATTGTATGAAATTTTCTATTTTTAAATGCAGATTAAAATTTAATAAAATTTCTCGTTAGAAATATTAGTAATTAAATGATACGCTGCATAAAATATATATCATTTAAACAATTTCATATAACAATCATATCCGAAAAACTGTAAAATAATTCAAATTATTAAATTAAATGTTCTTTTTATATCAAAACCACATTCATACGTTATTTATTTATTATTTTAAACTTTTGGAATTCAATACTAAATTTATAAACTTATAATTTATAGATAAATTTATAAAGTAATTCAAACTATTCAATTCAAATTATAAATATTCTTTATTCTGCTACTTTATTATATAATGTTATACTTAAAATTGAAAATGTATTTTATATATTTGAATAGAAAATTAATACTAATAATTTGTGTGCTTATATCGTACTTTTTATAAGATATCTTATAAAAGTAATACAATTATAATAAACTTAAATATTATCTATATTCATTGGCTTTTAAGTTCTGAATAAAATTAAGATAATTTTTACTATCATTACTAAGTATCTAAGGCTAAAAGGAAATCTAAGAAAATCTTATTTTAATGCAACTAAAATATCTTACAACTCCATAGAGAGTAAATGCCAAGTTATTTTCCAGAAAATTTAGTCGATTCTTTGGATTAAAACATTTTACATTTTTTTTCTTATGTTAATTCATATTTATTAATACTTTACTGAAAATAATCAATTAGCAATTAATTTTACTATAAATTACAGAAATATTCTTTATATTTCAGCTGATACAATCAAATATCTTAGACAATGTATTTTCTGAAAATAAGAAAGTAGGAATGAAAAGGAAATGAAGACACAAACTTGAAATGGCAAAGAATAGTATTTATTCTCAAATTAAATCTTCAATACTTATAATTTTATCAAAAAGTAAATGAAATTCTTTAACTAGTTGCTCTAAGATTAAATAATATATTATTGTTGACATATTTTTTATAAATCTTTAAGAAATTTGATTATATTTATTTAAAATGAATCTATACATATAAAAACACCCATATTTTTAATAACTCTAAAGTTTTTAAAATTGCAAAACTTTATTTATTTAAGGAAAATTTAAAATTTCAATCATTTTGAGTATATTGGATAAAAATAACATATCATATATTATATATTAAAAAAGATATACCAAATAAAAAAAAGAATCACATTTTGAAATCACTTTACTCATGAAAATACGTCAAACGTAACATAGTGGTATATATGATAATATTTTATACTTGTCTAGAATATAAAATTTATCCTATATTTTAATATTGAATTATTAAATTTATTCTATACTTGTACGAAATATTACAATCACGATCGAGCGTCAAGCAATGGAATTTGAAACAGTAGGATTTGACTCTTCTATACCTCTAATCTATAAAACCAAGAGAAACTTTTTATCAATAATGTTCTGGATATTTGTTCCTACTTTTATTTACCGATTGACTGAAAACGGGTATATGAGATTTTCTTACAAACACACATACACAAAATACGAATTGCATAAATCAAAATAAAGCTCAGCTGATGCAATGAAAAATTTACTTACTTTCAGCTTAATCCACACGATTAATCCGTATTTTGTTGCTTCAGCTCAAACACATTTGAAAAAGTTTTTCATTGTAATTATTGTTATAAAGAAACTATTTATTTTCGCGAAGCCATATAAAAGGAGGCATTCATTTCCCTATTCCTATTGTATTTAAAAATACGAAAATAAATTTACGTATTTCCATATGCATATTCTTAAGCGGGGTGGAGATTTAATAATTCTTTTCACGAACGCGATGGTGCATTTGCAAAACATTCTATACATGTTCATTAAAAAGAATTGAAAGAACTTAAATTCAGAGCGTTCTGAGGGTCTCTCGTAATATATAAAAAAATAATGAATTTCGAAAAATGGCTGAAAAATCGTAACTAAATAATAAAATAATCAAAGTGGGAAGGCGCAGGAGGAGATACGAGTGAAACATTATAGATTTCGAACTTTGTCAGAAGTAGCGAGATATTGAATTTTAACTAGAGCAAATCGATGCAACATCTCCTTTCTCATCCTTTTATCTCCCGATATAGGGAGGCACGTACACATAGATGTAAGTTCCACATGCTCGCCAGTAAAAAGGTTAGATATGGAACCAAATGTGGCTCTCGGTATCTCGCGGCTGCGGCTCTTCCTGTTTGCGAACAAGTGTATGCTTTGCCTCGAGCACATCGATCTATATTTAGATACGACCTAGGTAAAACCTAGGTAAAACCACCGGCGAACGAGAGGAGAAAGAGTTAATGTATACAACAGCTCAAGATAAGGCCCAAAACCCGACCGAACATTTTCCCATAAACCATTTTCCCGGCTTCGGGGATAAAAGCTTTCCTCGGTCCTTTTTCCTTCTCTTCCATTTTTTACCTCCGAATATTTCGGACAATTTCTATCCGAAATCAGGCTTATCTCGAGTGTGACATGTACTCCCTTCGATGAATGCAATTTTGACCCCTTGATAATACCCGCGACTACTGCACTACTACTATTGCATCCTCTCATAACTATTCTTTGTTTTTGTTTTTTTTTTTTTTTTAATTCTTTGCGGAATCTACATTCAAATGGTGCATCAAAAAAATATTAAATAAACACTTTTTATTCAAATTTCTTGTGGATCTATCTTTCTTTTTATAACTTAATTTTAAATTATAATTACGTAAGTATTACAGCTTGTATATGCGACGGGTAAAATAAAAATTGAATAGTTCCTCTTGGCTGAAATTTTCCTCGGTGCCTGTATTCTTTAAAGCTCACAAGGCTTGATAATCTCATAAAGTTACGTTTTATATTTTACAACAATGCAACTGATATACTTGGAAAAATATATTATTAAATATACTTTACGTATTTTCATTATAGTAATTAATATTCGCTAATTATTGAAAATTATTAATTATTAAAACAAATCATTTTTAATCGTATTTAATTGTTAGAAAAGTATATATATATCCGTATAAGTAATTAATCTTTTTTTTAAGCTATTTATCTTTTTATTACCACTTTATCAATTTTTAATTAACATGCATTAAATTGATGAATATTTTATTTCAAATATTAAACAAAAGAATACATGAATTGAAATAAAAAAAACAATGAAATGTTAAGCTACCAAGCTTGAAGTAATAATAAATTAAAAACATTTTATTCAAATTCTTTATCATCTTTGCAAATCAAATATTTATCAAAATTTCACAGAGTAAAATGTATTGGCAATATTAATTATAAACCTTTTAACTTATTAAGAATAAATGAAAATTTTAAAACGACAATTGAAAGGTTTCTCTGATGATTCATAATCAATTGATGAATTTATGTTATTATAAAGTATGAAGATTAGATGCGAAGAATACATTTTTCTTGAATTAAACAGGCAATTGATTTCAACTGTGTATATTAAATATACGAAAAATATATTTTATGGTATAAATATATTGTATACATAACTATAAAACAAATTGAGAATAAATCTATATGAAACATTATTATTATTTAATATACGTAATTAAAGTATAGCGAACATAAAGATGTGATATTTTCTTTTAATTTAAAAATGAATGAATTAAACGAGTAACAAATGAAACTGTAAATAAATATAATATTTTGATAGAATAATTTACTAATCATTTTAAGGTCCTGTCATATGGAAACGAACATAAGTACTTTAGTTTTTCCAGAGACATGATGTTCAACACCTTTTGTCCATGATTTTAGCTTATCGAAAGTACTTTAAAATTATATTGAAAAGATGCAAATCTTTACAATAGGTCTATTGCACGTTAAAAATTTATTGTGCTCGGCTTTTGTGAGATATACGTCATGAAAAAGCTTTAATACTCAAGTCACTATTTCTTTTATCAGTCATTGTAATATGTATTTCATTAGGAATTTTATGAATATGAGGTAGAAAGTAACATAAATAAAATTTTAAAAAATATTGTAACATTCTAGCGAAAGATATAAAGAGTAACAACGATACTATTCTCACTGCAGAATATTGTCAATTTGAAGAAAAAAATTTTTTTATAAAAACATATAATGTACATGTGATGTTCTTAATGTCTACTGCTAGCGTATTTTTAAAAGCAGCAGCAATGTAGACATTCCTATGCAAATTATACTGTAATTATTACACAATTATAGTACAAGTTATTTAATATAAAATTTAGTAAATTACATAATACATTTCCTGTTAAAAACAAATGCATCTTTTAAATATTTACTTTTATAGATTTTAATAATTACATGTAATATTTTATAAAGTATAGTCGAAATTAATACAATTATATCTGAAAGTCTGCAAGGACTTTTTTTTTAATGTATTCAAATTTGTAACTTGATAATTTGTAACTCTCTTGATGGTCGCGTAATTATTTTTACTCATAATTTTTCAAATAAGTTTAAAATAATTTTTTTTTTTTAAATAACATTACCTTGTATTATACTCAATTACGTTTTACGGTACTTTTCAACATTCTCGTAAAATAAATATGAAATCGCGCTTGAGGTATGTTATAATAGAACCAGACTTTTATTATCTAACACGAAGTATTTTTTTTCTTTTTGAATCTAAAAAAAACCTAATAAACTAATAAATACAAAGTAAACAAAAAAAACAGTTGATAAAATTTAAAAATTAAAAAAGTTATTTAAAAATAAAAATATTTATTAAATTTTTGGTCATAATTAGTAGTCATCGATAACTTTCGTTAAGCAAATAAATAATGAATGCGTTACTTTTTATTTCAATGAGTTATAAAGCAATTAAAATAAGTATCAAACACATTCTCTCTTTTGTCCTAAAAAAAAAATCCACTTGGATGAGTAAAACACTATCCTCATGGCACTATTTCACGGTCGACAGATCGCAATTTTCTTTAATTGTCCAAGAACCGCATTCTTGTTCCAGCTCAATTCGCTCTTATCAGGTCAATTATAGAACAATTGACGTTCAAACCCTAATCCACCTTCGTCAGATCGAAAAAATAAAGTGCATCTCAATCTCAATCTACCTTTTTTACCTCACAAAAACTGAGACTCCAAATTCAGGGAAGTTAGTCAGTTTTTCAGTTAGACAGTTTTTCAGTTAGTCAGTTTTTGAGAAGATTTCGATCGAATCCCCCCTTGAGTGTAATACCATTGATTTTATATAAAAATTCATAATGCTATTTGTTGGTTAATGAAAAAATGAAAAAGTGCTTAGAATGTAATTGCAAAACTATTTTTCTTAACTTTTATAATGTGACTTTTCAAACATATATCAAATATATCATCTTGAAAAATACAGGATAAAAAAAAAAAAAATAAACTATGTAGCCCATATATCATAGTCCGAAATTCTTAAAAAATAATTTTTTAAAACTGTAACTCTGAAATTTTTTTTTTTTTACTCAACCATTATACTTTTAATAATACTAATCCTTAAAAATAAAGAAAGTTGTATTTCACATCATGCAATTATTTATATACTTATCTTGGAAGTTTTTCAAAATATTACATAAATTAAAATATTACATTAATCTAGTACTGTCTTCTATGTTTTGTAAATATTATGAATAAGAGTCAGAATATTCAAAACTGCATCAAATTTTTATGAAAATAAGAACTAATTAATTGTAAAAATGTTTTGATATGGGTACTAATAATTTATATATTCATTAGAATTCATGAAAAAAATTCAAAAATAGTTGAAAATAAACGATAAAAAAATAAATAAATAAATATGATATTAAAAAATAGAATAAATATTATCTTACGTATACTTTAATCATTTTTATCGTACGACAATTCTGTTTTAAAGTTTTTATGATACACTAGTGCATAAAATATATTTGTGGCTGAGAGAGAAAAATATATTTTCACATGCTGTTAAATATGGGCTGAATAGTTGCTGAAACTTTTCCTCAAATCGTATCAAAATCAAGAATGATATATTACATTGTATAAGATATAATATTAAAATAAATAAATGCATTTACAAATTTAAAAAAGGTGTACATTATCCAGAAGTCTATTTACATAAAATACTTAAATGCATATAAAGAATCTTATTGAAATATTGAGTTATATACATATAAAACTTTTTACAGATCATGTAGTGTTCCTAAATTCGAACAAATATTTAAAAAAAATTTAATTTTTAAAAATTTAATTTATAAATAAAAGCATAATACATCTTCTAAATAAATATATTATCATAAATTAATGAATATTAAATTTATCAATTATTCTTTCTTTGTAAATATTATCAGAAATTTTTTGCTCAAAAATTTAACACTTTTTAATGTAGTGAATAATAAACATTTATCAAAATAATACAAACACATATTCTTTAAAAATCGCACAATATTTTATACTATGTAAACTTGGGTAATATTTACGATGGTAAAATCTTTTTGGCATTATGATACTTTCCACGAATATATTCTTATATTTCTTTTATGTATTGGATACTGTTAGAATTTCTATAAAAAATTTATTTAAACTTTTGTTTTTATTAATGTATTTTTTAAATTTTTTTCAACTTTTTATACGTAAAAATTATCTTTATATTCATTCTTTTTTATTATACACGATTTTCTCATACAAATAAAATATTTAACACCAAAATATTTTTGTCTTTCACCGTTAAAATACCCAGTAATATATTATATATGAAAAATATGATTTATTTTTTATAATACCTTCTACTTGCTTTAATATATTTATTTAACTAATATTAAATAAGCTCAGAATTTTTAAAATACTTCTTCTAATTATACATAAGAATGTTACTCATAACAATAATTACTTATTTTTACAAAACTATTCATTAAAACCATAAAATAATATATCTGATATATCAAATAAATTTTTTTTTTATTTATTTAAGTATTTCAATAGTATACAAAAAAAACCAAATACAAAACATTAAAAAATAAGCATCTATAACTTAATGACGAAATTATGTATTCTTTAAAATTAATCGCAAAATAGTAAATAAAATGATTACATTTCATCATATTAAAAAAAACGTGTAACGAAGGACAATAACTTCACAGGAAGAAATTAACAGAATTTTCTCAAAGTGAGGCTTTCTAAATTATTCATTCAACTATCAGTTCAAATCACATTCATACCAAAAGAATAACAATTTTTTTTACGAACTACAGAGTAAATAAAAGTGCAATCACATGAATGAAAGTTTTTTCTGTGCATGATTGTAGTAATTAATCCATAATTGGTTATTCTGCTCAGGTTTTCATCTCTCTATTTTTTTTTCAAGATTACTCATATACATATGATACCCAGGAGTGTGTGACTTACTGTGAGTAGTTTTTGAATAGGTAAATTAAATTTTGTAATAAAGAAAATGTTAACTGTCTACAAGAAAGATCTTATTAATACCAACTGAATGATAATTTTGAGTTATATATACATTTTTTTATTATTAAAATAGTTTAAAATATGCTGTCTAAATCCTGTTCACAAAATAAAAATATTTTCGACTTTTATTTACTGAAAAAAAAGTGTTTTTTATGTTTTATTTTAAATTTATTATAAAAAATAAAAAAAAAATTATTATTTATAATTTTTTAATAAAATGATTAAAAATATAGATATTGTATTAAAAATTCATCGTTAACAACATAAATATAATATTTTTCATTCTTATAAAGAAAACTAAACATGATTTTCAAATAAATATATATTAGTGCAGTAAAGCATGGAGAAAATTATAGAATGATGGTAAAACTTGTGTAAGTGCTATTATCAAATGCATTTGGTTGGTGACTCTCATAAAAACTATTTTAATTATTACATAATTAATTGCTATTCATTCATGTGTAGAATTATAATTTATACTTTTTAAATAATGTATATTTTCTAGTATCTTCAATATCACTTTTCTTGTAATTTACACAAAAGTATAAAATTCCCTAGCGATTTCAGACTTCATGCAATCCTATATTGAAACATTGTATATATTTACATATTATACATTTTTTTAATATGAAATAATTTCAGTTCTCATGATTTTTAATAAAAATATACGTTTTTTTGGAAAAACTATCCAAACTCCAAGTTTTAATACATTCAATACATGTCTTTGTCCTATATTTTTATTTTATTATTTGTTTAAAGCACTATCTTCTAGATCTTAAATGAAGTTTAAAAAAATAAATTTATTTACATCTCTCAAATCCCTTAGAAACCAACCAATTCACAGAAATAGTATCTTTTTTTATATAATACTTTAGTATTAAATAATAATTTTATCAGATATATTTATAATTTATATAAAAAACAATATGATGTTTTTTTAATATAAAATATTTTCTGATGTAAATTTAATCATTATTTGATTATGAATATTTCAATTATTTCCGGTTGAATAAGAATATTTAAGTACATCTTATACTGATATTGCATACCTATTAATTTGTACATCTTGTATATTGTGTACATTTGTATCTGAGTTTAAAATATGAGTAATATTGTAACATACAAATTACTAAGTAATTTACAGCTAGATGTATTCATTGAAAAGTTAATGAATATATAATTTATTGAGAAAATATAAGTGGTGTGTATTTTTTTGTTTTTATGAATTATATAATTTTATTATAATTTAAAATAATAAAAATTTAAAATAAATTATTTCATAAAAATGAAATAATTAATTTACAAAATTAAATACCTTTCAATATATAATTACTAAAGTAAATATTATAATTTAAAAACAAAATACTAATTTTAATGAATAATTTCATTAATTAAATATTATTTTGATAAGGGCTAATAATTTTATATACTCGTTTTTTCATTTTATATCATAAAACTGAATATTAATTATAATATTATATTCGAAAATTAATATTCTTTATAGGTGCTCTGTGAAAGATTATTTTTCAATTGAAAATCAGATGTATGAACAGTTTTAAATTGAACTAAGAGATAAATTAAAATAATCGATCTGCCGAAATTGATATTAAAAAACAATACAACCCTTAGGCATGAAAGCATTTTCAGTAGCAAATGCTTTTGATGAACTGTTTTGATGAATATACCCTTTAATTATTTTTTCTTAATACAGTTTATTTAATAATAATAATATAAATTTATTTTATTTAATTACTCAATTATATAATTATTTGATTAAATAATACTGATAAATTTCATAATAAATAAATATTGTAAAGCGTTATGGGTTTACAAGATTAAAAAGATATTTTATCCGTACGTATGATAAATGCATAAAAAAATTACTTTGAATATTTATGTACACACTGAAAATTTCTGATGAAAAAAATATTACGTATGTTCTGAATATTGACATTTAATTAAAAGAATATGTTAAATTATTAAGATATTTATAAATGATTATTATAAAATTCTAAATATTTAAAAAAAACTCTTTTTTTCTTCCACTTAAAATTTTGAATTAAAAATTTTTACATCGAACTTTCAATGAACCAACAACTTGATTATGCATACGCTGCACAAAACTTTTTACTTCTAATTTTATACTTTTGAGAAATAATTTTGAATATTTTTGAATACAATTTTTAATTTAATTCAAAAAGAAAACAATTTAAAAAATAAAAATGCCAGTAAATAATAAAATAATTCTAGAAATATGATTTTAAGTATAATTTAATTTTAAATAGAAATTAATATGCCTAAATGTATAAATAATTGTATCTTTTTATTTCTTATATCAGTATTTTATGGATAAAATATTTATGAATAAAAAACCCGAAACAGAAAAGTAATTAATGTAAATATAATGAAATTAAATATAAAATTACAAGGTTAAAACTTAAAATTTATTATTTTATTAATTACAAAACATGTCAACTGTAAGAAATTACAGCTTAATATACGCTCCGAATCTTAAAACTTTTGGAGTAAAGAAATATAAAAGCAACAGTAATAAATAATTTTCAATTAAATTATACACAATTGTAAAACTAAACAAAGTTCATTTAACCACTGAAATTTTTATTTATTACCACTTTGTTTCTATTAAATTTATAATCATAATAATAGATAACAAAAATTACGTTTCAAAAAAATAACTTACTAAGAGCACTTAATAACATAAATATGCATAAGTATTATAATTTGGCAATATTTGTAAAACACGTATTCTTTAAAAACGTTGGCACATAATATATCAAATATATTAAGTTATATTAAATATAAAATACATTCGTGCATCCTATATAATTTAAGAGTATTTACAGTTAAATAAAGCCTTATTTATTAAATATTAAAAAAAAAATATTTTTTTTTCTAGTTATACAGGCATTAAAATTTTTTTTTTATAAACGATGAATTATTTTTAAAGAATATTTTACTTAAAAACTTTTTCCTCTAAAAAGCTTTAAGTGAATTTTTGGTTTTAGTTAGAAAAAAGTTAAAACTATTTACAATTTGCTCCATTAATTTGATTAAATACCAATATAATCTTAATAATCATATTTGACTATGTTGTCAGCTATTAAATATGTATATTAAAATGTCATTTCACAAAAAAAACTATCAATCTTTAGATTACTAATTTTATAATAAGGTTTTTGTGCTTCAATCTTCAAAATAGAAAAAATATTGCAATTTGCATTGTTACGTTACGTTATATATATGTATGGCTTATTAAATTTTTTTCAAGACGCATCAATAAAAAATGAACATCAAAAATAACAAAACAAATTATAATGAATTTTAATATAAACAAAAAAATTTTCTAAAGTGTAAAAAAAATTAAATTTTATATTTAAGTAAAAATTATATGTAAATTAACAATCAATTGTTAACGCCATAATAATTTTTTTTAATATTAAATAAGAACTACTTTTGAATAGTATTATTAAATAAGAACATACAAAAGTAAAATTGAAAAACAGAGTGAGAGAATCACATAAAGTAAGATGGAGAGAAAACTTAGTTATAAATGCATAAAACAGCTGGTGTGATCTACTCCTCTACTTTATACCTTTGATATAGGAATATAAATGAAGCGTATTTTGTTGAAGCAGTTACCTTTCTTCATGAGTAAAGATTTATGAAATTATGAAAATCTCCATTATTATTAATATCTCTTAATTAAAATAAACTCAATCACGTTTAATACTGCTTATTTCTTCATATATTTACTATTTAACTCTGTCAACCATCAGAAATTAAAATAATGTAATAAATATTAAAAATGTTAAGTAATCAGTGGATATCAATATGATTTTATCAATTCACTAATTGATCATTTCTTATTAGTCAAGAAGATTTGATTCATGAAATATCGTCATCATCATAAATTCATTATTATTAAAAATTATAATAATCCAATGTTAACTGTGTGTAGGTATTTTTAATTTAAAAATTAAAGTAAAAGAGCTAATAGTATAATTTAATTTCTGTTATAAACTCTTTGTCATACCAACAAGTTGTTTACACTAATAGAGTTTAAAAAACTACATAATCTATTTAGTGTAAAACTAAAACTTCGTTGGCTTTTTAAATTTCATTTTAAATAATTTTCATTAAAATTGAAGTAATAGACAATTTTAACTACAATATTGACACAATTTAAAAAAGAAATTTACGTGTAAACGTTTATAAATATTTCATAGCTTTTAGCAGTGTCAATCAAAATTATAGTTTACAAAGTGATTTGTAGCATCTATTAAATTCTTAAAATAAATTCCTTTGTAGTATGAAACATCAAACAAACAAGTGCTTCGAAAATAAAAGACTGGAAAAGAGTGTAAAGTACATAAAACGTGTAATGGAATTATTAAAAAAAAAAAAATCTCCCAATTAATTGATATACAATAAAATAAAATAAAACGTTTTATAATTAATACTCTGTTGTAGTCACTTAGAGTTCGGCATCGTATGTAATTTGATATGCTTAGTCGAACTCGACGAATGCAAATAAGGTCAGATTATTGTTGCTCGTCTCGCAATCATGTATCTACGTGACTCGACTAAAATTTGTACTTTCAATTAGTAAGTACAGTTCTAAACTAGATACTTTTAAAAGTTTATACGTGCATGTATATGTATTAGAAACACTTTGTTAAAAAAGATAAAAATTTAATTCACTCTTCCGGAAATTGTTGCTAAAAACTTCACTCCTAAGGTAAATTTTATTAATTGTTTTCCAAAATAAAAGTAATTTTACAAGTGTATGTAACTGGGTAACAAATTCTTGTATACTATTCTAAGCAAAACTAAAACTTGAATTAACTTTTATAACTGGCGATTAAATCGAGCAAAATGATTAGTTTATTAGAAATGAAATTCACAATATTATTTTGGTAATACGCACTTGAACGTTTAATTTTACTTTATATTAACGGTATTTATCGTATTAACTAAATTATACTTTCACAAACTCTTACATGATAAGTTTTTTATATTTTATTAAAGTTTCTTGCATACATTCCGTGTCTATCTAATTTTTTTTAATTATACATGTGTGTACATGCGTATAGATACAATTATATACTTGTATATCAAAAACATGCTATCAATTTCTAATTAAAATGTATTTAATCCATGTATATTTATGTTTTATATCAAGTGTTCATGCAGGTGTTTATCGATGCCGCGGTTTATGTGTCATTTGCATCCCTAACCATAGCAAGTTTATATAAAGTCGAAAAATATTTACAAGAACTTCAATCACCCAACATTACACATGAATATTAAGGCAGAAAAAATAAAAATATTAGTAATATTATTAATTATATTAATATTATTTATTATATTAATTTGAATATTTTTTAAATTTTATCTTTCATATATATAGGGAGAGAGAGAGAATTAACAAATATAAACGGTTCTGTATACAGATATTTGAATAAATATTGATTTGCAATTAAAAATTGAAAATTCTTTTTAAAAATTTAAGAACTTGCTCGTACAGTAATTCATAGCACGGTACTTTGATAAAAATATTTTTTAATAAAATTAAATTGAATATTCTATTTTAATAGAATTTTTTTTTTAAATTACTTGTAATATGATTTAATATTAATTATCATTGCCTTGTGTCTCAAATTTCTTTTCCAGAAAATTCATGTTTATAATATTTTTTGTGATTCCGTATTTTTATTGGATGCTATTCATTATTTATGAGGCAATATCATAATAACGTTTTTTAGCTCAAACAAAAAATATGGAATTATTTTATTTTTCTTTACACAAAAAGCGTCTATGCACCACATATTTCGTTTATATAAAAGCAGAAAATAATATTTGTATAGAAAATATGGTGAAAAGATAAATAAATATAAATATAAAAGTGAATAAATATTAATTAAATTTATCGTTTTGCAAAATATTTTGTACGTATTGCAAAAAGTTTTATAAAACAATAATTTATTGATACCTTGTAAATCATATTTAAATTTTACAAAAGATTTAGCAAAATTAAAAAATTACATAAAAATTTCCCAAAAATTATTTTATACTATTTTATACAATTTTATTTTCAATATTTTTAATCATAATTTAATACAACTAAACAATGATAATTTAATAATTAAATACAATTAATTTAATACCAACTAAAATTTTTTAGTAATTTTATAGAATCAAATATAAATTTCCGTAATTTTTGCTTTTTCAAACTAAAAAGCTTTTACCATTATCATCAAATTTGACTTTTAATAACGGAAATAAAAATAAATAATTCCAAAAAATTCTCCATTACCAACCAAATGTATCTGATAAAAATGGGGAGAATAGCAAAAAAAGATAAAAAGATCATCCGAACTTTAATTACAGCACAACTAGATAGGAATGGAAAAGCCCAACAAAAAGAATCATTAAGGTGCTTCACAATATACAATAAGATGCCAATATATTTTTAGCTTATAACAGTTTTATCAAATTTCGATTGACTTTAAGCTTCATGATCGATTGGGAATAAGCCATAAGACCCTTTGCAAATAGTACGAAAATCCCAAATTTATTTTCTACCATTATTTGAACCGATCTAATCCAACAACAACAACAACAACAACAATAACAACAAAGTAATAATTAAACTATTTCAATCTGTATGCCATTTTACTTTTGTAGTTTAAATTTAAATGTTAATTCTACTTACCACAGTTATGGGGTAGACCGGGTTGATGACCGTTAAAAGTAGCACATGATTCGGCTTGTTATTGTCTTCCCTGGAAAACAATCATAATATGCATTCGATAACCCTGGTACACTTTTTTTTAATGTACTACAATGTGCAGTGGCGCGAATTTTCCTAACTTTATATTTTATTCAATTGTTTTACGCATTCTGTACCCTGATTGACTTATCGAAATAAGCCATAAAAAAATATAATAAAAACTATAGAAAATACTAATAAAAAAGATTAAATTAAATAGTAATTTAATTCCCAGACAATTACTAACTCGGACATTAACTAACAAATAGTTTTATGTTGAAAAAAAAAAACTTTTTTTTTTGTAAACAAAAATTTAATTAAATGTATAAAAGTATAATTTCGATAAAATATATTACTGTTCTTGCGACCTCAGAGAATAATTTATAAAGAGTATGAAAATTAACAAAGTACCAGAGTATATAAAATAAATAATAAAATAACTATATATATAACTATGAGTCGATTCTGAATAGACATATTTTTACATAAAATCAATATTCGTTTATGCCTTAAGATTAATCACGCGTAATCATACATTTACGATCAAAATAATCAGAAAATTGTTGACCAAATAATTGAAAATGAATTTTATTCTTTAATTATGTAATTTATTATTTTTTTTTTCTTTAGTGAATGTTCCTCCTCTTCAACGTGTTTCCGATTACACGTCTAGCGTATTAAAAAGAAAAAAAAAAAATTATTCCACACTTTAGTGCCATACAGCAGTTTATTGGAAGAGACGTGGGAATCGATTAGGTAATTAGATAAACGGTTGGCTCCAACGTAATATAGAAGATCAATAAGCAGTTAGTGAGTTACAAAGTAGATTTGCTAAATAAATTTGGTATGGTAAGTGAGTGGTGAAAAATTAGGAGAGCGCACGTCACATCAAAATAGGAAAGAGTCACCGATCAAAGTGAATAATGGTGGTACTAAAAAAAAAAAAAAAGTCGGGGATGTAAAGTGCATCCGAGGGAATTACAACAATGATATGCAATCAGTCGGAGAGTCGAGCGTGGAATTTATAAAAGAGCTGATAACCGGGATCCGGTGGTCGGAAAATGCACTCGATAGGTTAACAGGGTGAAGAGGAAGAGGCCGATAGAGGAAAATTAATTAAAACCCATCCGTAGCCCGCAGTTATGCTGAAGTTCACGAGTGCGACGCAGGCACTTTGGCCAAGTCTAATAATAAGAGTTAAGCCGAGCGTTAAGTGCGCGCGCGATTCGGGATGGCGGCGACGGCAACCACGAGCACGACCAAGACGACTACCACGAGAGCAAGACGACGAGGATGAGGCATCTCCCCTCATCCATTGTTCCCGGCGATCTCCTCTCGGTCCAGATCCGAGCATCTGTTATTGCCTCCGCGTGATTGCGGATTTTACATTGTACGGGCGGGGAGGGTGAGTGAGTGCTTACCTTTTGCGCCGGGGCTCATCTCCATAGCCACTGTATTCGTGATTCTGAAACAACAAAATATTCGATTTAGTGTATCGGGTTTATTTTTCATCTCGACTTCATTCATTTCACTTAACAAGATTTATAAAATAAATGGCTCGCACCGGTCCAATTGATATCGGGCTACCGTAAAACGAAGGGAATCGAAACTTCAAACGTAAATTAACCATTTAAAACTTATCGTTACTTTACATTCATTCATTTTATGCCGGAGCTTTACGTCCGATAAAAAATTGCCCCAAGCTCTGAAGAAACATTAACGTAACAAATGCATCGCGATTGTTGGACTTCCCGAATGAATAACCTACAAAGTCGATCTTAAAAATGAATTTTCAGAAATAAAACCGGTGTTTTAACGATACATGATATTTGGATATCAAAGCAATTCGTTTGTTTGAAAAAGTGTAATTTTCCTTTATCAGCCGAGAATGACTCACAATGCTCAATTGTCATTACTCGATTTAATTTTTAATTTAAATTTTTAAACTACTGATTTCACCTTTTCACTTCTTCGATCATTTCATTACCATTATGTTCAGACATACATTAATGTTCTCTAAATCTAAATTTTTCACGCTTTACGCATTTGAATGAGACACTCAATCGTTGTGCCAGTTTTTCAGCGACGTACCTTCGCTAATTTATCAGTTTTACTCACTTTTAAGCTTTGCAATATGCTGCCTATCTCGCAAAGCAAATTACACCTTTTTATTTTTATCATTGTATTGGAAGCTATTGTGTAACATTTATTTATACCTTTTTCACGGTTTCTACAATATACTACACACCAATACATACACATATATATAAATAAATATATATATATTTTCGTGTGCGTGTGTGCATGCATGTATATATAAAATTGTGAGATTAATTGTCTTGATACTCATTGCATTCAGTACCAAAGTATAAGATAAAATGATCTCTTGTTAATAGGTCAAAGTTAAGCCCAAGAAATTCGTAAATAGACCACAAAATTTACTGACGTACAGAATTAATTATATATAAAATATCTTGCATTAAATAATTCGAGTAATTTGTATCCACTTTTAAATTTTTCGAGCTGAATATTGATTAAAAATCGTGATAAAAAAATGTATGGCTGTAATATTTACATTACTGCAACGCATTATATTATTTATAAGCTTGATGAAACTCAAAGGAAAACTTTCTTATGTATTTAATCAATATTCAATTCTACTATTCTGTATGCATTAAAGATACTAATAGTTAATTCCCTCGAGCAACAAATGAATTTAAGCTGATATATTATTACTGTATAAGCTAAAAACAGCATAAATAGAAAAATTTGTATGCTTTATGAATATTAATAATATTGAATTTAGTTCTTTACAAATTATACAGAATGTGCTACATTTTTTAAAAATAAATTTTAAAACATATGCTTTTAGTATACATTACCGAAATGCGCCATTGTTTTAAAAATCATTAAGATAAATAACTTCCAAGTTTGCAATGCTACAATGAATTAAAAACATTACGTTTAGTTATGCTTTCAATATTTTACGGTCTTGCCTCGTATTTAAATTTTAAATACCCGCTATCAAATCTGCTGTATGCATATACATACACACGTCTGGGTATTACGAGTATGTACATACATACATGAATACCCAAATTCTTAAAACTTGACAAAGAATCTGATTAAAATACAATATATATGCATATATTTATGCAATATCTAAAAATGTCATTTTTAAATATTTGCAAATTTTGACGTGTAATACAAAATTCAAACCCAACAATACAGCTCTATTCAAAAAAAGGTGAATAAAAATTAAGCCGATAATCTTCTCTATAGAAAATTTAATGTAAAAGGATAATTGTGTTTTTTTTACATCAAGTTCATAAATAAATGCATTATAAAAATTATATATATTTTGTTTATTTATTTTGTAAATGTCATGACTGCAACTTCGCACAATATCCAAAAACTATGTACTCAAGCGAATACTTTTTTACTCCTATTGAAATTTGATTAAATATACTACATAAATCTTCCTGAAAAAATAAGGAACTATAAATTTTGTGAATACCATACACCAAATCATGAATCACTAACTCACTTCAGTTGAATGACACTAATTTATCATAAGATAAAGAAAAAAATGTAAAACAAATGACACTTTGAGAAACATTAAAATGAATTCAGAGAGTCTGGCACATTTCTTCCGCAAAGATTGATTGTGCAATAGGGGAGCAGCCGTTCAACTCAGAATTACTTGCGCCAGCAAAACGAGCAATGAAGAGGGAAGAAATGAGCACTAGAACGAGCAATAGATAGGAAAGAGAGAGGGTACGAGAAAAAGAGAGAGAAGATAAAAGAGTCTCGGTGCACCAAAAACTATTAATAAATTGTCCACGTGCTCATAGACCGAAACGACTAGAATAGCGTGCACCAGTAAGAAATCTTAGGGTCACCTGATATTGCATTCTCGACAATCTCAAAATGTGTAAATGAACTTGCAAATGCACATTACAAAATGCGATATTTCATTTTTCCTTCTCTTTCCCTCTTCCGCTTGAATTGAGAAAGAAAATCCACAATAGCCACCGAAACTAACGTCTTCTACTTTGTCGAGCCAGATTCACTAATAATTTACACTGTCAATTGTTGCACATCATGCTTTCATTTTTTATTTGTTTTTGAGACCTTCCAAATAAATTGATTAATATTTTGTTTCTGTGATTTAAACAATAAAAATTAATTTAATATTGCAAACAAAAAAAATCAAGCTTTTAAGTGCCGAAACATTATATGATTCATTAATATGCTGAACACGTTTTTCTCAGGAAATAAATACTCCGTTTTAGTATAAAATAAATATCTTAAAAAGAAAATAAATTAAAACTATAAAATTTTTGTTATTTCTTGACAGATTTAAGATATTAAATTTTTTACATTTATTATAAACAAATATTATTTTTAATGAGATATATTACCCTGCATTATAAAGATTAAAACATAGGGAAAAATATTTGATGTAGATTTAGCAGTTTTATTAGTTGCTTAAATTCTTAAAATATTATTATATAAAATGTTTTCGTATACCTCCTATAAAGAAAAATACTCAAAAAAAAAATGAATCAAAAAATCAAAAAAATTTCCATTTCATGTAGATTAGATATTATAATATTGATTATAATAAATTATAACTATCATGTTCATTTACAGGAAAACTATTTGTGATTTAAAATACCAATATATATGTATATATAAATCGATAAAAGAAAAATACAGTTGGTATAAACTAGAAATCTTCTTTAATAATTAATATTGCGAGAAAATTGATGACAACGAAAATAAAAAGAAAATAATTCATTAAATATTTTACTATGCTATGAGTATTTTCAAATCAATAATAAAAACAAATCATTATAACTAAAATAGTGCCAATACTAAGATTTAATTGATCATTAAAATTTGATGCTTCAACGCAATATATAATCAATATGACAGCCCATACATAAAGTTACACATAATCAAATTAATTACAAATTAAAGTAAAATAATGAATAAATATTTAACATAAAGATAAAGAATAATTAAAAATATAACTATAAAATATCGAATCGATTTCACACACTTAAGATGTATAATTGTAAACATAGGGTTGATAAAAATTGAAAATAATAAAAAAATAAAAGATTTGCATTGTCTATAACGTGCTAAAACTCATGATAAAGAGTTAACTTAAATATTGTACAAGTGAATTAAATTCTGATCACCATTCCCACACATTTTTTTTTATAGATTTTCTACGTGTTCTTCATATCTGTACATTAAAGCTCAAACGCATAAGGAATTATAAACAGTATCACAGTAAACACCTATGAATGGAATATTACTTGAATAAAATATATAATAAAATATAATTTTAATACAGTTAAAAGGCGAGCATCGAATCTAAACACGTGTGCTCACAAAACCGAGAACACGTGGTTAATTGACACCAACTTAATTACCGCAAAGGCATGTGGTAGAAGTATAAATAGCGAATTAAAAAGCATTTTGCACAACAATTGACATTTACTAAGAACAATTATGTCTACTCTTTTTCCTAGATATTCTATTTTAACGATATGAAGTACGTTTCTTAATGTACTCATCAAAGTCACTTTTCCGTAAGCAAAAAAATTTTTACAGCTTTCAACATAAATGTATATCTGCTCCGGTCGTAGAATTCAGAATTATGCATTTTCAACATTCAATCTTCAATTTTAAATTCAATAATTATAATAAATTTGTTTATTAAATCATAAATAATTCTTACAAATCAAAACCTCACAGTATGTTTTTATATGTACATTCCTAATCCAATATTCATTAACGAAATATTAATAATAATTTTAAGATTTTCTGAACCAGTTTATCAGCTAATTAAATACTTTAAAAGACTAAATAATTCTATTCATAGACTTGAAATAAATCCTGGTTTTTAGCTAGAAATATTAAAAACAAGTGGAACTAATACAAAAATATGTATATATATATTAATCTCGGAATAATATAAATAGAAAATAATTTTTCAGATCATTTAAAAAGCCTAAAATGTTTTAAAGTAAATTTGCATTTCATCATATATTTTATACTCATCCTAATTTTATGATATGATATAGAAATGAAACAATTTAATAAAATATAAAACAAAATTTAAATAAAATACAAAGTAAAGCATATAATTATTACTAAAACATAAAAAAATGTGATTAATAAATTATTATAATGATGATAAGTTTAATATACTTTCAAATTTAATTACTGTACAGTAATTGAATAAATACCTATACATTAATTTTAAAAAGTTTTTGAGAATTACGAACTTGCAACACAATTAAAGTGAAATGAAATTTAATTATTGAAAAATATAAAAAAATTACGTAATGAAACAAAAGCGCATTGTAAGCAGTATTTTAACAAAGGTAAAATTAAATCACATAAATTAAGATGGACAGAAAAAAGATAGAATAACATGCAAAAAGAAATTAACATATATAAATTAAGTAGGTAAACTAAAAAGTAAAAGACCCTTAGGTGGATAAAGACAAAGACGGCGATATAATATTAAATTAGATTTAAGAGAAGTAGGGTATGACTAAATATTCTGAAAGGAATTGGCACAAAATAGAAAACAGAAGAGTGTATGTGTTGACGAGTCGATGAACTTTCGAATTCTTGATAATACTTAAATATTAATAGCAATAATAAATATGAAGTAATAATAATCATCATTGGTTAAATAATAAACGTATATATTATTAGATTTATAAGCTTTTTTATTTGTATTAGGAATGCTCGATTAATATTACCATAAGCTTTGCAATTGTTTAATTGTGTATGATATGACTATAATAGTGGGCTAAGGTAAACATGTTTTTTAAGACCATCTTTGATTGTACTCCGTCTATTATAGTTGATTCAATGAACGTAACTCTGGATTTAAAATTAAAATTTTTATTTAATAATTTGAATGATGATCATTAAAAAGAAGTACCTCAATTCAATATTATTGTCAATAAATATCATTATCATTATTGTGTTAATTAAGAGAAAGGTATATAAATTTGTAGTAATCATAAATCATCACGTCACTTGCTTTTATTGAAAAAATTGTTCTAATATTTTCACCCTAAACAAAATATAAAACTTATAAAATAAAAATTTTTTCATTTATTTTATCCTAATAAATCGTGATTTGAAAAATTGTTATCAAGTAATGGAATAGAAGATGACACGTTAATAAAAAGAGAGAGAAATATATTAGATTGTAAATCAATGCTATAGAGCTATTAATAGTCGTATACATCGTTAGTTTGATCAACGATGAACTTTAATGAAAAATAAATATTTTAAAATAATTTGTTATCAACCCAGATTGAAACGATGTATCTTAAAATTTATAAATATTGTTTGGAGCATAGAATTAAAAATGATAATTTGAATGATCTTTGAATAGACTGATAATCACAAAATATAATTTTTGGAAATAATTAAATAAAGTTTAAGGTTTAAATTAAATTAGTTTTTTTAATAAAGAAAATTAAAATTTAAATTTAGGAATAAAATAAATAAACATTATACAAATATTTTTAAACATAAAATAAATAAAATTATCATGAAACTTAAACGAAAAGAGACATACCCATAAAACCAAAAAAAATTGAGACAGTCGAATCAAAATAGCTTTCAAGATAACAAAAGTAAAAAAAAGATTTTTATATCTTTTAAAATGAAAAAATATTAATATGAAAAAATTTTTTTAGAAAACACAATATTCGATGGAAATAAAATTCGAAAATCGATGGTAAATTGAAGGTATTTTCCAAGCAAACACGTATATATATGTAATAATAATCTTCTATAAAAATAAAAACTTTTTTTATTAAACATTCAAAATAGGTGAAGCAATAAAAAAAAAAAAAGATCTAGCAACTGGGATTGATTGAAATCTATGAAATTTAATTTTTTATAAAAAATTAAAAATTATTGTAAATAAAAATATATTGGGTTTCATCAATATTATTTTGTTTGAAATATACAAAACTTCGCTTAAAACAAAAACTCATTTAATAATAGTTACTTGGAAAAAACAAAATTTATATTGTTTAACATGATAAAAAAATGAAAGCTCATAAAATAATTCTGTAATTATAAATTAACAATATTAAAATCTTCCACTAGAAATTGTGTTAATGCATTACTGACATTTGTCAAAATTATTACACGTATTTTTAACCAGATTCATATTACATTATTCAATCATATTTTAATTGAAATATAGTTACCACTAAACAAAATTTATAAATAAAATTGGTTCGAATTTATATGGTTTTTAAAATAAAGAGTAAATCGAATCTGCAATAATCGATTTACTACCAAGTCCAATTAAATCTTACAACTTAAATTCGTTCTTAAATATATAAACTTATTTTTAGATAGATGAATAAATAAATATCAAATTTAAATATTTATCGTTAAAATATATTTATGCTGTTATTATTATTGGATTGGAAAAAGTTTTATATAAAAACGGATGTAATTACTTGATCAACGTCGTCTTTCGCACCATTTAATATTTAAAATCTGATTAATAAATATTATATTGTAAAATGTCTACATTATAATTTTTTTAAATTTCTATTTTCAGTCTTTTACAAAAGCAATAATCCTATTTCACGGATGCTTCTGTCTGTGGGTGACAAAAGCCAACTTTCGAGATTCATCCTAATCTACGGTTGCCGGAATACAATCCAGAGCATTCGATCTGGTGGTTAGCACACAAGCAAAGTGCTTTTAAGCACACTTTATTCCATTGAAAATGTACTAAAACCGAAAACTTGTATTTACGTTTTTTTATACAACTATTGTTTGACCCTCTGTTTACTGAGTTTTCATAAAAAATGAAAAGAGGACAATAAATTTTAATTACATTGAGATTTATACGTCAAAATTTACATATAACTGTGTTTATTTAAAAAAACATTGCAATGCTCGTATATTGTAATCGAACTTAAATCAAATGTAAATTAAAAACTACAGGATAAAAAATAAAAAGTATTGTATATCGAAGAAGATTTAAATAATTTCAATCAACAGAGCTAAATATAGAACGACTTTTATTTAATGAATAAGTAATCAATATAATTATCATTAATTTCAATACAGAATATTAAAAATTCAAATATATATATTAATTTAAAAAATATTTCAGTATTAAAAAATTTTTATCAAATTACTCCAACATCTACTAATTATATAATGTAATATTGTCATTTATGCATTCATATCTAATTTATAACGCTTGCGAATATATTATATTGTACAGTGAATTGATAAAAAAGACTTTTACATTGAAAATTTAATTATATATATTCTTGTTATTTAAAATAAGATTAAAAAATTATAAATGTTAATACCATAAAACAATGAAATTACTTATTTCTCTTTTCTTTTTTATCTTTACGTAAAATTTCTTAATTTACGTAATTTTATATAGGTTTCATTATCTTTTAGACAATTTAAAATTTTATTCGTTACTGTCACGTAGTAAAGTGCAAAGTATTAACTTTCATGTCATGATGATGATAACAAGATGACTCAAAATCAGAAATGTAATATTACTAGTCAAATTGAAAGAGTATTTATCACGGACAAAAAAAAATTTCACTTTTTACAAAAGTCGATAATTATACGGTGCTTAATTATCCAACTATGAATTACTGCAGAATATATTTTATTCATTGTATTAATTAAAAAATGACTAGCATTTTCTGCGATGCAATGTAAGCATCCATAAAAGCAAGAAAATGTAAAAAATACAAGCTATTACTATATAAATTCTTGGCTTCATACATGTTCGTACACAGTATAGTTCCTTTATTATCAAGTTACTGGTATTCAGACACGGTGTACTGGATTATTTTATGCTTAATAAATCATGCTTTAAATAAATTCTATAACAAAATGATTTTCTATGTATTTTATGTTTATGTCAATAGAGGATTTATGAGTAATTACAAAATCTGTGAAGATATACATTCTATTTAGTTTTATTAAAAAATAAATAAAATAACTTGCAAATAAAAATTGATTTTCTTCTTTAAAACAATTACTAAAATCAAAATTTTTTTTTCGTAATATTGTGAAAAATCAACATTTAATTTAAAATAATAATCAATGTAATTTTATCAATAAATACTATGTTCAAAGTAGTTAAAAAAAATTGTAAACCTTGTATTTATATTTATAAAATTTGTTTGCAAAATATTCATTTGCATACCTTTGACTCTCTAATATAGAAATAAAAGTAAAACGGTACAAAAATTTACATTGTATAAATTGTTTTTTTATTTTTTTATTTTACATATTTTTTTATTTGTAAAGGATATAAAGGTTAAAATGTTTCAATTAAGAAAAAACTACACCTTTTTACCATAAATTTTACTGAGTCTGTTTCACTACATTTAGAAAAAATTTAGACCTATAATGTAACAATAAAAATGATAATAATAGTACTAACTAGTTTAGAGTAAATGCAAAACAGTTAAAATGAAAGTTTATCTGTTAAATAAGTTGCATTTAACAACGTTTTTTAGCTCATAGAATCTGCAGGCTTAGTGGTATTAACACGATACATGATTACGTATTGTCATATCACTTTGGTAATGTTACCATTTGTGTAGTAATTTTAGACTACATCCGTTCAATTTTATCGTACAAATATGGACTTTATTTGCTTTTTTTCATATCAGAATTTTAACTTTAATTAAGTTTGAGTATTTTACAATAAATAACTATTCTTGTAATTTCATTTAATGATATTTAGACATAAAAAGCACATTCTTCAGCCAGAGTTAAAGCTTTACCTAAGATATTTGTATTTTTTTACAAACTCTATTATCAACAAAATTTTATAAATAACTCGATTAAATTAAATATATTCAATCATAACATAGTTTATCATTAGATTATATCACAATTATATTTCACTTTGAAAATGATGACAATCCACTAATTAATTCATCACAATTTAATTAAGATATGTAAATAATAATGGTTTACTTATTACAAAAAATTAAATACTTTTATGAGATATTAATTTATAATATATCGTATAGCATTCAACTATTTATTTAATATTAAAATTTATTGTAAATATTCAGAACTTCTCACGAGTTTTTGAAATTTTAACACCCTATAAATAATTCAGAGCAGTTTTTCTCATAACTTGATAAACAAAATAT
Organism: Eupristina koningsbergeri; assembly: GCA_018907245.1. NCBI lineage: Eukaryota > Metazoa > Arthropoda > Insecta > Hymenoptera > Agaonidae > Eupristina > Eupristina koningsbergeri. Next base: position 454,821 of record JACCHV010002783.1, on the reverse strand, counting down.
TTTAACAGCTCATAAAAATCTGAAATATAATGCAATATATATTTATAACTTATGCAATATTCGAATTAATTAATAATTTAATCGTCGATCAAACCTCTGAATAAAACAATAAAAAAATAGATATACCGATTATAACTAAATACTCATGTATTTAAATATTAAAATTGTTAAATATTTTTTTATTATTTAAATTAAAAAATTCTTTCTTACAAATTGCAAATTTCAATTTGAAACGGTTAAATTTGACCATAAGATAAATTATAAATAAATTAATATTTAATACAAATGGATGTCTAGAACATCTCTCTTCTTTTACAAGTATGTCATGAATCTACCGAATCAAATTTATAAATAATAGCTCACAATTTTAATCCTAATTTTCAAATCTTGAATACATTATCAAATATCAAATTACTTAATATATTTTTGAACAATTTATAAGGTAGGTTTATTTTCAATTGTTTATATAATTTTGAATAAATTAATAATAATTAGGATTTTTCTTCATTAGATATTAAACTTTAAAATATTTGAATATACACTTATATTTTAAAAATTATAAAAATGACAAGTCAGCTGTACATGGTCAGCTTAAAATATATTTTTTTATTTAAAAATATGAAAATTAGAATTATATTAAGAGAATAAAGAAAGGAAAAAAAATAAAGGAAAGATATCTAAAAAAAAAAGTAGTACAAGGAAAGTAGTAAAGAATATACTTTTCATGAGAGCAATTGTAAAATATTCCAAGATGAAATGCAAAAAAAGTTAAAATTTTAAAAACTTGAATTTTAATTTTAAAGTTTCATGACGTGCAAATTGTACAATTGCCATTTTACAGTTTGAATAGTAAATTATTGATAGTTATTTCATTTAAAATAGTCAATAACACATGTTATCTTACTCAAATAAAGATAGTAATTACTTTTACGTTTATTAGAATGTAATTATATTATTAAGTAAACAACTCTTTTAACTTATACATTATTATACAATTTAATTATTGAAAAAGAGAGCATGGATTTTTTAATAAACTTGAAATTTATTAAATCACAAACATATTATTAGAAGAAAAAAAATATGATTGACTTTTTTTCTAGTTATTGTTAAAAACAATTTATTTTTTTAAAAAATGTATGTATGGTAAATTTATTGATAACTTAATGATAAAAAAGAAGTTCGTAATAAATAATAAACATTCAAATTATTTTTATACGCCAAAATACTATTATTTACAATTTTTCTTTATGGTCATGTTTTAGATGTGTATTTTTTCTCTCTAATAAAACTACACACTTGCGAATAGCGACAAACATAACTCTGAAGCGAATATATTTGGCAAATGGCCAACCAAGTGGTTTTCCTAGACTTTTCAATGAATCCTTAGAGATTGCATCAAAAATACTTCATCTGTATCTACACTTGTAATCACACTCCTTTGCATACTTTCGTTTCAGAACAAATTCACGGAATTGCAAATTGAATACTTTAGTACAAAATCGGATTAGTGCACGTGATATCCTTCTTTATATTTTTCTTACTCCTTAACCCTCTTTCCGTTTCCCTTTCATCTTTAATACAAAAAAAAAATATACCGATATGATTTGTTATCAAAATTTTCCTAAAAATACAATTTCTGGCATCAATATGAATACATATATTGTTTATTAATACAATGTGTGTTATAACTATGTTAAACAAATATTTATCAACCCATTTTAAAACTAATAATAAATTAATAAATAGCTATCAACAAGTGTATTTGCTGTACGTCGTCCTATTTGTAATTTATTTTGAATTCTTTTTATTATTATTTAATAATTGGTTACTACTTGTTCAATTTCAAAAATCATGATGTAAAATTTTGCGTACTTTTCAGCTTCATAAACATTTAATTATGTGAGTTGTAACTTTTTGTGTGGGATACAAGGTACATGTAAAACAGTAGCTATTAGACATTGTTTAATAAATGTAATACAATAATTAAAAGGAAGCTTCCTGTAGCCACAGTATTATTTATTACTTTTAAATTATAAACAGATGTTATAATCCAAGGTAAATGTAGATTTTTAAAGCACTAACATTTTATTATTAATTTATTAGTATTAGTTTTATTAAAATTTATAAATATAAAATTAATAAATAGATTAATTTTTTTAATAAATTTATTTGCGCAATAATAAGTAACTATTAGTCATAATAAATATGAAATTAATGGATATAAAAGAAATTTAAAGGATGTACATAATAATATTTTTATACACGCAACATTTTTATACAAGAATTTTTATTGAGAATCAACAGAATATATATTTTATACAGTTCGATATAAAAATAGTCCATGTTAAATTACATTTATCAAATGTAATTTAACATGAATAATAGCTGACTCTCATGGCTCCAGAAACTATCAATACTAAAACTAAGAGTAGTATTTCTTGTCAGTTATTCAAATATAAAACTATTATTAGAATTTTTTCAAGTAACGTTTTTTAACTTTTAAAAATACAGATAATTCAAGAAAAATAAAAAGAAAAAAAGAAATTTAAAATTGGACTTGTACCTTTTAACACAATTTCTAATATTAATAATGACTTTTGGATTTCTATTTTTTGAGCAAAAATTATACCATTGCTTCTATAATTAATGCGCAATGCGAATATGTAGAGAAAAATTTTTAGTAACATCATTCATTATTTTCTGGATAATTAATTATCATTTTTTTATATATATGTATAAATAAAATAATTTTAATGACTATATGAAATCTTTCTTCTTCAATTGCATACGTTTTAAAAAAACTTATTAAAATAATGATAAAAATATTTAATAGCTTGTCTATTAAATATGTACTCAATATTATTTCTTTTAATACAACAACTAAGAACATATCAATAAAATGTAAAAATAGCTTTCCAATTTTAAATTTAACCCAATAATCCTTTAAACCGAAAATTAAAAAATAGGATAAATAATTTCATTATTAAATAACTTATTATTCGTATACAATTAATATTTTAAATAATACCAATTTTAGATTTTTACAGATATAACACTTGATCACTGTAATCCAAAATACTACAATATTAATCATTTATTTCAATGTTTCAAATAATTTTTTCAAATTATCTTCTTATCGGTAAGGTAAAATTTTTATTACAATCGAATTTTTAAACTCGGAAATTATTTATAAATATTATTCTATGATTAATAATGAAATTTTAACTTTTTATTTTAATCATCGTATTCTATTTCTCCTAAATTTAATAATTACTCTTGGTATATTTATATAAACACAATCAAATAGTTTGTCAAAAAAATAAAAATAAAAACATGTTGACTCTCCTAGGTGTATAAGTGTATCATACGTCAACTATTATTATTTTGACATTACGCAACATTGTAAACAGATATTTTATTTCATAGATAAGGAACACTTATTTGCATTTTTGATGATTACGAGAGTGTGCTTGTTACGTGAATGCTAGAGTGTAGTTTAAAAACCCATACATCCTCACACATTGAATAAAAAATTATCTCATAAAGACAAGATGACGTTGGCGTCATACAAAACGGAACAGAAGAAAAAGGATTATTGGCTCTGAGCCAATTATGTGCTGATAAACAGATCAACAAGGAAACCGTGTTTATGTTTTATTATTCGAGTATGCAAAGAAACCCTTAACGTATACACTAGTTATTACCTTTCACAAACAGCTTCAACTTATATTTTAACTGTTAGGGAATCAAAAGAGAAAATTGAAGTTATCGTTCGGCAGTAAACATTTTTATTTCAGATTAAGTATATTTTTTAATGTTTTTCATAGATGGCTTACTCTTTGTACAAAGAATAAGATTTTATGTTGACTCGAGTTTAAATCTTAAATTATTTTAAGTGACTCCCATTTTTGTGTTACTTTAACGGAATTTAGTGTTTTATGATATTGATAAAATTTTATTCATACGATGAAGTAGTAATAATTATAATATAATTTTTATAAAAGTACATGTATTACCAAATTGCACTATGGAGAAAGTAGATTTACTAAATTTAATTTTTATTAACATAAAATTTACAAGTCATTTGTAAAAATGAAAAACTTTGGAACACTGTATATTTTGTTATTAGTTACACGTATACCAAAAAGCATAATTCGAATTTTATGTCTCTAAATATCATAAATAAAAAAGTATTTTAAATTTATAAAATTTACATATTTTTATCTTGTAATTAACCTTGCTCAATATTTTTTTATTGATAATTACGTATCCCATTGATACTTGGTTATCTATTTAATATTAAATATTATTTCAGTTTAATATAGTGGTACTCTTGACGAGAAACCATGATTTCATTCAAAAGATATCCCCTTTTGTGATAATTTTATTTTCATAGACGCGATAATTATCACAAATAATTCACTACAGCATTATAATATATTTTGTCAATAAATTTATAATTAAATTGGGTACAAATTCATAAAGTGATTGATCTTATTTTCAGTTGGATGAATAAAGCAGTAAAGGCTTTGATAGACGAAAATTGATTAAACAATTTTCATCGCGTTATAAAATGCAAACACGCATACATTCTGAAACGGTTATGTAAAAAATAATCTTTTGAAAAGTACCATTAAAAAAAAAAATTTTAACTGCGTTATCTTTATGTTTATACTATTTTACATGTAATCTTCAAAATGAATTTTTAAAAGTAATGATAAATTGAAATGATTCTATATATTCATTATAATAATTTTAATATTTTTATAAATTAAACTGTTTTATAAAATATATATTAATAAAATATTACTATGTAATTATCAAGTCATTTATTATTTTTGTATTATTATAGACCTTTAACATAAAATTACGAATCATTCTTTAATTGATATCTTTTCAAATAATTTTATCAATAAATCATATATTGATTTATAATTTTTATGTTCCATAGAATTTTTTGACATTTTTCAAAACAAGGTAAAAAAATTTATAAACGTTTATGTCAGTGATTGATCATAACAAATTATTCATCTATGGAACTTTTTAATTCTACTTTAAGTTAATGTGAAATTAAAATTAATTTTTATGTCAGTTTTTCATACAATTAATAATTTGTCAGGAATTTATGTCGGTTTAAAAACTAATAGTTTGGGTAGATTAATTTCCAATGATACTTGTTGTGGACTTACATTAATATTGCATACGATTAAATTTGCAATATTGCTATAAAAAAATTTTAATACGCGTGTTGGCAAATCACTTTTATAACATCATTAACGTTTATTTGAATACTTCTATCCGTAATAAATATTTAAATTCAATAGATTTGAAATCGAGTTTTTTTATTATAAAGGAATATATCATCTCTAAAACATGTGCATTTTCTCCAACTCGTATTTAATAAACATATTCGTATCAATACATGTAATTCGTTTTTGTATAATATAACTAGTAATTAAAATTAAGTCGACGATACACGTAAATAAAAAAATATGTACATAACTGAAATAATAATTAAAAAGTCATTTAAAAGAATAAAACAAATATTAAAACAAAGTAGTAAAAATTATTTATTCGATATTAAATTGAATTAATTACTAAAACAATATTGTGTCTTTGTAATAATAGTATTAATACACGAAGTGGATTTTACACAAAGGTTTTAAACAAATAAAATGTAACACGCTTAATCAATTACTGAAAGGGAAGTTTTAGCCGTATTTGAAAGCTCACAATAGAAAGGTATACGTGAGATAAAAGGAAAAGTAAAATAAATGAAGAAAAACGAACTTATTTGTAATTTAAAAAAAGAAAAAAAGAAAGTTTTATAGCTAACGGGTCGTATATATCTCACAGAATCAATAGGTCCACTTAAGTGTCGGGTCTTTTGTGTTTGCCAAGGCTGACCATTCACATATGTTTTGATTTGCTGGTGGATTTGTAAACACATCCATATCACCAAACTGGTAATAAAAACAGATGAATGAAAATATGTCGGTTTTCATCTAAATGCTGAATGAAAAATCCCCGTCTTATTTTAAAACGAAATATTATAATCCGGGCGGCTTAACGTCTGAATATATTTTACATAAAATAAGCATTAACGGTTTTCATAACTCTTATTCGTAAACAAGAATGCACTTTTATTGATTAAATGTATCTTGATCAGGATATGTACAGGATTTTAAGCACATGTTTGACGATAAAAATAGTAATCACAATTATTAAACATTTTTAACAATAATGCAAGAGCGATAGCATTAGAGTGGAATAATCGAGATTAGTATACATGCTCATACAAGATAATTAAGATAATGTATTTATAAGGTAAATGGAAACATGAAATCCGTCGGAATTTTTTCATCGAGATGTAGTGCAGTATCAGATATAAACCGCACATCCGAATGTTGTCTTATATATTGCTTGTCCCCAGATAACATGTACACGTGAAGGAGGAAGTCATGAGTGAAAGAGACAGAGAGGAGGACACGCGCATAATTCAATGTAGACAAGATAATTGGAACAAGCCTGACACTTCTCGCAGGTCCAAGAGAGAGAGTGTGTGTGTGTGTGAGAGAGAAGGAATAAACAAGACAACGTCTGACTTGGTTTGACGCTAGGAATCATGGATTTCCTGAGCAATGGCGCTTATGAAGGCAAAATTAAAGCTTCATCCCTATCGGTGTTGTAAGGGTTCCAAGGGATCGCAAGAGAGTCGAGATGGCAATGGCGATGGAAATGGCGATGGTGATGTCGAGAAGTCGATGTCTCTTAAACTTCCACATGAGTTGCTGACGAAGCGCGAATCTACCCGAGAAGCGACGCCAATACTGAAGCCGCTTCATGACGGATTATGCAAAAACACCCAACTTTTTTTACCCTCGACACTGCATGTTTAACTGTACCTTCGTTGGAAAGAAAACGCAGTCCCCAACAGAAAAGAAGAAAAAAGCGGAGGAGAAGCCGCAGGAGAGCGGTTCGGCTTTCCGTTAGCTACTAATAAATTTTATTTCCACTCTCATTTTTTCACGCTCCACTGGGGGCCGATTTGAATATTCGAATCGCCATTTAAAATACCGATGCACTCAGAGAGATGCACATTTACGGTTTTCTTCATTATGAATAACCGCTACTTTTTTACTTTCTCCTCCTCCTCCTCCTCCTCCCCCACCTCTTTTCGAGAATCTCGTCTACACACGCTGCCCGTCTGCCCGAGCTCAGATACGAAATTTAACTTTTTATCTTCCGAAAATGAATCAGCTAAATGAAGAAAATTAATTTATGAATTGAAATAATTGTGCAAGCTGGAGACTAATGAAAACAGCGTCAAATGCTTCTCTGTTTCCAGCACAATTTTGCGATATAGATGCACGCGAAACTCAATTTTAGTTATGAATAATCCTTAAAGCCCGTAAGGAAAGAAATCCAATTACAGCAACTTTAATCATTTTCTGCAATGTTATACATTTTTTCCCTTTTACCTGTGCATAAAAACTTTTCAAAAATTCAAATACAGAGCCATGTAACTTGCAATTTGTGTCCAATTAATAATTACAGTTAAGTAATGCAAGTACTTTTTTACATCTATCTTCTTCTAAACAATATAAAAAACAAAAGAAAAAAATTTAATTCTACGAATAAACTCATTTTTTATTAGTTGCTTTAAGTGCGTGAGAAACATTCATTAAGAATTTACACTTAGATTTGTTAAATAAACTGAAACAAAATGAAAATTGCAAGGTAAGCAAAGGGAAATTTATGTTTGCTTTTATTGTTTTATTAAAACTTTATCATGTTAAATATTTTTAATAAAACAAAAAATAAATTAATAAGTTTACAATTGATAAAAAATAATAGACTCGCTTGATATTCATTTTTCTTTTTACAGCGGTAAGAAAATTTTACTTTTTTTTCACTACCATGACGCTACAATTATAAAAATTCTGTATACAAAATAGCAATTCATTGTTATTCAAAGAAAAATTTTTAAAAAATTAAAATAAATTAAACAAACTTTCATCTTAAATTAAGAAATTTTCTGATTAATATTTTTTTCGTATTTGGCTGACAAGTACGGCTTAGAAATTATTTTTCATTTGCAGTTGTTGCGGAAAACTTTTATAACATTGAATGATTAAAGAAAATTTTTCCAATTATTAACTACAAACTTTCTCATTTTGAAAATATTTATAAAATTAGCCGGTGCTTCGTTAAATACTCGAAATTAATTTTTGTTTATCCACACATTGTGATTTCAGCGGAATTAATTCCATTTATAAGTTGTTTAAAATAACTAATCTCTTTTTAAAGTATGTACTGGAGTTATGATGAATAAAGAAACACAAGCAGTTTGCAATTAAAGTTTTACGGTCAACTAAAACGACTTACCATTAGTGAGGAGAACAGTTTAAAGTTAAGACGTCGAGCCTACAATATACATAAGAGATATCAATCAACGCGGATAATAAAGACGGTAGTGGTAGTGCTGATGCGACGGTCAGAATACATCGTAATTTTAAACTAAAGTAAGTTTGATTTTTATTATCGGTTTATTGCCTCCATTCTTCTCTCTCTCTCCCTCTCTTCTCTCTCTCTCGCGCACCATATCTCTCTCTCTCTTCCTATCCCTCTCTCACTATCTGCCTCTAATCTGCCTCCTAATGAATATCTTTTTCGCGAATCTCTCTAGCCAATTCATGCTCGTAATGAACTACAACGTTCTCTTCTCAATTTTCGCACCAAACGACTAAGTAACACACGATTATACAGCTATTAACAATTCTATTTATGCAATTATACTGCTAAAATTTACATCCAAGCATTACCTTTTTTTGGAAACATTACTCTTGCTTTTTTTCTTTTTTTCTTTTTCTCTTATTGGTCATATTACTATTTTATTGCAGTTTTTTTGTCTTGAGCATATTCTCGCTCGTTAACAACCACTTTAGATATAAAAATTATCTTACAACTTTATTTAGATTGTAAATTAAAGAAAAGCATACATTAATCTCTCTTAAAACATAAATTTTAATAAAAATTAATTCATAACACATACAAAAAAATATTTATTTAAGTACAACTCATCACTTATAAAAATGGTAATCTTGCTATTTCAACTTAACTGTTATCTCAAATGACATAATAATTCTTATTAAAACGTAACCTTTTCGCAAAGAAGAAATATAACTTATATCATGACATTTTATGTAAAAGAAAATTATAATAAAAAGCTATCAAATTATATTTAAACGACCATCTACATTTTGATTGTATCAGCTGAAAAATTAATTATAACCAATTAAAATATTTAAGTGTATGAAGAAATGAATAAAATATAAAAGGTAAGAATACAATTCATATTCACGATGATATAGCGTGCACACTTTCTAATTATATATATTCCTTATAATTAAACGTAGAATTTGTACCATTTCTTAACTTTTTTTATTTAATTACTTACCGAAATGAATATTAGAAAAAAACTAGTTTTGACATTTAAAGTTACTGTCAAAAATAAACAAAGAAAGCATTGAGAAATTCGTAACACTCCTTAGATCACGTTGAAGAAAGACAAAATATTTTTTTATGATTTCAAGTACCGGATGATAAAATATAGGAGACCGGCTAAAGTCTCAAAGCTGTAGCATAACTTGAATACACTTCAACTGGAATTCATACGGAAGAAAAACTTGCAACGGAAAAGTAGAACATCGGCGAATTCAAAACTCACTATCAGAACTAAAAAACATTAACCTGTCCATCCATTTCTCAAAAGTACTTTTTATAAGTATATCTGAACTCTTAGTTTGAAAAAAGGCATGCAAGTTTTTTAGTGATCAAGTCAAGTACTTGAAGGGGATTAAATTTTGCATAAGGTCTTTTTCAAAAAATGATACCAGTAATAATAATTGTTGAAGTTATATAAATCACAGCTAAAACGTAAAATGTTATTTCTATATAAAATGTGTTTTTATTAAATTTAAATTCAAGATTAAAATATAATACAAATATTATGTAAATTGTTTCGACTTAACAACCCATGGTTTGCACTTCTCAACTAATACTAAAAACAATTGATACCTTGATAAAGGAACCCGGTTGTTTTTAAACTAAACAGGGGAAAATTTTGTGGAAAATTCAATCGTTAATTCATTGTTAGTCTGAAAAATTTCAAATTATATTTTGGAATCTACACCGAAATACTACAATAATGTATAATAATGATAAAAAAAATAATAATTAACAAATCTGAAGCAAATACATTAAAATAATTAATCTATAGAATATCTACCATTTTTTATACTCGTTATTTTAATTTAACCGAATATTCCTAATTAAATTTAGATACTCTGTACAAAAATACAGTAAAATTATGATAGTACGAATAAAATATTCTATTTATTAAAGATTTATACATAAAATTCTTAACGGCCAGTATCAAAATTAAAATCGCTACCAATTAAATGTAAATTAAATCGAATGTTTCTATGATTAAAGCATTGGATATTTCCATACTCCAAAAATATATAAGATTCAATATAACCTAATTCTCAATATCTGACAAGACTACATTCCATCATTGGTGAATTGAAAATATTATAAATGAGGAATAAACGAATTACTTATATCATTAATTGCATCAAAATGCAAATGCAAATCCAAAAAGTACTGGAATAGAGAATATCTAAAGTGTTAAATCAAGAGTAGAAAGAGAAATAATTTCTTTTAAGGATGATAGTCTGCAAACATAGTCTGCAACCGAATGTAAGTGCTCGAAGGAAGATTGGAAGAAATGGAAGGGAACCAAGAGAGTGAGAGAGAGAGAGAGAGAGAGAGAAAAAGAGAGAAGTTACTTACTGCGCAGGTGGTGCGTGTTCATTTCTAACATCGAAGTGTGAGGATTTCATTCAAAATGCAAAACCAAGGATTACTCCTGGCTATATCTACAATCAGCCAATTGCAAATCTACTAAAGCACTCAATAACCCTCTCTCACAAGAGTATCAAGCCTTATAAAATTACTCTTTATTCATCTTAATTTTAAACATTATTTTATTCGAATTTGAAATTTTATTGGATTTTTTCTCTCTTTTTTTGTTTGTTTTTTTTATAAAGCGCTTTACAGCTTTGCAAAAACATTGAAATGTATTTCTAGATATGGGAACTGCAGAATTGAAAATTGACATTAAAAATGAATTACTATTGGAGATATACGGATGTTTATCTGGAAATATTAGCATATCGCGCGCAATTGTAAAAGTTGTAAAAGTAAATGTTTTACTTACAATAAAATATCGCCGGATTACGATTTTCCATCATCATTTCTCGGTGCATTATCGGATTATTAATAATAATACAATATAAATATTCATATCGCACATTTATAAAATACAATTAAAATATCTTTGGAATTAATTTCTCACATGCTAATTAAGAACTAAGGCTCAAACTGTACGGTTGTGATGCCATATAAAGAGAACCTATAAAATTCGTAATGCATCACTAGAAATACTGTATGTCGTTATAATTTAATTAATTTAAAATATAAAAACAACCTGCAGGAGTAATTTAAAGGCGTGACAAGAAAAATCAACATTTAATAACTAAAATATGTAAATAAATATTATGTTTCTCAAAGGAAATTAATATAAGATTTATTTACATTACACAAGATTTAGAGGAAATATACAGGAGGCTTAAATGAACAAAAAAATCGATGCAAAGTTTTTAATACATCCTGCTGGAGGCTGATAAGCGGAACAAGAGACAAAAGGTAATATAGAAAAAGGGTTGGTCACATGTTCGGATGTAAAATCTGTGATAGCTCGAGGTTGGACTTGAGTTCTGTGTGAGCTCAAGCTTGAAATATTATATGATTTTTTTTCTTTTTTTTTTTTAAAAAAAAACTTTTTTCCACTTGCGATATTCAGCTTTAAAATCTGACAGTCCTGGAAATTCACGAGTCAACGTGTGAACTCGATAAGGACAAAGTCGAAGCTTTTTCTCTTCATAAATATTATTCATACATACACACTGTATAATGAATTTAAAACATTGGTATGTATAAAATTTTACTTACCATTTTTTCATTCTTTTTAAGTTACGTATTTTACGACGAATCACTTCATATCCTCTTTGAATTATTTTATAAAAAGTAATATCATTTTTCATTCGATTTGATCAATTCAATCTTAAAAAAAAAATCTCTTTTTATTTTTATGTATTCTTTTTTTTTTGAAAAATTTTTAGTCATTGTTTCTCACTGAAGTGACTTTAATGATTTTGTTAACGTGCAATGTTATTTTCAATTTTAATTATATAATATTTTAATCCTAGTTAAGCAATATTTATTAATTTTAAATTAAAAAAAAGTGTAACAATATCCATTATGAGTCATTTTCAATAGTAGAATAATAAAAATAAAAACTTTATTGCAAATGGATACGTTACAAATATATTATTATCTCTAATAAGATATAAACAGAGTTAATACAACAACCATCTTTCAATTACTATTATTTGCTAAGTGCAACAATTAATTTTTATTATCGTTAATTTGAAAATATTTAAAAGATATTTTCGCATACTGCTACTTTCAAAAATAAAATTATGAAACAATAATGAAACATTGTGAGCACTGGTAATAATATATGAAATTATAAAAACGTAAAAATACTTGCATGATTGTACACATTAGTATAATCATGCATCAAATAAAATTAATTCTCTTTGGCGAATAAATACGCATTTGATGTAATTTCATTTAATTTATGTTAAAGATTTTTTAATAAATCGACTCTGCAAATTTTTGTATCTCGACTTGGTTGTTAAGTAATATTAATTTGCTGATTTCTTTTCATTACACTCGAAACATTTCGCCACGCATCGTAGGATTTCATTTATAAATGACAAATTTTCAACACGAGAAAATAATCTCCTGCAACCATTCACTTCAAATGCCCTATAAATTTAGTTTTATACATTATCCCTGAACACATTCTCGTATATATTTGCAACAGATATATATAGTTAAAAAACGAGGGGGGAGACAAAGAATGAGAGACGAGAGAGAGACGCAAGAAAGAAAGAACTGAGAATAAATGCTTGTGTAAAGAAAAATAAAGTGAAAAAGAGACTGATTTTAGACAAAAGTTGTACAGTGTATAGAGAGATGGTCTGACGCAGCAAATTTGCTTGATAAACGTTTATACTCTTCTCTATTATAGTTCAATTTAACCGAATTAACCGAATTTTTACGAGCGTTTTTACGGCTAAAATATTTGTATCGTAATATTTCATTATTAAAATTGGAATGTTGTATCGGCGCCTTTCCAGCAACGAGTGCTCAAATTATAATAACATTTATTCAGAAAACTCGAGCTTTTGTTTTACAAGGAAAGAAATATACACAGCTTATAGCTTGGGTAAAAGAGTTTTTGGTAAAAGATATTTTGCCGTCGATAATTAAATTTTCATGATAAATGAGTGCACTAAACAATTAATACTGTTTAAGGTGTAATTTTGAAATGCAGTTGCATAATTGAGGAACTGGCGAAAAAGGTAGTACAGCGTAAATCGAAACAAAGGTTGTTCAGAAATAGTGTGCGGAGCAAAGAATGATCCTAAAAGGTGAAAAGAAAAAGGAGGAGCGAAAATTTCTTTTCTCTCAATAGGAAATGGCTGTGAAAGCGCAGACTCACAATGCACTTAATGTAATCCGTGCTGGAGCTTTTCTCTGTGTGGTGGTCGACATTGCAATTCGTCATTTACTAATATATTAGTTGATTATTCTGGTATCTGTATTGGCGGCGACATTCCACCCCCGAACAATTGAGCTTATTAGCTTTGTTCGGTGTTTGGCGAGGAGAGCGCGTGCGACGTTCGGGCACAACATTTGCACAACCGCCACCGGATTACAGATCCCTCATTATCTCTCCCACCGGCGAATTAATCAACTTAACGCCGCCAATATGTGCTGATGTATTTTTTCTTTTCTTTTCTCTCTTTCTTTTTTTTTTTTTTTTTTTTTGTCAATCGCATTGTCCAACTTCTTTGGCCCTCGAGTTCTCTGCTCGTGACCCACATCCGGAGCCTATTTCTCTTTTCTCCTCTCCGGACTCTCAGAATCTCGAGCTTCGCATTTTCCTTCCATTCATCTATGCGCTCTTGGTACAGCCTTCAATCAATGCGAGAGTACTATTAATACAGATTGCTCTCCGCACTTTATATTCAGTGGAAACGAAACAAAAAGTACCGTATAAATACTCTTCATTTACTGCGCATTTTCCGAGCGACAAATGTCCCCGGACTCCAGGGTCTCGTAAGAACGCATACATAGAACATTTTTACTGTACAATTCGAATAATTTACCGAAACTTATGCAGTTTTTAGCCTTAAAAACTGAACCACTCATTTTATGCTTCAAATTTTCCGAGTTTCAAAGTACATTTCATGGTAATTGAATTAAAAGTTTATTGTACATCCGAAGAAGAGTCCATATTTTATAAAAAGCTCCCAAACTTCACTTCGTATTAGAAGTTGTATAAGAAATTGAAGGGGGGCTTAACAGCTGTGGCATAAAAACCGAAGACATGGATGAATTAGAGAATAAAAAATTATGGCCAGACAAATATGTCGGAATTCGCCGCAAAATATCCTCGGCCAATAAAAAAAGTATTAAAGCTAAATCTCGGAATGGGGTGATACTTAATTTAGAATTAGACGGAAATCAATCGACGTGCGAGCAGGATTTTATGTTTTTGGTTGAAATTTACGAGGATACGGTGTCTTTCGCTTGGGAGTGTGTGCGAGCGACGAGTTAAAAACACATCATTTCGCCGTTTCTCCATAAAATCGTCGAGCAAATGGAAATGGTCTAAAATTATTTCCGGTAATGATTTCGGCGAACTTTGTGAAAAAGTCGAGTGTGCGCTTTGACCAAAATCAAAGCGCACAGCCGACGAGGAAGATAATAATAGGGAGAACTTCACTTTTTCCGAGATGCAAAAGCGACGAAAAGGTAAAGGGAGGAGGAGGAGGAGACAAAGGAAAAGCAAGGGGGAAGGGGAAGGAAGCCGATGGTCGTTGGCGGTGAAGTAAAGCGCTCATTGACAAAGTTAGACCGTATTTACATAACACGATTAATAATCAGTTCGCATCAACATTCCCGTCAAACTCCTGAAGAGCTTGGCTCGCTCGGGAAGAAGTAAGTCTGAGCAAGGAGCGGCAGGTGTTAGCAGCCAGTGGAACGGACCAAGACACATATAACATCTAAACACGGAGAGATGTGGTCCAGCGGAGGATGGGATGGGACGACTTCGCTGGCGCGTCAGCGCTGCTAATGGTGATGGGCCGCGACCGCAGCGAGCGAAAATGCTCGGACTGCAGGAGGTGCAGCGGCATCTTGGAGACCAGGGCAACCGACGAGATATTTCGGTCTGACGGAGCGCACGATTCGATTGGACGCAGCCGTCTTCTTCTTGCCGTGACGGCCTGTGACTTTCCTCTCCCTCCCTCCCTCCCTCCCTCCCCCTCCGGCAGATTGATGCACGTCCCGGTCCTCTCGCAGCCTCCGTTTTTGCTTTCCGATTATCGTCCAGCTCGGGGGGACGCGCGCGAGGTGCACAGCCAATTTGTAAGGCACGTCGACGCTATTTTCAGGTGACGGTGACGCTGACGATAGTGGTAGTGGTGGTGGTGGTCGTGGTGGTGGTGGTGTTGGTGGTGACGAAGACGACGACGACAACCGTGGCTACCATTTTACTGTTACCATTGCACCGCGAGTTCCACCCGACTAAAGTTCTATCTATACCGATCGGTTCGGATCTCCCATGATTTTCCACGGACACTTCAAACGGAGAGACTTTATGCTAAATTATCATCTCCAACAATCCTCGAAAATAAACTTCTTATGTAAATTCTCACTTTGGTCTCTCGGTTTTTCTTTTTTTTTCTTCTTTTTTTTTGAAAAATTATTCAAAATGATCATTTGGAATTCTGGTCAAGGTGGCCGATTTTACAAACTTCACCGTTTAGGCGAAATTTCATTTATATAACCCGTAGGGTCTTTTGCATAATTACTCTAATTAAAACTGATTGCGCGCCTTTTTAATTCGACATCACGCGTCTGCTCACGAAAATAAAACACTTATTAGATTTTTAAGTTTTATTCATGTTAGTGGAACTGCTATTTTTAAACACACAACTCGGAGAAAAGAATCCGCAACGCGAAAAATGTTTGTATGGCTTTGCTAAATCAACTGTCATTCCTTTTTTTCTGACACGACTTTTTGTTATACTTTTTCTACCTATTTTGACGTTAATTTATAAATATCACAGTTTGATATGTGTAACATAAGCACATTAGTCAAAAAAAAACTGCAAAATAAATAAATTGCGCATAAACACATGAATCACAAACGATTAACCACACGTATCAAACAAATATTTAAGACTATGAATCCACGGTAACCATTTTCATTGAGCGCGTGCTGTTTATTTTCCCTTAATTTTGTAATTTATTTTTTCTTTTAGCTGTTATTAAATTGCTATTACATAAAAGATACAGAATAAAATATGCGTATATTTTAGTTTGTTTATTTCGTATAGTCAAAACATGGAAGCTTCAGTACAAAACATTATGAATCCTTCCAAAATCTTTTTCAACAAATAACAAATAATTCATATAGAATCTTTAGAAATATCTATCTGCTCGACATACGTTGTAAAACTTGTCATAATGCTATTGTTCTAAATTGTTAAATTGTCGGATGCAAACATTATTTATGCATAATGTTATATAAAAAAAAATTCAGAGAATTTTAATAATAAAGGTTTATAATTTCATTACGTAAACATATGAAATAAAATGTTTACTTGTACATAACTAAAAATCCATAGCTGTAAAATTTTTTATTGAATCTAAACTAAATAATTCAATATAAGAAAGGTTTAAAAATTCTCCAAAATTGAAGAGACATCTGAAAAGATTTTGATTTTGAAAAGCAAAATAATTTTAAAATAAATTCAAATTTTTTCGGAGAGAAAAAATTCTGAATTTTCGGCGAGTCTTTTATTTGCAGAAATGCAAATATTTATATTTCAAATACAATTGTAGAAGGAAATGTAAGATGCGAAACTGTAAATGTTTTAGAAAAAAGAAAAAAATGAAAAAGGTATATAATTCTTGGATGAAATTCACGAGCAATTAAGATAAATAGCTCATCCGGAAATTCATCTGATAAAGAGTCTAACAAAGGCACATGTCTGTTTTAAACTGCCGCTTTCATTTTATGTAAACCATCTAAACTAATGTCCATGCAAATGTTTGAGTATCGAAAAACAATTTTTCTCCATACCCACTTATTCGCATCCCTATACAATTAATAGGATCAACTTTTAAAGCGAACCAGCTATTTCCCTTTACGATCATACTATACAATAACCACTTTTAGATTTCAATCTAAATCTATCTTTGCTTTTTCAATTTTTTTTTTTTTTTATTACATTATTTTCAACAACAATAAATTTTTTTAGCAATAAAAATCCTTACATTTACTACTTAAGTTTGATAAAAATTCTGCAGAAGGTGATAAATTATACTTAGATTATTATAACGATTCAGAAATCGTGATTTTTCTTAATGAATAATATACGCGTTTTTTTACTGTTGTTAATGTAAAGAATGAATATAAAAAATTAAATAAAACTTGAATAAAAGCAATCTATTGTTTGTATTGTTATTGATTTTTAATTAAATGCGAATAAAACATTTTAGTCTTGACGCATCCGGTATAAATATATAAAATCTCGATTGAAATTCCAATATCATTATAATATTCAAAAATAAATAAACAAGAATTCTACAAATAAAAATTGGGCGAAAAAATATGAATTATGCATAAAATAAAATGTAGGAAATGCACTCAAATTGAGTTATATAATTGAGATAATGAAATAATGACCTTGATTGCATGCATGCATAATTCATAAAATCAAGATCTGTCTCCGTCTTTTCTCTTTCAATTTATCTCTCCCCCCCTTCAATCTTGCTCTCTCTCTCTATCATTCTCTCTCTCTCTCTCTCTCTCTTTCTCTATCTCTCTTTCTCTCTCTCTAGCTCTACCTCTTTTTTATACAACCAAGTCTCACTACATCTTCCAAATTAAAAAAAATTTTAAATATAAATTAATACACTTTATCTTTTTAATTACCATTAGATATTATTGAAATTCATTACAGAAGAAATCGGTATTTTTAAAAACCCGTACGTACGACCAGACACATCAATTGTCTGGTAGTACAAAAAACAAAATCTGTTTTGAAGTAGAAATACTCATCTGATTTCGTCATAGGCTAATGTTGAAAATCTCAATTTGCAAATTTGGAACTATCAAAGGTGCAGTGTATAAGCATAATCAATGGAAAAAAAATTAAAAATTTACTGGATATAAAAATAAAAATTTGTTATATATCAGATCGTATTGGGAAAAAATTAATCATGGAAAGCTTAGAGATAAAGCATTTGAATGTCTTGTATTGAATGTGTCAAAGCAAATCGATATGAGCAAATTTAACTTAATTTAAGAAATTAAAAATTTTAACATAAATTAAAAATGATATAATATAGACGAAATCCAATTATTGTTTCTTATTCTTATATTAAATTGTTACTTTTCAAATTAATTTAAATGGAAATGTCATGTCAAAAGGGAGCAGGACGCGGAACTGACGAGAAATGTACATATCATGTACAAATAAATGAAATATAAAACGACTTCATTGATGAAAATATAATTAAATTAGTGTAGTAAAACGGTAGATGCCAAATATTGTTTTTTAATAATGAATTTGTGTATTCTAACGACACACGAGTACCGAACAAAATCGTGCACCTGTACTATTTTAGTTTTAGTACAATATCGGTTAGTAGAGTCGTTTCGTAATTTTTGAATTCTTTAATTTTGTAAAGAAACATCCATAAACGCAGAAATTATGTACGAATGAAATGAATAAAAAATAAACTGCTTAGAGACGATAGTAGTCAACGTTTCACAACAGTTTTATATTTAGATTAATATTGTACGGTTTCAGCGATGGTCATGGAGGAGTTACCTTTCAAAATAAAGCAGAGTAAATATTGACCAAAAGAGTTTTATATATCCATTATTATTACACGCGTACATCCATTACAGATGTATTTAATGTAAGGGAATGATCGATTGAGACGAAGGGGGATTTTGATCAGGGAAGCGTAAAAAGAAGAAAGGGAGGGAGAAAAGCACGAAGAAATTATTCTTCCTTGTAGGCTCGTACGGTGGGGTACCGTACGTGTCGACAAAGAAGATTCCGGACAGTCCAATGCGTGAATGAAAATGCATAACGTAATGTGCAGTCATTAGTCACGAGGAGTCTCAAAGAGAGACAAAAGCTAATAATACGGGACGGCAAGCTTGTCTTCCTTTCCTATGCAATTCGCTTTTCCCTCTCGCTCCCACTCCCCTCCATTCCATTCCACCGGCATCATTTTCACTATTTTCCTCCTCAAGCCACGCTAATATTTCATGGGCAAACTGCCACTCGTGCTTTTCTCTCCCCTCTATTAGAACTCTTGCATCTACGGTCATTAAGTGCGCTGTAATTTAACCAATATTTTAGGAATTATATTATACCCTAATTTTCAATTTCTTAGTCAAATTGTTACTACAAACATTAATGATCATTCCGAGTGATCGTCAATTACTTTTTATGCAGCCATTCTCGTGACGACTGCGAGGGCACCTGCTACGATTTCGGGGCAATTTGAAAAATATTTCACCGTGATAAAGTTATTTTTACCACGGGAAGCTTAAATGTTTTTAAATGATATCTTCAAGGCCAAGGTCCTTTGATTTCAAATAATCATGAAACTGCCATTGTTACATATTTCGGTGCTGCTTGCGATTGTCAATAAAATTGGGTGCAAGATGTGGTTTTATAATTTTCAACTATTCAAACTTTAATAATAACATTTTCTTTTATTTACTATCAAGTTCATGCAGTCCAACATTATTGTGCTATAAAAAGTTACAAAATTGAAACATTAACTGAAATGTTATTTTGATTGTGTGCCCTTAAAAGGCGATGTTATACAGGTAATATAATATTTTACAGCATTACATTTTTAAAATCATCTCATTACTTATTATATAAAAGACTCGGCATGTTTTAATCCAGCGCTCATCAATCACCATCTCATTGACGTCAATTAAGACATACAAAGAAAATTAAGACATAAAAATAAATTTTGTTGACTTTTGATTGATTATTATCACAGAAAATCATTCGGTATAAAACGAAGCACTCTTTATCATGTTTCATATTATTTTTAACTTAATAAATACGTATAACCTAATCTCGCCAACAGAACTTTCTTTAAAAAATATAAATTTCAGTTTTACGCTTGATACTACTACTCCTATCATTTAAATATTTAAATTAAGTGTTCACGTAAAATGAAATTGGAGGGGATTAAAAGTTTACATTAAAATGTATTTTTATAGTAATCCTTAAAATATGTTTACTAAGTAAGAATACCTTTTAAACTCAAGAGGTAAAATATTCACAAATATAATTTTTTCTTTAATATTCTTAAAGTTAACGATTTTTCAAGCATTTAAAAAGGGCTAAATTAAGAAAAAAGAAAAATTTTTTTTAAACTATTTCAAATTCAATTAGAAAAACCCAATTATATAAATATCTAAATGTTATATAATAAATTAATCATTAAAAGATATATAATAAAATAAAAAGAAATTTTGTAAAAAAAAAAAAATTCAAATGGTTTAGTATCCAAAGTGTAAAGGTGTTGCAAAAAACTTTTAACCTCCATAAGAAACTTGCAATTTTTTGAAAGCATTATATTTAAAACCCTTTTCATAGACAGTTTTTGAATTACATTTTACTGTTATTACATTGTACTATTTTATGTGTAAAAACTGTACTAAAATTTAACATATTATTTTATACATTCCATTTCGTACATAAAAAATAAACCAAGTGTACTAAAGGATGTAGAACGTTATATATTTATTTAAATTTATAAATTTCCTGAAATAAATTAAGCAATAATTTTTTCATCACACTATACTTAGTAAACCAAGCTTTTATTCAATAAAAGCGCAAATGCTTGGATGTTAAACTGTTATCATTTTTAGTAGGGTAAAATTTAACTACTAAATTCTAAAGAAAGTTAAGCCATTTGTCGGAAACGGAAAAGTACTTAACAAATCTTCACTATATATTTAATTAACCTCGTATGAATCTTCCTTTTACATTTGATAAGAACTACTTGCTGAGTGTTTGATGTAGATTTTGTAAATTACTTATTATGAAACATAAGTTGACCAATTATTATTAAATTGCAATTTATATATTACGAGTGACATCAGAAATTTTTTAATAATTATAATATTAAAAAATTTGTAAGAAAAATTCGATGATACTTGTAAATTTTTTGAGAGCTTTAAATATATATAATAATCTTTTTTGCGAAAATAAGCACCCTGAATATACATATATATATATGTATATATACCTGTATTTCTGGAAAATTTTGAATTAAGATATAATGTCGAAGTTTTTTAATGGCAATATAAAGAAAACTTGTGACTTTCGTATTTTTTGAGACAGCAAGGGAAGCCCTCAGGTTTAAAATTGTGAAAAAGGCAACTATGTTAATTTTGATTAGATAAACTGATTTACTGCCTGCATCTATGTATGAGTATAAATAAACTCCTTATATTATTCTGCACAATCATATCAATTGTTTATCAATAATATATCAAAAGATAATTTTGAAAGTGAATGTATTTTTATGTAACAAAAGTGATAAATTTATATATTATGTCTTGGTTAAAACGCAGACCAAATTTTATTCTCAAGCAATGTAAACATAAAAAAGAAATAATGTGCAGTTGCAGTTGTATAGATGTACATGTATATGTGAGTAGGTAAATGCACAATTGTAACCATATGGCCTTTGAATTTATGCGAAAGGGAAATTGCATCCTTATTAAAAATACAAATTGTTATTTTTATTGTACTCGATGTGTAAATAGTCCGGGGGAGAAGGGGGAGTAAGTACTCTTTCCGCAAAAAAGAATTTTAAAAGAGAAAATACAAATCCACTCCCGAGAAAAGTATTGGCGCGTATTTGTTTTTAAACAGGAAAACAACAACATGTGAATAATTGCATAAGCGCACATAAACGCATAGATATCAGTCACTCGTTATAATTTTAAAATAATATTTGCCAAGTGGCAAGATTAATATAATATCGAGCGCGCTTGAATTGGCAATGGTGTCGCAAGAATTCCTCGATATCCAAATAACGAAAATACCGCCCGGGTACTTTTTCGCGATGCCCAAACATCGATCGGACGGTTCAATTTGCTCCTCGGAATCGAACTCGCAAAACGACCGAGGAGTAGGCGAACGAAAGGAGAGAAGCAAGAGGAGGAGGAGGAGGAGGAGGAGGAGGAAAAAGCGGTGCGAACAACAAAAGGGTCCGCGGAGGAGGAGAAGGAGGAGGGGAGACGGCGGTGTCGGCGGTAGCGGGGGGTCGGGGGATCGTTATTGAGATCAGGTAAAATCGATATCGATATCTCGTGTTTCGAGACGTCGTTGGCTGCGTGTGTGCGTGACAACCCACGGCGGAATGCTCGCAATACGTAATCTCGAGCCGTCGGCTGCTATGCCCCGCCGAGGTCTTTGGCCTCTAACGCACTGTGACGGACAATACCAGTTCGCAGTTTCCATATGTTTTTCCAGCCGACGACCGGGCCCTCCTTCCACGCGTTTTATCGCTTTATCGCCTCCTTCTGCACTTGTGCTTTCTTTCGCTGCTCCAGCGACCGGCGAAAACGCCGCTCGAGCGAGTTCAGGAGCTACCGGAACCTTTCTCTCTTTCTCTTTCTTTCTCTCACTCTCTCTCTCTGTCCGTGTCTCGACAACGACTCGATAATTCAGCGATCTTTCTCCGGACGCCGACACGGCCGACCTCCGTACGCCAAAGGTTAACTCGTTTGACTCTGTTTGCCCCCCGAGTGTCCGGGTTTCCGCGTGATAATTAACCGCTGCCACAAAGGCTCGTTACATCGCGTTACGTCGTGTTTCTCCGAAACGAGTCAATCTCCGGTCGCGAAGAAAGTGAGCAGCAGCAGCAGCTGCGTGTCACGCACTCCGGCTCCGAGCAAAGGGCCCCCCCGAGAACCAGAACAATAACAACAACAGCAACGACGACAATAACAACAAAAACAACAATAGACGTGAATCGACGACGACGACAACAATAGATAAAGGGAGCGAAGCCGGTGGTGGTGTAGCCTCCTCTTCTCGCTCCTCCGGGTTCCCCCCAACCCCCGGCGTTCGCGAAACAATCAATATTTTTCGCGGAGAGACTCCCCGCGCGGTTGGCGTGCACGCCGAGCCAGAGATAACAGGTTGTCGCGAAAGCGGGAAGTCGCGGGAGCCAACCGCCCCCGTCCTCCGCAGACACGCACGCGAGGAGAAAGAAGGAAGAGAAGCAGAAGCCATTTCGGCAACGTCGGCGTATATGCGCGTCCGATGCGCTGATAGCGAGCAGTCACGCAGAAAAAGAGAAGAGTGAAAGAGAGAGGGCGGGGGGAGGAGGAGGAGGAGGAGGAGAGCGTCTGTTATCAGGAGAAAGGCGAGGAGTGAGAGCGAGTAAACTTGGCTCCATTTTCGGGCTTTCTCTCCACTTCTTTCCGGGAGACTCGTGCTCGCTCTCTCGCTCGCTCGCCCGCGCGCCGAGAGTCGATAAAAAGCAACGACCTCACTAGGAGAGGAAGGGCAAGGGCGGAAGGGCGCGCGGGGGGCGCAGGGGAGGGGGAGGGGGTCGTGGCGTCTCTCGGTTATTCGGGAGATCGGAACCGCCGCGCGCGGACTCTGGCATCATTCATTTATTCATGCGCGTTGCCAGGCAATGCCAGCGGCCGCGAGCCAATCGAGTGGAAGCTTGTTGGTGCTCACCCTGTGGCCGGACTCCTCGAGCCTCTGCCTCTTGGAGTGGGGCCCGTCCCCGTTGAAGGCCATCTCCTGGGTGCTGGATCCGGGTGCTGGCGTCTAGCCTCGGGCTCGGCCGGTGTTGCTGCTGCTGCTGCTGCTGCTGCCGCCGCCGCTGCTACTACTGCTAGTGCTGCTGCTGCTCCTCGGTTTGCACACGCACGCGGTGGTGGTTCGCTCCTCGGCGGAGTGTCGGCGAGTCGCGGGCGAACGCGCGGGCCAACTGCCGTCGAGACTGCGGGAGGCGAGGATGATGCGGTGCACTGGTGCAGAGGACAGAGAGAGAGAGAGAGAGGCTGCGGGGCCAGAGAGAAGGGACGAGGCGAGGCGCACGGCGACGAGACGACGACCAGACCGACTAGGCGACTACCGAGTCCACGGGCTGCGAGTTACAAAGTACCGCGAACGGCGGACGACGAACCATGTGCAGACGAACAGGACGAGCTGCGCAGTGGCGCTCGGCGCTCGGTGTCGCTCCGACTTGCCGAGTTAAGAGCCGATTCGCCGCTCGACTGCGCAGGCGGCGCTCGACGGCGACACGGACAACATGGCGACCCTCTCCGCGCTCCGTCTCTCTCGCGCCCTCACCTGCCCGAGCTCGCGCTCCCGCTCCTCTCTCGCTTCCTGCTTTTCCGCGGTCCTTTATCCATCCCTTCCTTCCGAGCTTTATCCCTTCGTCCCGGTCGTTCCTTCCCGAAAAATATGCTGCCAATGAGTGCCGGCGAGTTGCACTTGGCTTCGTCCGCTCGACCCGGTCGGTCGGTCGGTCGGTCTCGTCTTGCTTACCCTCACTCTTTATTACCCTCATTACCCAGTCAGGATCCACGTTCCAAAAATTACCACCGATGCGCAAATAAATGATTATGGCTTTATTACTTCATTGTGCCCTCCTCTTCCCCCTCCCTCCATCAACTGCCTTTCCGTAAACAACCTGCCAAACTCCGAACTTACCATCCGAGCTGACGTACCCACTCGGCTCACGTCGAACCGACCCTCCGCCCACTCCTGATCACCGAGCAGACAATAATATTTCAAACAGCTGGAGGAATAAAAGGATGATCTACGATTCTCCGAATCGATCAAACTCGACAATCGAACCCAAACAGTCGAAAAAGTAAATCATGTAAATGCTTTTGTACTTGATGTAGCGCATCGATGCTGCTGCTGCTGTTGCTCCTGCTGTACAAAACAAATTCACAGGGAAAATCAAAACAAATAAAAAATTACAATGCAAATTCCTTGAAAGGGCAATTTATTTAAATGGATTGGAGCTCGTGGTTCAACCTGTTGAGGGCGGTGCTTTTGTTTAGCATAAATACATGATAAAATACGAGCGATAGCCGTCGAGCCACGATGAGTTTTAAATCTTCCACGAGAGCGGATTTGACAAAGACGAGCTCGTAAAAACGCGAGGGTCGAGTGCGCAGGCGCGCCATCTTCGACTGTGGACCAGTCTAAGGTTCAACGACCAAGGGATTATTTCCCTGTGACAGAAAACTCGCTCGTTTTCTTATTTTCGCTCTGTCGGCCAGAGCGACCTGAAGGCCGAATATATCGCGCGAGGGGTCGAATAAACAGTAACAGTCGAAGAAGAAGAAGAAGAAGAAAAAGAAGAAGTGATAGGTTTTGCCCCGTGAAGATACTCGGGGATGTTGATCGTTGACGCGAAACTCCGTCTCCATCTAAGGCTTATCACATCATCGACTGTAGCCTCCTGAGCTCTGGGGCTCTCGGCTTTTCCAGATCTCGATCTTTTGCCCGGCAGTTAGTTCGTAAACTTAGACTCTGTGACTCCTCGACGAACGACCGCGCATCTCTCATCGTCACTCGTCTACGTCGTCGTCGTCGTCGATTCTATTTATCGACGGAAAACCCTGGCGTCCGCAGTGACTCTCGTTGCGCGTACACGTCTGTTCACGTGTTGTCGTCGTCGTCGTCGCATTGTGCAAGTTTCTCTCGCGTATACTTGACTCGTGGCTTATTGCGCCTCTTTCATAACATTTCGCCCAAAGACCTCGGCAACTTCCCGACACACACAACTTCTTCGCTGAAAAGTTCTTCTTGATTCGGGAGAGCCCGCGAGCAATGAAAACAAACATCACCGATGCTTCTTATCTCAGCTGATACCTGATTTAGTGGCTGTTGTTAACCAAGAACACTTACGGATAAAAAAGATTTTGGAGCAGAACAACTCCGAACTACACACGCAAAGCTTCATCTTTTTTGGTCGGGCATTAAAACTACGCTTTGTAAAACAAGGAGTCGAGATCAAAATGAAGGAAGACGGAACAACGCTGCAGTTGATCAATCTTCCGGATATTGTCTTAGAGACGATACTCTCTAATCTTACTTACGATGAAATCGCCAAAAACAGAATCGTAAGATATATTTGTGTTTATATGCTCATTGCACACACTCTCTCACTCTTTTATGGACTACGTATCTTAGACGCAGCCATCTCTACATAATGCATACGACGTGCTTGTGTGGTGGTGTGCACGTATATGCGCACACACGTGACTATGTGCAACTTTGCACATATACGCATTCGGAGACAATGTTTGACTTCTTACCTGACCATTAAAATTAAATTTACCTTTCTTTCCGCCCCGGACACTTATTCATTAAAGAGCTCAGAATTTACTTGACCTTTGAAACTAAATTAATTATTCATGATACATTGTTCCACTTGATTCTAAACATTCCTTTACGTCTAGCAAAATCATAAGCATATACATTACATAAAATTGAAAATTGTATTACTAAATCTTGTTTTAAAGGTAGAGTCAAGTGCTTCTACAATTATGATAATATAACACATTTAATAAAGAATTGTTTTATAAATTTACAATTTTTTGACAGGTTTGCAAAACATTTGATGATATTTGTAAAAAGTTACTCAATCGAGGCTTCAATTTAATGGAAAAATATCATGGACGATGTTTGAGAGCTGTTAAAAGTCAACTGCCTCGCAGAGAATCGGAAAGACGAACTCATCCTCTTGCACGTCATTGTGACATATTAACAGCTATAGAAACCAGAATCTCTATGCTATCCATGACGTTTACAAAATATGTAGATTTAAATCTATGTTGTTTTATACCTGGAAAGGTAAACTATTTAAAGATATAATACAACAGCAATTAAATATCATTGTTAAAATCTGTACACTATTATAATTAGACTTAAAGTATTTAACACTTTTCAATTATTACAAACAAAAATTTCATAAATGTTTTAAATAATCATTATGGTTAACATTCCATGATTGCTAATTTATTGGTCCATCATTTTAGGTGATAGATGAAATATTTAGAGTCTTACGGCTGATTAGAATTTCTAAAACACCCCCAAGAATTCCTGAAATTCTTCAAGAACTGCGAGACATCAGCTGCATGGCAATGGAACACTTTGATGAAAAAATTCTACCAAATTTGAAACATAGTATTTATACCTCTGTAGTTGCTAATGTAAATTCATATGAAAGTCTTATGATATCGCATCATGGTACAAATCCAAAGGGTTCTCCATTGCCACATAATTTTGGCGTTGATAAACTTAATCAAGCATTTAAAAAAATTTATGGGCGTACTAAAAAAAATAAAATAACAGTACTCTGTGTCAAAGGACAAATAAGCAAAATGAAATTAAGAATGAACAGACAATCGTTTCAAATGAGAATACAAAATTTGAAATTACAAGAGCACACAAAAAAAATTAAAGATCAAGAAGCCCAATTAGCAGAAATGAGAAAACATTTAGAAGAATGGGAACAAAAAATAGGAGATTTAACTGCTGAATTAAGTCGAGCTAGGGAAGAGGCACAAAAATCAGATTCATTAGATAACTGTAAACGAAATTGCAATTGCCAAATGCAAAAAATTGCAGATATTTCGGTTCCTTGTGAATCTAGTTTACTTAAAACAAAAGAACTTCAAGCCAAAAAACGTAAATTAATTGTAGAAAGAAAAACTTCTAGTGATGAACATGACATAAAATTCAAAAAGTTTATGTCAGAATTACTTTCAGATAGTTCCATTGGACAGTATCAATCAACTGCTCATTGAATCATAACATTTTGTAAACATATAATTCTTACTTTATTATTTAGTAAAATTTAATTTCTACAATAATGAATTTGAATACTCATTATAGTTTTGAAATATAATTATTATAACTGAATAGATTTGAATTATATGTAAATACTTTAGTGCGAAAAGAAGCTACCACTATTATTAAAAAAAACATATCTTTTAAAAATTATATATGTATGTTAAATAAGTTAAAATTATTCACAAAGTACTGATCATAACATTTAAATTTTTTAAGAAAGCTTTAAAAGTAAATAAAAATGTAATAGATTAAAATTAATATCATTAAGCACTGCTTAATATTGTAATAAATATCTTAAATTTATACAAATGAGTTTATATTTCTGTAAATAAGTTCAGAAATCTTGTAAAATGTGTGTACGCTATGCGAATTAGATAATTAATAGATAATGTAATTTCCATAAAAACGTATCTATAATACAGGTTATATATACAAAATGATTTTTATGCAATAAACTTATTTTATTTTTATAAAATAAATTTTTTGCTCAATCCAAAATATCTAAAAACTTAAAAAAAAAGTTGTTTTTTACCTTTTAATTACCACTAATTAGCTAATACTTTATATTTACATTTTGACATAATTAATGCAATATTTATTTTTTGATTACAAAACAAATATACACTGTAATAGTTTTAAAATATAATATTTTTGCATTGGTTTAATCTTTTCAAAGAATAAAGTATTTTTGAAAGGACCTAGAGATATATATTTGTTTATAATTAGTATCTTTAATTCCTTTAAACATTTGAAGAAGAACCTGTAATAAATATATAATTTATGTATTATATTAAAAATTAAATGTTTTAACTCAAATAAAAAAAATCTTTACTCTTAAGGTTGTTAGAATAATACTAATAATTTTCTAGATGTACTAATATTGTGATCGATAATAGTATTGTTATAAAACATTAAATTTTTATAAAGTTTTATTTAAAAAATGAATTATTTTATGCAAAATCAATATTTTTTTTTTTTAATCTTTAACCATTGATCAACTTACTCGTGCAACTGACATGATAACATTCACTACGTGAATCCGTTAATTCTGAACTTGCTAAAATGTAAAATATTATGTGTTCAATAGTAGCTACATTATTTATAGTACAATAAACTTACGATTTAATTGAAAATCATTCATTTTTTTGTTAGTTTCCCATAACACTTGTTCCAAAGCTTTATAAGTTTCTGAATTAGTTTGTTCATCTAAAATATTAATAAAATTTCAGTTATTTAAAAAATTAACTTTCATTAATGAAAAAAGTTACCATCTACGACTGTTGCATATGTTAAAATTAGTTCAATTATATTTTTAAAACGATCCAAGTCATTACAATCATTGGAGCTGTCAATATTTTTACTTGATTGGGTTTTTAATACATCTAACGCAGAATTTTCCTAAAATGTAGACCATTTTATCAATAACTTTTAAATTATTTTTATAAAAAAATTATTAACTATTTAGTAGACTTACTAATTCAGAAGAACTACTTATTTCTGTGGAACGAATTGTACGATCTGAAAAATTATCCTCAGGAAATAATTGATTTACAGGTATTAGTACCATTTTATTATCGACAGATGATTGAGAAATGTATGATTCACTCGATTCACTTTTTAATTTAGGTAGTACAAAATTATACATCATATATGAATTTGCTTCTTCCTCATCAGACTTGTTATCAGACTTGTCATCAGACTTATCATCAGACTTGTCATCACTAAAGTATAACATAATGTAGAACAATAACTTTAAGTAATCATTAATTGCATAATTTACCTTTTCTTATCTTGAATATATTTTGTAATAATATTATCCACGTTATCGCACGTTATAATATATTCATCATTTGATTTCTCTAATTCGAGTATTTGTTCTCTTTCCAATTCTTCTTTTCCTTCCTGAGATTCTTCCTTTTTAGCGAACAATTCAAGCGCTAAAGTTTTTTCATTTTGAAAACTTGTTAAATCCTATTACAAAGAGTGCTTTAAATTATTTTTTATCATAAATTAATTACAAAGTATTAAAATTTTTTTAAATTTTAGGTAAAAATTATTGCCATTCAGTTAACAAAATTTAATATTCATTAAGAAACTTTTATGCATACATTGCTTGCATAAAATTTTCTTTTCATTCGTTTACTTTTTAGTTTAAAAGTGATTAAAATGATAAAAAAATTAAAAATTTCTTTTAAAAATTACTTTTTAATGCTTAAAATTACTTCGTTCTATTATCAAAAAATAAAAATCCTTGCCTCACTTAAGCAACTAAGCATCTTTTCAATAGTTTTTTCTTCTACATCGTGCAATATTTCATTAGCTCTAGTCATTGCTAAAGTTTTAGTTTCATCTGCGTCTCGTTGAAATTTGTCACATATTTCTTCATACTCACCTTCTGAACTCGGAAATATGTCACTCTTTACTTCATCGTTGAAGTCTTCGTTGTATTGAAAATCTTCAAAAACCTAGAAATACCAACATAAATATGCGCATTTATTTTAAAAAAATACTTCATTTACGAGAGTATTAAACGAATAAGTAAAATTAGAAAGATTATAACGTTATCTCTTCCTATAATGTAAATTCATTCTGTAAATTTAATTAAAATTAAACAATTCAATGATGAATTATAAAATTTTCTATTGCTGAAGTTTGTCTTCGATAAATGTAAAAAAAACTTCTTTATATCCTTTACCTGATCATTTGCATCATCAACTGTTGATCTACAAGAAGGAGTTGAAGGTGTTTCGAATATTTTCTTTTTACGTTTCAGTAATGTGCAAGTATCAGGAGATTCGTCAACGCTTTTCAGAGACTCTAATCTTTCATTTAACTCTAATATTTTCTTTTGGTTTCTTTTATGTATTCGGGGGCAAATTGTAAAAGAATCTGATTCTCGTTGATCCAAATTTTTCCCAGACAAAAACCAATCCGCCAGTGTTTCAAGTTTTTCGTATTCATCGACTAGTATTATTTTAAAAAATATAATATTTTTATTATTTTCTAATGCTTAATTTATTTTAAATCAAAATATTTTTATAAGCATTGATTAAACGTTGAAAAAGAAAAATGAAATATAAAAAATAATTGATGGAAATTTTTAAAATAAATTTTTTCTTAAACTGAACTAATTTATTATTGACAGATACTTAAACATAATGCATTAAATTTAACATAATTAATATTTATCGTAGTGACTTATTAAATACATAATAATAGTTGAAATTTACTTTAAAAGTAGTTTTGCTAATATATATAAGAAAATTATACTTAAATATTTTATAAATAATCTTACTATCACTCAGTGGATCTTCAAAATAATTTCTACGTGGAATATTATAATTACGAAGGCATAATTTTGGATTCATAAAATTTA
Organism: Eupristina koningsbergeri; assembly: GCA_018907245.1. NCBI lineage: Eukaryota > Metazoa > Arthropoda > Insecta > Hymenoptera > Agaonidae > Eupristina > Eupristina koningsbergeri. Next base: position 423,270 of record JACCHV010002783.1, on the reverse strand, counting down.
AGCTTTTTTTAGCGTGTAATGTAATAATTGATTTATCTCGCGCATCTCTAATTGTTTCATGCTTCGTTACAATTTTACGCAATTCACGTGAAAATTTATTTCTAATATTAAATGTTTCTCGCTCTTTGCGTTTATTAAGCTTTTCATGGAGCATCTTAAATCTAATATCAGTTTTTTTCTTTTTTTCTTGCTCTTTAACTTCTATCAAATGCTCTTGCATTTCCATTCGTAAGTCCATTAAATATTGTATTTCCTTCAAATACAAAAAGTTCATTTAGCTGGTAAAATAAATTATTTACAAAGTAATCCTTAATATTTAATAGTGTTTTAAATGAAAAAAATGCAAAGTAATTTTTATAAATGATTAATTTCATGCAGTATAATATTCAGAAATAACTGAAGTAATAGAAAATTTCAAAATATCTTTTTAATATTTATGTAACCAATTTTTTAATGCACTGATTATTCATGGAATAAAATGAGGATTTAAAACAAAATAATTGTTATTTATAATAAAATAGTATTCATAAAAAACGTGACAAAATAACAGTAAAATAAAAAAATCTGAATAAAATTTATGGTATGTAGAATTAAAATAAAATAGATATTATACAGATTCTCTGAAAGCCCAATCATCATTTTCAAGATCAGTTATTAATGTATCACGAATTTTATTTTTATAACGAGTGTCTCTTGCTGGAAATATTTTTTCCCATGCTCTCCTCATTCTCATTCTGGTAATTAATTCTATTTCGTGTGTACCAGCCGGCAAACCTTCGCCCCACACAAAATCTGTCAACAGTAAAACTTCTGGATTGTGTCCTGAAAAAAATGAAAAGGATGGATAAATTGTTTATGTGATAAGACATTAATTATTTACCATCTGCAACTTCGTATGGAGGTTCCCATGGATCGGTTTGGCTCTCACTTTCTCTATAATCGGTTTGTACCTGCTTATTTTTAAAATGACCACAACAATTTTGAGAGCCATAATATTGCCTGTGGACAGCTTCTGCTGCTTTTGCTAAAATACTTCCCTCCAAATAACTTGATAATTTATTACTAGACATCTTAGCAATTATCAATTGTGTAAATTTTAATTTGCGTTGTATAATGCACTGCTTTTTATGGTAATTCTACTATAAATAATTAATTACATAATATAAATAAATAAGTTTTGATATTATCTATAATTATATTAAAAAATTTAACTTTACACACTTTTTATTTGTAAGCAAATCATGTTTTTAATGTAAATTCGAATGATTTTTAAGGAATAGTCTCTGGAGATGTAATAAAATTTATAATAAAATAATTTATTCACTTATTTTTTATTTTGTAAATAAAATTACATCGATAAAGTCGGATTAACACATATTTGATAACAAAGTGATTACACCATAATAAAAAATGACATTGGTTAGAAAATTTGTTGAACATGTTCATATGTAATACACAATACACAACACAGTTTTAATAAATAAGAAACTGTCGTTTAAAACAATTGGTAAAGATATTAATCTTTTTTATAAATATCTATCAAAAAATAAAACAAATCTTTGGAACAATACGTCTACACCTACTCGTAATATTGAATAAAAATGATTTTTGCAGAGCACCATTATAGATTAAACATGTTTTATTCATAGATACTGTTACCAAGGTACAGTACATAAAATTATTAAAAAAAAAACATATTTTATAACATTTTTAATATTTATTTACTTATATTATACACTATATTATATATTTTTGATTTTAGAAATTTGAAAATTAACATCAAGTAGACAGACTTTCCTGATCAATGGATATGATCGACACAATAGATACGTTTTCATTGAAACAAATATCTTGTCATTTTACAATTTATACGTTTTATTGTATATTTCCACTTTCTTTATGATGATTATTATAAATTATCGTCGATATTGTTATGCATATTTTAATTACGTTAAAATGTATTGTTCTTTAAAATACTGTATAATTGTATGATCCATATTTAATTTCATAAATTGACAAATTATTAATTATTAGTTATATAATGATTTACATACATATCATAAACGACCACCATTAAACAATTATACAGAGTTGCATTAAGATTATTTATTCTATTAATTCAATAAATGAATTGAATAAAATTGTATTAAAAAAATTTGTACACTGTTTCATATTATATAAAAGTACAAAGATATGAAAATAAATTTGCAATGGATAAGAATGTAAGTAAAATCTAATGGAATTATTTAAGTTTGTATGGCTTTAAATTCGGTAAAAATAAATAAATAAATAAATAAATAAAATAAATACTCTATCGCTATATACAATAATATATGGCTTTTTAAAACAACTTTGTCTCTATAATAATATTCAGCTCAGTACACATATATAAACTACTTATTAAACATTTCTCATTCATTTTCAGATGCATATCATTATTTTATTAAGGTATTACAATAATATCATGAACATTTTTTTTATGCTTTAAGCATTTCAAAATATCCACTTCCAGAAGCTCCTAAATGACCAGGCCAGCTTTGTATTTTAGAAATGTCTTTGCACGTTTGACCTGGCAGCATATCTTCAGGACAAACACATTGTAATTGCATTCTATATAATGTCATTTGGCCAATTGCAATTTTTGAATTTTCTTTATCTGTATTTTCTTGGTAAGACTGATAATTAATTCCTCTACTGGCTAAGCAATTACTGATGATCATTTCTCTATCTTTGGCAAACATTTTTGTACTCAATTTTTCTTCAGATTTTCGAATGCATTCTAAATCTTTTGGTAAAAGAACAAAAGGCGTTGTTGAAGGTGGTAACCAATATGTTGAAAAAATTAAATCTACTGAATTTTTTTTCTCAGAGTTTAGAGAGGGAAGTAAAATTCCAGTTGGCGGTTGACGCTGAATTCCAAATACTGTATTTGTTTGTTGAGAAATATCCTTTGTTTTATCCTCCCTTTTTAATCGCCTATTGAAAAATTTTGCAATATGCATATTATGAACTGCTTTTGATAATTGATTTCTTAATTTTGTATTTATTTCTCTTCTATTAAACTTAGGGGAATGATCATTTTTTGAATTTATTGTTTTCAAATTTATTTTACTTTTCTTTATTTTATTTTTTTTAGAATGACTCTTTTTGTTTTTGACTTCACGTTTTCTTGTATCATCAAGAGCTTCGACATCTTTAATATTGTCAACAAAATCAATATCAGGAATATTCATATAATCAGAGTTATCATCCAGATTACTTGATCTATTAAAGTTTAAGGAAGAGTAATAATTGTTTTGTTTACTTTGTCCATTAGTGTAGTCCATACTTGGATCCAACTGATTTTCTACATCATTTGTATCATTATTTATATACCTGATATTACTTTTTTCACTTCTCTGTAACCGAATTTCATTTAACTGGCGAGATTTTTCTTCTTCATCATCATACATATCATCATAATTATCATCATTTTGTTGATTATTTTCTTTAGATTTATCATTCTCCCACTTATTTGATTTCCATTCATCTTCATTTAATTGGTCTAAAGCCTTATCTAAAAAGCTTTCGCCTTGTTGATCATCCTCTGAATTATCATTTTTGTTGTTATTAGAGTAATAATTTTCCCTTTCAATATAATTTTGATTCTCTATATTTTTATATTGATCATCATTGTTATTTTTATTATTCATTAGTTGATTTGGAGATCCGTTTGAAATGATTTCATCTTCATTATTATTAAAATCAGAATATGGATTAGCATTGATCTTAGGTTCCTTTATAGAATTAATAGAATAATTAAATTCCAATTTTTTCCAGTCTTCAGAACGATATAGAGGTATTCCTGGTGGTGCAACATGTTGGCTAAAGGCAAATAAAGTTGTAACAAGAGTACTATTAAATCTTAATTTGCATAAATCAGCATCAGAATTAGGAGTTTTTACAAATTCATATTCATCTTTTGCACCTTCTTTATCAAAACAATTTGCAGACCAATGCAAAAACCAATCATTACCAAAACCATCAACTGTTATTGATAATCCAGACATTTGTGCGCTTAAAGTATCTTCCATTGGCGTTTCTAACAAAGGTTTTCCAGTCTTTCCATCCAATATAGTAGCAGTTGAATAATAATATACAGGAAAGCCTGGTCCAATTTGATGTTTTACCATAAAATCTGGTATTTTATCATCATTGTAATATCCAGGAATAGGAATACTAATAACTTCGGAATTAGGTATTGTAAAGTTCCACATTTCTTCAAAAGTTAAACCATTAAGTGCCATTATGGTGCAATTAAACATGGCTACAATAATATCTTCTGTTCCATCTGAATTAATATCAATTAAAAGAGGAGGCAGTGAAACTCCTTTACCATTACCAATGTAAAGTTGTTGTAATTCCTAAACATTAAAACATTCAAGAATGAATAAAATTTAATTTATTTAAATTAGAAAATGTAAATACAACTTAAACAAAAGTATTACAATTTAAAAATGTTTTTGAATTCAAATATAAAATAAAAAGTTGTAATTATATAAATAATTATATAAATAAAAATAATATGTAGTTAATTGTAAATTATATGAGTAAAATAATAATGTAATGAATATATATTGAATAATATATAAAATATTAAATGTATAAAATATATATATATATAAAATTGGTAATTTTTAAAATTATATTTAAATAATTTAATAAAAAAATATTTAAATAAAATTTAATTTATTTATAATTAAAGTTTAAATTATTTATAAAATATAACTTACGAATTCCCCCTTTAGTAATTTTGAATGTGGTATAATGTAAAGACCACCAGATTTTTCTTGATCACTAGCAACTAATATAAAATAAGTTTCTCCATCTGGATGCACAATAATCTGTGGTGCTACAAATAATTGTTCTTTTCCAGGAAAATCCATACTATTAATTCTCTTTCCATTTTTTCCTGATACTAATATTACTTCAGATTGTGATCCATCGGACAACCAAGTATGAGATGCAACAATATCACCAATTCCATCATAATCAACATCTGCTATATATCTTGCATCAAAAACATCATAATATCTCTGTTGAGAAAGCATAGATAAGTCTTTATATGGCAATTCCCATAAGCTAGTTCCATCTTGACCATTAATTGCATGTAAAATTCCACCACGACCAGAAACAATGCAGTCTTTTATTTTGTCTCCATTTAAATCAAGACCACAATCCACAGAAAATACTGCATGTGCAGTCCAATGTGTCCAGATTGTTTCTCCAGATTTTCCATCTAAGGCTAAAACACCTCCTAAACAGGGTGTACTTTGATCAAAATTCAGTGTACAAACGTATTCAGGAGTATCTGCTTTGTCCAGACCTGTATTAAATACATTATAAATAAATATTTTTAAAACTTAATAAATTACAAAAATTGTTATCAAAATATATGACTGAAAATTTTATCTATACATTTTGAAGATTTTTCAACTTAGGAAATTTAAAAAAAAGTCATTTTATAAAAAAGTATCTTTAAATAATTATGCTTTAAAAATTGAAAATTCAAAATTTAATTCAACTAAAATAATTAATAAAAAGCCATAAAAATAAATGAACTCTTTGAATTTACATTAAATAGATATAATTAGCTTATTTTAAAATATTTTATAATTTATAAATTATATATACATTAAAATAAAAATGCATTATTATACAAATGAAAACCTAATAAAAATTCATAAGAAAATAAAAATCCTGAATACAGAAGCAATTATTTTTATTAAAAAAAAATTAAATAATAAGATTATTTATAGATTTTATTTTTCAGTTATATAATCATGAAAACAAAAAAAAATAATGAAATCAAAATTGTGTAAAATTTCACCTTAGAAAATGAATAATAAACGAAATAAACCAAAAAAACTCTGGAAAAAGTAAAAAAAATTAAAAGATAAGTTTATAATATAAAAGATTTAATAAAAACATATTTTCTTTTATCATTAAACTTACCTGTGCTAAAGCCCACTATTATATCCTCCACATTATCACCATTTACATCATTACTTCTTAAAGGAGCTTCTGATGTAAGTTTAGGTAATGTTCTTGTCCACTGAATTTTAGAATTTAAAGATGTACAAGGAACAAATTGTTGTGTGTCCAATAACTTTTCCTTGTTATTGGACATCCAAGTTTTTAATATATTGATAGGCAGAGGGAATCGAGTTATAATAATTATACACAGTATAATTATGCCCAAAATTATTAAAAATCCCAATAGAATATAGCAAAATGGTGCAAAAAGTGTTTTGTAAGATAAGCGTGGTGTCTCCGCAAAGTGTGCCTTATATTTTCTACGTGGAGCCATAAGAGGTCTTTTGGCTCCAATATCATCATCAATTTTAAGAATTCCAGTGGCACCATCTCGAATAAATACATCATCATCAATATCACTTAAGTCATCATCATCAAAGTTATCTCTGACAGCAACACGGGGCAGTTTAGGATATACTCCTGACATCTAAAATAATAATGTACAAAAACTTTGATATTTCAGCTCAAATAACAATCCATAAATTGACAAAAAATAATTCCAACAATATTAAGTCACAATTGAGCTTCAGTAGAATAAAAGTAAACAAAAGTGTTTAATGTATCAATGAGAACGTAAAATGTATTGGTACAATCGTAATTAAAAAGGTAACTAGTTCTGCATTCGTACAAAAAAAGTTCAAATTCAGCTTGGTAAATGTTAATAAATACGTGGATACTTACATTTATCGGTTCTACAAACCACTATATTTAGCAGCGTACCAAAACTGTAATTTTCCTTCAAAATCTCTAATGTTACTACTCAAATCCATCTGTCAAAATACGAAGAATTTATCGCGCAATAGAGTGATTATAGACATGATACTACAGCAGACGTAAAGCGTAAAAAGTTTTTCTCCAATATTTTCCTAGTTCCTGCCTTGAGTATCTACGCCCCAATCTCTATTCAGACTTTAGCACTTTCCCGAAATTACCAAGCCAATGGAATTTTCATTTGTCTCTGATCTTATGGCTGTACTGGCGAATCAACCACCTACTAACCGTATCGATTTCAGTCAGCGCCAAATTTTGAAAATCTCAGCTTCCAAGCATTAAAAATTTAAAGCCAACGATGCTTTATTATTAACTTTATTTACACCTAAATATAAAAAAACAATTCTTGTTACCATTTCAAATTGAATCTTTTAAACTAGTGGTTGTATTCCATTACATTATTCTCTATTACAAGGACAATATTTACAAAATATTTTGTTTATAGGAAATTGATTAAAAATGATCATTTAAATTTATAAGGATGTGCAGAGCGCTGATTGTTAATATAATGTTATTGCAATGTATATTAATTGGAAATTTTAAATTGTATATATTATTTTTAAGCGACAATAATAATAGTAATAATAATAAACAATAAAATAAAGAAAAAAATATAAAACTTTTTTGTATTGAAATGTATTATTATTTAAAAGGCAAAATTAAAACTAAATTTTCATTTATAAGATTGTAATGTAACAAATGAGAAATTAAGTATAATTTTCGTACGTCATAATTATTTATAAGTTTATACGACAGAACGCACAGGGACTAAAAAAAATAAAATTAAAAATCTTAAACATTGATAATTTGATAAATCTGATTATGAATTTGTTAATAAGCGATCAGTATATTTATAATTCTTCATTATATAAAATTTTTAGAAATGGAACCTTTCAATTTTTAACATTATATTTGATAGTTTCTCGGTTCTCATAAGAAAATTATGATAAACTGTATTTGTTTTTCGCATTCATAAATTTAAATTATTTTCTCCTTACTTTTTCTATAATATTTTCTCTTTCAGTTATTCCTTGCACTCGATTTATCATTTAAAATCCCTCTAGGGTACTTTACTTCATTCGATATAAAGATAAATAGAAGAAAAATAATATTACATTTACAGTTATAAATTCAAAGCAATTAAATAGTTTTTTATATATACATATTTTTTATAATATATGAACATATATAAATTTCAATGAAATAGATACTTATATATATTAAATATTAAGCAATACATAATGAAAGATAAAAAATTTTTTACTCAAACAAAATAAATTAAAGTATAAACAATTTTAGAAACAGTATTCATACGCTTATGGCGAAACAAAATCTCAATTATATTTTAGTTTTTGTACATTAATAAATAGTATTAACATTTTAAACTAGATGTTTTTATTTTGTACAAAACTTTAATACAGGGAAATTAATATTTTTTTTTTATTTCACCAAAAATTACATGTATTCTTTAGTTCATAACATTGAGTAACTACAAATATTTTTCTAATGTTAATTAGTAGGTGATGGCCACAGTCATTTACTATATATTTACTAATAACCCCAAGTATTTTTCATTTTGAATCGATAATCTTCCTAATTTCTCGATATTTACATTATTCTTATACTACAATTAATTTTTAATCTCAATAGTAAATGAATAATGAATTTCTGTCAAAGTATTTTTCAATCGCTTTTAATAGCAACTATTTAAAAATTTTAAATTAGACAATAAGTTTTTTTTAATAATTGGGTAGTGCTCAATTCATAGAATTAAATAAATAAAATTTTTATTTTATAATTAGCACGTTTATAGTTATCATAAATTATAATTATCATAAACATATATATCTATACTAAAAGATTAACAGCAATTTACCTTTACTGAACTGTTTTTCTATCCGACATTAATTCAATTAAATATATGTACAAATTGGGTTTACTTTTGATAATGGAAGTAATTCTTAAATACCTCATCTAATTTGAAATTGGAATAAATCAGAGAATATTTAATAATACTAACAACTTATATGAATTTATATTTTCAAAATACATATATCTAAGTAAAGATTTACTTTAATACTCAAAATTTCCATCAATACTCTATAAAATACATAATAAAGAACATTAGTATATAATAATAAAAAAATCAATGATTCAATTTTATAAAAAATCTTTATAAAACGTATTTGTAAAAAAAGGTTATTGATATAATCGAATTTCAAAATGTCGCGCTCAATTCTTAAATCAATTAAATCAAGACCGCCATCTAGTGAAATTATTACATTTTCCGTGATTGTGACAGATTAAAGTGACAGATGTCGCGAGCTGTGCTGTAACAATAAACAAATTTATATACTACCACTAATACATTACTAAAAATTCTTAAAAATCATGATTATAAACTATATTTAATGGACCATTACCTCATCTAACTCGTTAACTGTTAATTAACAAATATAAAATTTATTGCGTTTTGCACAATGATAGACAATTTTATAGATGAGGAAAGATAAAGAATGTACTAAATAAGAGCATGAAAAATGGGAATTAAAATAAAATTAAATAAATGTTTATTTGAAATTTCGCGCTGAAACTTTTATTTAATTACATCCGAAAATTATATTTAATTATAATATCGTAAAATTATAAAAGAATTGTTAAATGATTTTATATCAATTATTATATAGATATAATACATTACGCTCTAAAAAGCCAAAACGAGGATTAAAATTTTCAAAAAATGTGGAAAATATTTTTCACATCTTGTGAAAAACAGGTAATATAAATAAATTTGTATTTATAAATTTTCATTCAAAGGATGATCGTATCTGTTCTTATCATCGCTTCTTCCAAAGTTTTCAGCTAAAGAAAAGCGTAAACGGAAAAAGTTAAATTATTAAAAATAGTGTTTATTTAAAATGCCATTTAAGGTTTTAAATAGCTTAGATTAATGAAATTGCAAAATTTCACGAAACACTTGATTGGTCAGTGGAATTCGCTTTAATGAATCAGATTTGAAAACAAAGATGAAATTAAATTTCCTTCGGCAACGAAATTACATAAGAGCAGACGGTCGAGATTCGTTTACCTAGAGACAAACGATATCGATCACGAAATCGGCAGATAGCGCGTTTGTAAATATTAGTGAAGATGATAAAGAGAAGAAAGGGGGGAGGGGGAGTGAAGAGGGAGGAAAGTTTTGAATGGAGGGCTCAAACAATGAATTGTTGATAAACGCGTCCAGGTGACGGCCGGAGGACCGGAGAGGCCGAGGAGAAGCTGTTCCCGATATCGTTATTGTTCTCCGGTGCACAAGTCGACACCGTGTTTAGTCAACTCGGGTTGGAAGTTGGGAGTGCGCTGTGCTCCTCCGAGCGATCATTGAATAACAAAGGCCAATTAGAAGCAATATAGTGTTGGCCGCTGGTAACGCTGGGGTCGAGATCGGGTTCCCGTCCCGTTCATTCGCCGCTCGTACCTCCTCGCGGAGCGATAACAAAGACGACGGACGGCAGTGGGTCGGGACCGAGGAACAACCAACCTCCGAACAACCCAACAACAACAACAACAACAACAACGCGATAGCGCGGGGCAATATCTCCTTATCGCCCTCGCCGCCGGCTCTCCTCCGCTTTCTCCGATCGATTCGCCTCCCCCTCTCTCTCTCTCTCTCTCTCTCTCTCTCGGGCCGGAGATACAAAGTAGGCGAAATCTGCACTCGCGCGAGTATCTGTGGCTTGTTTGTTGTATCGACTCTCGATTGCGATTCGCTCCGGTCGGCTCTATTCACCAATTTATTCACTTCGCTCGCTCCGATAATACGCTGCAAGCTCTTTTTCATAATCGACGCGCACCACTCGGCCTACCATGAGAGTCGTGGGAATCTCGACGAGTCTGACATTCATCGCGACCAGCGCTACCAAGATCGTCGTGCGTTGAAGTGAGAACACGCTAATTCTAAAACAAAATTTGCACTCGTCGCGCGAACGAACGAAACCCGAATAAACAAGTGCTGGGGCTTGGAGCTGTTTTTGGAAAATTGGAAAATCTGCGGTCGGGAGATCCGGAAGGGCGATGCCGGTGGTTGCCGGCTGATTTTCACTTGAACCAGAGCTGCCCATTGCATCATGCGTCCATCCTTACTTTTCATCCTGAGCTTGGTGACGATTTCATTAACTGCGGCCAATGGACCGATCGGCGCCAACAGGTAAGTTTTTCCCTTTTTTCCTTTCTCGAAAATTGGCCTCAGCGCATCGCAACAATTTTTTTTTTTTTTTTTTTTTTTTACGGTCACGCGTCTGCTCAAATCAATTCTACTGATGTGTTATCGAGACATTATTTACTCTCTCGTTTCGTCCCTCTCGTATAATGTACTTTTTTACCAATGCCTTGTTATCTTTTTTCTTATTATTTTATTATAATTTTTTCTGTAATTAATTATCACACATCAGAGATTTATTGCACTTGCTCTTATGTTCAAGTGTGCGATATTTATTAATTATTGTTTTCATAATATATTATTTATTTTATCGTTGGAAAACTTTGACAAATATCAAAAGTTTTTTTTACTTCTTTCACAATACTATCAACTGAAAAAAATAGCTCATACTTTATTTAAAATTATTAAATTTTTTTTTTTTTTTAATGATTTTGATTTTAAATTCTAGAATTTGATTTTTTCGCAAAATATATGATATTCATTTTTGCAACCATTTCCTATCAAAACTAAAAGTTATTATACAAGTGGCATAATTTTCTAAAAATTTTTAAATATTTTTATCTTTATATCTGAGGAGATTTTACAATTTTTTATTTTTAAAAATAAATTTAATTTTAAACAATTAAATATTTAATAAAAATATCACCTTTTTACATTCATGAATTTACTGTAACTATTAATATACAAATAACATATATCAATCATAAGGTGGCTAATTTTTATTTTAAATGTATACTTCAAATTTAATAGTACACACTCTAATTAAGAAGTCAACTTTAATGCTCATTCAAGTTTAAATACTTTTATTGATCAACAATGATTGTTTACATTTTTCAGAAATATTTAATTCAATTTTTGACTAATATTGACATATTAAAATAATATTTAATCATTTAAAAATATTAACATCTTTTTGAATAAAAATGAATTTTCTTATTACTTTTAATAAATCTTATTAAAAAAAAAATAAATAAACATCTTAATAATTAACCAACTTTTAATTATTAATACTTTTCACTTTCGCATATTTCGATTATAATTATATACAGTTTTAGCGAACTTCTAATCTTAAATTGCCAAATAAAAAAGGTCCTATATGTTTATTTACAACTAATAAAAAAATAAGTGCCAATGTAAATCTGTAAACAATATCTTTTGCCTAATTTTTAAATCAGTTACATTTAGTTGTGGGATTAAAATTTTATGCAGAGTGATGTAAAATGCAATATTTTTATTTATCGAATGCAAACGTACATGCGATTATCACAAAAATGTTTATTAAAATTTTGTAACATTTATGCGAGTATCCAAGTACTGATAATTTGATTCCGATAAAAAAATGTATAAGCAAGTACGTAAAATAATTATTGGTTTGAATTTCAATTAAAAAATGTGTACGTACGTGTAAAGGAACCGAGGGTATATCTTTACCGCACCAAAAAGACTGATTGCGGGTGAGACGGAAAAGGTCTGTCTTTCTCTGCACAATTTGGAACCACCGGTTCACATAAGTGTTGATTTATTGGCTGCAAACCCAACGAGCAGCGTCACGCCGTCGACGAATCTGGAGGACGACATCCTCGGGAGCATCAAGACGACCCTAAAATCCGGTACGTCAGAAAATAAATCATCTCGAATTTCCCTCTTTGCTAATTTGTTTGATTTTTCCAGTCAATTTCACTGGTTAAGTATGCCTGTGAGCTTAGTCACTTTTTTTTTAATACCAATTAAATGAAAATAGAGGAAAAGCTAAATACATTTGTAAAAGACAATAAGTCGTGATCGCATTACCCGGCCATCGATCATTATTAAGACAACAGCTTAAATTGAAGCTGTGAGCCATATAAATCAGACTTTTAGAATAAATTGCTGATACTTGATGATTCTATGCTTTCAATCTCTTTAAAGAACAAACAGTCTTCATCACCATGTGTTTAATAAGGTTTAATTCACGCTGTCATTGCAATATATTTACTTTATTTGCTTGTGATATTTCATATGAGGATCAGACAAGCAACGTTAAGTAATTGTGCTTTTATTATATTAAGACGGTGAAATTCACTGGAAAAAGTAATTAGCTTTATTGTTTTAAAATTGGTCTCATTGCTAAAGGTTATATTAACTCTTCTCTTAAAATAGAATTTATTCGTCTAAGTCATTTATAAAGAACCTTGAGGTACTGAATTTGCAAGTTTATATAATTAAATACACAAGCAAAGTAAAGTCATCTCTTTTGTAAAGCAAACGTGATAATTTTTTTTTTTTTTTATTAATTCGCTAAATTTATATTTGATGACCATGAAGATTTTTTTAAATAATTTCTTATAGATCCAATCTGTAGATATTAATAAACTGACAAAATTAAGTGTTTCTGACAAGTTGCTCCGATCTTTCTACGTTTCAAAACCGAATAATAGGAGTAAAAATAATAAAAGTGTTGGATAATGACTTGATAGTTTTAGGACTAGTAATAGAAGTACAATAGTTGTCGAGGCGTTGGAAAAGTACAAAGATACAAGTCGCTGGGTATCACCTAATATACATATGATATGAATATGAATGTTGGATTGGTACGGTATGGTGTGTGAAGAGAGAAAGAGAGAGAGAGAGAGTGAGAGAGAGAGGGAGAGAGAGAGAGAGAGAAAGAGAAAGAGAGAGAAAGAGTACTGACCGTGGTAAATTGAAATTGCCACGACTTCCGGCGGGGAGTCGGTAGTGGACTGATTGAAAGTTTCCATGCTCTATCCCCGCAAGTGTGCCTAGTGAACTACGATATATTGACGCCAATTACTGCTTTAGCCATTTTATCTCGCTTTGAAAAATTCGACGAGTAAGACTCACTCGAGTACACTGTAGCAAACTTATATTATTAGTCTTTGTTCCTGAGTACACGCAATAAACACAAATTTATTCACATGAAGCTCTCTATTATTATAAACTTGTGTCAGGTCGATAACCTGATCTGTAAGCTTCCTAGTAGTTTATTAAACCGATTACTTTTTAAAACAATTGCTCAATTGGTCAAGGAAATTTGTCATTTAATTTTACATGGTGTTTTCAGATTTTTTATTTTGAGCATAAAAAAAGAAATTTCAAATTCAAAAAGTTCTTTCATTAATTGTAGAGAATCTCGAATAAAATTTAGAAACAAAAGCAACAATTTTGATCAGCTTTCTCCAATATACCAAATAGTTTTTTATGTTGATATTTCTCTTGATTGATTACATTATTGATGAATAAATAAATAGTCACTTGCGCTTTCAAGTCAATTACATAATATGATTTGAGGATTTTGATTTTATCATAATTTTATCGCTTTATCATTGTGTTCTTACTGTTTATTATGAGAAAAAAATACTTCCTACATTTGTAACCTCTGCAAGCATAACAACCAGAATTGTGTCAAAGATATTCATTTCTTATTTAAACTTAATTATAGCGTGATGAAATATCATTAAAAACCACCAAACTAATAATCCAAACTATTTTTAGGAATAGAAACTTGCTTAGAACTAAGAGTTACGAGTAGTACGAAATATCGTGTTGGGATATTGAAATTACACTTGAAATTTGACAAACATCCAGAATACGTTGTCGAGACTGAAAAGAAAGTCTTTATCGAACACGATGCACTGGTGACTTTCGTGGAAACAGACAAGGCCATTTATAAACCCAGTCAAGATGTCAAAATCAGGGTGTTAACTCTTAAGCATGATCTAAAGCCTTGGATAAAGCCGGTTAGTGATTTGCATTATCTACTTCAACATCTTTTTGGAAGTAACGTATTAATATCGTAAAATATAAACTGAATCTATATCAATTGAACAAAGTAATTGTTCAATTGATGTAGTTGTAGTAATTAATAGATTTAAAAGTATCGAATTAAACAAATTGCTGAAAATTCATTTATTTTTCAATAGATTAATGCAGTTAATAGTAATGATAAATTTCCGTAATATGTATTATGTATCTTAGCCTCAACGATCAATTTTCGTAAATATTTTATAAAATCATGTACATTATCATTATTATTACTGTATCTTTGTTATTTTTCTATTTTATGATTATTTAAAAAACTATACAAACAGAGATTATTATATTTTACACGATTATCGTTCTTCTTTTATCAATTATTTATAAATAATACTTGATTGTCGATCGTACACCTGCCGTTGTCTTGTGTAATATTAAAAAAAAATTGTAATTTTAGGTACCTAAAATATGGATTGAAAATCCATCAGAAGTGCGCGTGGCCCAATGGACAAACGTAACAACGCAAAATGGAATGGCTCAACTCTCGTTTCCCTTGTCGGCCGAACCAAGCCCTGTTCGTAAATCACTTATAATGAACATTTTTATCCGCTAATCAATCTTGATTGCGTAATACCACTTATAATAATATTTAATTAAAGGGAGTATGGAGAATTAAAGTTGAAAAAGTGCGGCCCCAATTAATTCATACTTCTAATTTTGAAGTCAGGAAATACGTTCTTCCACGATTCCAAGTGACAATTACTGCTCCAAATTATATTCTCGCCGACGCCAAGAATGCTACCTGGAAAGTCTGTGTTAGGTATGTCAGAAATAGCATAAAATAGTTGTCGATGATAATAATTCTTGAAGGATAAAAAGAAAGTTATATTTTGATTGCCGTGTATAATTAATGTAATTAGTATCCTCTGTCAGTCAGGTCAGTTGCCAATAATATTAATTGGTGAGTATGAAGATAATGAAAGTGTGCAATTCACATTGTGTACTGACTTTTCGTTGACTTTTTGTAGGTACAGCTACGGTGAACCCGTGAAAGGCTCCCTTCTACTGAGTTTACGACCTCAGACTCCAATCTGGAAAAGAAAACAGACTATCGCCGAAATAAAATACGAGGAGAAGGTGAGACCAAGAAGGCGTTTGGTGAATTGGAAAATAATAATAATTTGTACGGTAGTTTGACAGTTCGACAGATGGATGCACCAATTACACGGTAACAGCTCAAGCTCTTGGTTTACCCCACTGGAAAGTTGCCCCTAACAATGTCGTTTTACTGGCCAATTTCACCGAAAGCAAAAGTGGAGTTGTCGAAACAGCCAGTAGTCGTACTCTGGTGATGCACCAACCCCTCAAGCTGGAATTCGCCCCCCACACACCGAAATATTTCAAACCCAGTCTTCCTTATCACGGCAAGGTGGATGCAGCAAAAAATTTATCTCACCCTTTTAACCAAAGGCCTCATCCACAATCTTTGTTCGTTTCAGTTGCGAGTTTTGCGCCCCGATGCCTCGAGTCCGGCACCGAACGAAAAAATTCAGCTGTGCTTGAGGATACGTCGTAAAGATGAATGGCAGCGCTCAGTCGTCGAGTGTCGCAACTTCACCTCCACAAATATCGATGGATACTTGGACTTTATGGTACCACCTCAGCACAAAAATATCGTTCTCCTAAGTTTCGTAGCGACAGCAGTTAATTATCCCACAAAATATTATTCACCCGACAAACGATGGCGGGTAAAGATACTTGAACACTCATCAGATTGTTGTACATAAATCAAACTAAGAAATTAAATGTTAAAATGTTTTAAGGTATTCGTGGACCAACCATCGGCGTACATAGACGTAGAGCCCTGGTACTCGCCATCCTCGAGTTATTTAACAGTGACAAGAGGTTATCAGTCGATCGTTTGTGGCGAAAAATATTCGTTTAGCGTTATGTATACCAGTGGAGGCGGTTCCGAAGATTCGGAACCCATTGTTTTTCATTACTCCATAAATTCTAAGAGCGATATCCTACTGTTTGGACATGTTAAATACAAGCCACGCAAAGATACAATCCTTGATTATTCCGAATTTCGTAATCTTCTCGGTGCAAATAATCAATCTAATGCTGGAAATACGAATCACATAGTGCACAGGTATAAATACTGTGCAATCAGTTTATCATTAAATATTTAAGACCTGGAGTGGTCTAGTAAATTCATTTTTATTAAGCGTTTGAAAAAAGGTTGCATTAAAATTTTTTAAATTAAATAAGTAAAATAAATTATAGTTTTTACTTCTGTTATTCTTTGTTTTTCGTTTAAACAAGAAAATGTAAAACAAATTTATTTCACGAGTGTTTCGTTAAAAAAGAATTTTATGGCTTGTGATATTATTTATTTTTAAAAATTCAAATTTAAATATTTTTTTAGTGTATTTACATTTAGTTAATGATTATATTCAAATTCAAAAAAATGTTAATCATGATTAAAACCAATCATTTTTAGCAACAATTTTATATACTAGTAAACATTTTTTAAAATTAAATTTTTAATATAATTTTATTTTAGTTCACTTTATTATTATAATTGAATTCAAATCTGAAAAATATGAAATAAAATATAATAATAATTTAAATGCATATACAAATTATTTCAAGTTTAGTTATTAATATTGCATAACTACTTAAACATTTTAATATTTTATTTAAACAAAATTTAAATCATTACTGAATACATAAAAATTATTGTTTTGATAATATTAAATCAAATTGTTCAACATTAATAATGAACATATAACTTTATATTAAAAGTTGAAAATTTTACTCAAAGTAAAATACAAATTTTGTAAATTGTTGGAATTGCAATGTAACTCTTAAAAAAAGAAATTATAAATTATTAATTTATTATTTTAGAATCTTTACGATTGGTATTGAAACTTAAATATATAATTTTTGATAAATTATAAACAAATAAATATTGAATCAATTTCAGATATTATGTCAATGTTTAATAAAAAAATGATGTATTTAATTTTAAATATTTTATTCTCAGTAAATGCAATCGCTTTAACTTTTATAAAAAATTTATAACAATTTTTTTAAATAATAACTAAGATCTATTAAATGGGTTCTGATTCTCACTGAAATTATATTAAATTCTTTTTTTATTTATTTAAATTACCGCAGATTTCCTTTAAATGTGAAAATAACAGCGAATATGGCTCCGATCTCGGAACTCCTTTTGTATTACGTGCGTCCAGACGGCGAAGTGGTGACATCAACCCAGAGTATCGAAACGGGTCTTTGTTTCGAAAATAAAGTCACAACAGTCTGGCAGCAGGACAAACAGAGTCCGGGTTCATTGGCACGTCTTCGTCTGGAAGCAGCACCCCTGTCTGTCTGTGGAATTTCCGCTGTCGACAAGTCCACCAAATTCCTTGGATCATCCCAGGGTTCACACTCGGAACCCAACTTGATCGAACCTGAAAGCACATTCGCCAAGCTCAAACCTTTCCACCTCGCACCCGAAGCTTTACCTGTGCAAAGCACCTGGAGTCACTGCGACAGTTCGTTTCACCATGTTATTGTTTTAATTATAAATATTGATTGTCCTTTAGAATGAACTTTAAAAAATGTCTATTTTTGAAGAATCTCAGGGTATGGAGGAAAATACGGATGGAGCCGAGGAAGAGATGGATCACCTGCCGAAACCAGCAGCTGCCACAGCACGTGCTAAACGACACTCCGTAACCTATAATGCATGTGCAAATTACGTAGATGCCATTCAAGCTTTCGATGTAAGTTACCAGCACTTCAAACCAATACACTAGTTAATACCAAATTCCAAATCGTTTATGTATTGCAGGACTTTGGAGCAATTGTGATGAGTGATTTGACTTTGGAGTCACGACCCTGTCCACCATGGCGCTCGAACTACGGACGTCTTCCCTTAAACCAGATGTCTCAAGAAGACATGGATGAACCAGGTAAGAGCGAGACCTGACAAATATCCTAATCTAATTCTTCAGGACATTATTCGGATTATTAAAAGTCAGTTTAAAAACATTCCAGACAGGATGCTCAAGGCTGTGAAGGCGATGCCCCTGGCTTTTCAATTCAGTGCACCGGGAGGTACAGCTGCGGAGACTTCTGCCGTCGGTCAGGATGTGGGCTACGTCGAGCCGGGATCAATCGAGCTACAAACTGCCAACGTCATCAGGTCCTACTTTCCAGAAACCTGGATCTGGGAGCTCGTGGCCACCGGGTATCTTTGCGCGCATTCTCTTAACTTCCGGCCTGCGGGCCTCCACAAGTTTTATTATGTGCTGATTACATAATGTACGCGGTGACAGCGAGGACGGCAGAGCGAGCGTCGAGCGGCAACTTCCGGATGCTGTGACTGACTGGATCGGCAGGGCCGTCTGCATCTCGACCAGGCACGGCTTGGGCATCGGGGCCCCGGTCCGGCTGACGGCCTTCCAACCCTTCTTCCTGGACTTCAGCCTACCCTTCAGCGTGAAAAGAGGTGAACAACTGCGCCTCAAGGTGTCTCTCTTCAACTACATGCAGCACAGCTTACCGATAGCCATGAAGCTATTGGCTCCTGATGGTCTCGAACTTCACCTCGACCGATCATCCGAAGCCCACTTCTGTATCGACCCCAAAGACAGTGCAGTGCACGAGTATTTGTTACTTCCAAAACGCCTCGGTTACCTCAATGTCAGCGTGGTAGCGGAGCTGGAGCCAGGAATCCCGGGATGCGGTCCCGAAACACTCCTTTACACGAGGCAAGGAAAATAATGTGGTATCGCAGTTTCTTTAACTGATCTTAAGCAAATTTGAAAAAAAATCTTTTTTGGTGTACGAAATAGGGATGAAGTTGTCAAGCCCGTGTTGGTGAAGGCCGAAGGATTTCCGGTCGAGTTGAGTAAATCTGCATTCCTCTGTCCAATGGACTTTGGTGAGGATTCGTCACTTGTATGGGAACTCGAGCTACCAAACGCCGAATCCGGAGACGAACGACTCATCGAAGGTAGTGCTAGAGCTCAGGTATCCCTTATTGGCGACGTATTAGGTCCAGCGCTTGACAACCTGGAACAACTAGTTCGACTGCCGATGGGTTGCGGGGAGCAGAACATGATACTCTTCGTGCCCAATATTCACGCAATCGCCTACCTTGACGCTATTAATCGACAGGCAGGCTCTGAAATGAAGGCCAGAGCTCTTAAGAATATGCAGAAAGGTTTTGTATTATTTTGTTTAATTCTTTCTTTCTGTTTTTAATATCTCTTAGAATTGAACTTATCCTTTAAATTAGTTTTAACTCTCATCGAAGGATAAAAAAATGTAGAGAGAATAGAATTAAGTTATAGAAAGTATCAAAGGGATGGATAAAAACGATAAACAAGTGCATCTGCATAGGTTATGAAAGAGAATTGAACTATCGACATCCTGATGGATCCTACTCAGCTTTTGGAGCATCTGATGAGACTGGCAGTGGTTCCATGTGGCTCACTGCCTTCGTGGTCAAATCATTTGCTCAAGCTCGATCTATGATTCAAATCGATGAAAGAGATCTAAAGCTTTCGGTTAAATGGATCGTGAGGCGTCAATTGGAGAACGGTTGTTTCCCCGTAGTTGGTCAAGTTTTCCATAAAGACATGAAGGTGAGATTCATCACGACTCCAGCCTCTTGTAAATACTCTAATGGATATTCAAACAATTATTAAACAGGGTGGACTTCGCGAAGAAGATGGTTCTTCTTCAGCATTGACAGCGTACGTACTCGTGGCCCTCCTGGAATCCGGCGTGTCCTTGAGTGCTTCCCTCGTCAACAACGCTCTTTATTGTCTTGAGAAGGCCAGTGCTTCTGATCAGATCGCGGATAGTCCTTATGCAGGTGCTCTCGCGACCTACGCCCTGGCACTCCTCGAGCACCCCCGAGCCAACGAAAGTTTGCGGTTACTCCTGAGCCGCGCTTCTCGGCTGAATGTAAGTATTTTTCACAAGTCTTGCATCCATCTTTGAATGATAAATATGATAAATGATCCCTGTCAGGATGCTATTTGGTGGGAAGACCGTAGCAGACCGGATTCCCTTGCTCTCAGCATCGAAACGACAGCTTATGCCGTACTTTCGCTGGTGAAACTCGGTGGCGAGGCCAATATAATGGAAGCTTTGCGAGCTGTGCGATGGATGTCCAAGAAGCGTAATGCCCAGGGTGGATTCAGCTCCACCCAGGACACGGTACTCGGACTCGAAGCACTCTCCAAGTACGCCCTAGCAGTGGCCAACGCCACGGCGACCAACCTCTTTGTTCTTGTGACCGCGTCGGATGTAGACCGGGTTTTCAACATCGGCGAGGAGAATCGCACGCTACTCAATCAAATCGAGTTACCAACTTTACCAACAACTCTAGAGCTCTTTGCTGGTGGGGTGGGCTGTCTACTGGTCCAGGTGATTCTTCTCGCATTACCTTCCCAATTTGGTATCCCGTAATTTAACTTTAACTTTCCCTTCACTGAATATACGCAGAGCAGTCTAAAGTACAACAAGGCAAAGGCCTCGGGGTCAGAGGCGTTTGACCTTTCGGCCAGTTCGGAAATTGTTTCGCCACCCAACCTCGAAGTACGCACCGATGCATGTTCGGTGCAAAGGTTAAACATTTGTTGTCGCTACAAATTACCTGACGAAGAGAGCAACATGGCCGTGCTGGAAGTTAACATGATTAGTGGATTCGTTCCTGATCGAACGTCTTTGCACGACTTGCTAAATGAACACGCAACCGGTGAAATTTACTGTTTATTATAATATTAATACGTTTATTTCTTTCTTTTTTGGAATTTATCGAATAAAAAGAAATATTCTTTATACATCAAGCAGAGGGATTTTTATTGTGGGTATTGTTTGTTTCAAAGCTTACTCAAATGAGGTAAAATTTTTTTTTCTCTCTTAAAAACTTAACTACAGACTAAATGATAATCCCTCATTTGAATCATAATATATACCTTTGGGATTATAGAGACTGAGTACCTAAATTTTGTAATAATAAAAATAGAGAAAATTTAATTGTATCATAATTTGTCAACAAAGTCAATACTATGTTCAAAAGCTTTTTCAAAATTTTATCTTTAGACACAAAATGTATTAATTCACATTTATTATCTTCAAATAATAATCATAAAAATTTTAGTCGAAAAATGAATAATCAATAACTTTATAGATTGATACATTAGCTGCTTAATTTCAAATTTTTTTTTCAAAATTCAATTATGTTAAATAAACTGCATTTTCTATACAAATTATGGTTTATTAAATTAGAAAATTTGAAATCGTGTCTTCTTTTATGTTATAAAATTTTTATTTTGATGAATGTATTTTTGGGGTTTAGGTGTCAAGAGATTTGAAGAAAATGATGATACGGTGGCTATATACTTTGATAAGCTAACTTCACAAAAAACATGCATTTCTTTCATGGCGGAACGAGGAACTGTTGTCGATAACTTGGAACCTGGGCACATAAAACTTTACGATTATTATCAACAAGAACTTTCAGTATCTACAGTACGTAAAACAAATAAAAAGAAATTTTAATGTTTCAATTGCAATAGAATTTTATAACTTAAAATAAAGAAAAGTAAAGCTATCTCAATAAATTTATTTTATTATCTCAGAGTTATACATTTGTGCCTGCATGTGATAATAAAAGCAATAATCCTGCAACCGAGCAAAATATTAATGAACCCATGGCTAAGAAACTACAACAGGAAGATGATCGTCAGCTGAACGATGATGTACCACTTAAAGTTGAAAAAATTTTTGAAAAGGTGACCAAAGAAAAAAAAATTGATTCTTTATTTTTGAAACAACGATTAGTAAGCATTAATGTACAAGCAACCACACCTGACAGTAAGTTTGTTATTGTATTTAATAAAAAAATATAATTAATCAAATGCTTATTTATCTAATATTTAGTATCAATAAAAATAATAGGAATAATTTGTAACTTATAATGAAAAATTTATGTAAAAACACAGTTATTTCCATGCATACCTAATCATAAATTGCTGATAATGCAATAGTACATAAATTATATTTATTATAAAAGATTGCTTAAGAATAAAATACTTCAACAGTGAACAAAATTTCTATAAATAACTATTCAAATTTGTTTTTAAAATTATTCGTGAATGTTTATACACTACACAATACATTTATAAGTATATTTACAAATATATTTAACAATTCAGTGGTCGAAGAAAGCAGTGGTGAATCAGAAATTGAAATTATATCGCCTACTCCAATTTTATCAAGTATCGATGTAATTGAATCGTCTTTTATAAACGTTGATCATGAACTTGAAACGCCAAATGGAATCGAAGGTCCTGTTCCAGTATACATTGATGCACCAACTACAGTAACCATCGATGAATCATATCAAATCAAGTCATCTGTAAAAAATATCTCTAAAATAGAGGTATGTATTTTTGATTCAAGAATTTCTTTAATTGAAATAATTCATAATATCCACTTACGAGAAATTATAAATATTTGGCAGACCTCAACAATTTTTATTAAAATTTCAAGTAAAATGTTGTGCATCGATATATTTCTGTTCTATATATGTATTAACTCATGACGAATGGTTATTTTCTATGATATATTGGATAAATGTAAAATTTATATGCATTTTTTTCCAGAAAATACAGGATGGAGTGAAAGACCAATCGAGATGTCCAAGATGCGAAGAAGAACTGCCATCCGATATAAAAGAACTCTTTTGTTCATCTACAAGTGTTGTTAAAATAGTAATTAGACAATCTCGCAAGGTTCGCTTGATTTTAGACTTAAGCTCTTCTAATGAGGCAAGAAGACTTCGCTCAACGGTTGAGCTGAGCCTCAGGCCCGAGTGTTCCTGCGAACAACTCGATAGCCGTAAGTTGCGTCAACCTCATCAACTTATCCATCCCGTATTTATCTAGGATTTATAAAAGGGAATAATCGCTGTTGATTCAATTTCAGCGGGAATTATGGCTTTGTTACTGAGCTCGGACAAAGGTCGCGACTTCTCCAAGTCGAGCCACAAAACCAAGGCCCACCTGGACAGCAGCAACTCCTTGTTCCTGCTGCAGCCTTCAGCTGGAACTCCTCGTGAGATAAAAGAGGCTCGACTGTCTTGTCCGGTAGCGCTCAAGACCTAAGGATTTAAAGGGACTAGTGATATGGTAACAATCGAGACTCACTCCGAATTATACGCTCGTCCTTGAGCGTACATTTTTTTTTTATTTTACTCGTGCATTTTTAAGCTGTTATCTTTTCTACTTCTATCACACACATACACACAAACACAATCGGCTCGCGATCGCGCGATCATACAGGAATAATTGTAGCAACTACAACTATGTCGTAAACTTATGGACGTTTTATATTTTGCTGGTGAATGTGAATTATTTTACCAACAGTATCCGACAAACTGAGTGTATTCATCGACAGTTTAATCATGTATTGGTGTTATTATTAATTATTCGATTTAATTGGATAAAACGATTAATATGGACTTTTGTACGATATCTAGCTATTTTTAACTATAATGTAAAACAATAGCAAGACATTATCTTCTCATTAATACTTAATACAGTTAATTCATCAAGATTTGCCTAGATTTAAGAGTATTTATAAAAAATAAAAAAAAAAAAAAAAAAACTTTAAAATAAATAATACTAAAGTGCTATATACATTTATGTATTATGTTTAAAAATAAGAATGGGATAAAATTAGAATGTAAAAAAGAAAGGAAAAAGAATGAGGATGGAAAAAGTGAGAATGTCAATAAAGATCTTCAAAAGGAAAAAGGTACACGTGAATACTTATTTTTAGATATCTTTATATTTCTTATTCATTGCTCGTTAACTTTGTATTTATCGCCGACAATGCGACATACAAGTAATTATTATTACAAATTAACAACATCCTTTAGACAGTAGCTACATTAAATATATTTTTTTATCCTCTTATAGCAGATTCACGCGTCAAGCGTCGCAGACGCAACCATCGTCCAGCGTCTCGGCGATTCTTCAAATAACATTTATCTTCATTTAAATAGCAGCTGTCGTTATAATTATTATACTTATTACGTTTAAGTTTTTGTTATTTTGTTAGTGCTTACTCTTTTTTTTTTTTTTTTTTTTAATTCTACTTAACTGGCAGTTTTTTTTTTTTATTCATGAATCGTCGACCCGCAAGACGTACGGCTTATTATAATCTCTTTTGCACTTTTTTTTCTTAAACCTGCTTAAATAGTACGAATATCGTAATTACAAATCTTCTTTAATTAAAATATTTGCAACAGGAAGAAACTGTCACGTCCCGTATTAAAAGGAACGCAATGAAAAAGTAGAAAATAGTTGCTATTGTAGCGGAATTTTCTTGACAAAATTATTGAAATTTTAATAAAATCGATAACATCATCGTACAATGATTTTATACCTTATTATAATAACATTTATTGATTTTTAGAAATAGTTTATATTATTTCTTACACTACATTTTAATATTTACAACAAATTTATTAAACCATTGACTCATTACCTTAACATTTATTATAATTTTGATATTTACTAAACAATCCACGTTTTTCAAATTGTACGTATAAAAGTGACACATTAAATTTAGAGAAGAAGGTACTTTTTATATTATTCAAATAATCTTATTTTAAGACACTGTTCGACATTTCATCGATATCCTTAATAATTTCATAAATTTTGTCAAAATAATTATAAATATTTGCATATTTTTTATAGCAATTATGAGAAGAAATTCAGATTTCTAAGGAAAAGGGTATATTGGTAGATATCTTCTCGATCATTTATTGAAATTATACAAAAATAGGGGTTATGCGCAAAATATACAGGAGCCTATGTAAGTGTAAAATATGTCCCTGTTCCCACTTTTTTTTCCTTAAGCCTCAATAAGCTAATAATACATAACGACAAAACAAGAGTTTTCGTACAATTCTTCCTAATGTATTTCAATTCATAGAACAAGAATATAATATCCAAGTATACGTTTTATATCAAATTTAAGTGGTCCACCGGGTAAAATGGACTAAAATTATAATATCTCAATTCATAACAAACGCATATATTCTTAATTGTAAGCAAGTTTCAAATAAATGATTATATTTCAGTTTAAGAATGCAGACATTATAATAATAGTCAATTAATTTTGTACTTTGCGTAATACTTAAGTGTGATATGCGAAGTAATTCGATATTATATTCTGTTTTAGTATATTGAGATACGTTAATATGAATTATTTTTGTTAAAATAGAAAATTCATATTTTATGGTTCTGCGAAATCTATGAACTAAAAATTATTTGGT
The DNA here is from genome assembly GCA_018907245.1 of Eupristina koningsbergeri. Taxonomy (NCBI): domain Eukaryota; kingdom Metazoa; phylum Arthropoda; class Insecta; order Hymenoptera; family Agaonidae; genus Eupristina; species Eupristina koningsbergeri. The sequence continues at coordinate 397,075 of JACCHV010002783.1, read as the reverse complement.
TAATATCACGCCCCTACGTACGAAATATTTGTCGCACGAGGTGATCCTGGTTATAATTTTTTTATCCTTTACATTTCATTTTTTTTTTTCTTTAATTTTGTAAAGAATAAAATTAGTTACCAGGGATACAGAAAAGAAAAATTTAAATAGTCGCAAGTTAATACTAGGACGCTTAAGCGTTCGAGTCCTCGATTTAGAAATGAGAAATATTACATTTGCTTACAGAAATCGTTGATTCGTACGCGCTCAGTCTCTCGTTTCAAATGCAATGAATAAAAAAGGAAAAATACAAATCTTTCAAAAATATTAATAATAAAAACAAATATTAATAAAGTAAAAAATGAAGGTACATGTAAATTCTGTCACAGACAGCTTAGCGATTAAGAAACATACGCGTTACTTCAAATCAATTGAACACGTTTTTTTCATCGCCTAGATATGGACGTTTTATTTTTTTTAATGAGTGAACATTTCTAATCAAACAATTCTTATATCAAAATTGATCACAGGCAGTCTTAATAATATGTGGCAAAACTGATAGTATCTCAATAATTTTTCTTGACAAACTGTATCGATTGATTTTAATAATTAAAAAAAATTATTACAATATTTGTTTACTCTTCAAAGTTTCATAAAAAATAATTCATTACATTTGTTGAATCATAACTTTTTAAACTAATTTTAATATTTTATATCTAATAAAAATTCATAAGATATTTTAAAACATAAAAAATTAATAATTTCGTAATTTTTCTTTAATATTTTATAAGATACTACACAACGTGTAACAAACTAAAAATACAACTTAATAATTATTTTCTCTACATATAAAATAAAAAAAGAAAGAAAAGAATAACTTCTAACTAATAATTTTAAATAAATTTAAGAAATTTCTTTGTATGATTAAAAATATAAATTTTATCTACTAATTTTTATTCAAGCTCAAACAAAAGTATAACTAAAAACTAAAGTATCAATTACGTAGTGTGATAAAGTATTGTCAGTTTATTTTGTACACTGCACCGATCATATCGCTTGACTCAAAATGTTCGCTCAATAAAAAAAGTTGGCGTATACTAGTAAATCTTAGGCGCCGATCTATCATTAATAGGTCCAGTAGTTTTGCGTAACGAAGTGCCTCTTCGAATTTGATCCATAAGTGAGTCTCTCACTTGCAATGGATCCAAAATCGGTACACGATTGGCCATGATGCGCCTAACACTAGCTGATCTCATACTGCCACCACCCTGACCAACAACACGCTGCTGCTCTGCTAGCCTAGCGTTAAGGGTCTCTAGAAATTCATTGGAGGTCTTGGAATTCCGCTGCTGCTGCTGCTGTTGGCTTTGCTGGTGCTGCTGATGTTGCTGATTCTGTTGCTGATGTTGAAGGTCGATCAAATGTTTCCTGATGGGCTTCGGACTGTTTCCAGCGGATCCCATTCCAATATTGCAACTTGACCCTCCTAATGTTACGCTATTCGTTAATTTGGCACTCAATACGGCCATAAAACTCTGGGCAACTCCACCTGGACCTTGACTGCTAAAGGTTTCAAGGGTTCCTGAACTCGAGTGCCGATCCTGAGAACTGCTGTTACTACTGCTATTACCACTGTTTTATTTAATAATTTGTTAATATTTCATTGGTAAAAATCTTTTTCTTAATTTTATTACTTTAACTTTGAATAAAATCAACATTAGCAATGTGTGACAATAAATGGAAAATTAAAGTGTACTTTCAATTAAAAATTTTAAATTCACATTTATTACATAAAACATGTTATGTCACGCGCTTTGAATGTGTTTTAAAAATACAACGACAACAACTATATTTAGAATGTACCTGATAGCCATAGTCGCGCGCTCCATTGCGCAACAAGCGATTTGCATAACCGTCGAAGCGCTACTACTCGTAGCTCTAGCCAAACTTTTCTCATCGCCACTGGAAACTTGCGTATGAGCTTGAGCTTGTGCTTGAGCTTGAGCTTGCGCTTGAGCGGCAATTTTACGTCTCAAAAGAGAAGGACTCGCTGGCGTGTGGCGTAATTCTGTTAACGTTCTCACAGTTTCCGATACGGACATTGATCTGGAAACAAACCATTCTAATTTAATATTCTTTTTATACTGTTTCTAGTGATACTAACATTGATAGTTTGACCGTTTCTAACTGAATTTTCACCTTACTTTTTTTATAAAAAAAGAATGATGATAAATAAGTAATAAAAACATATAAAAGCACGTGATAATTGATCAGTGCAAAAATGTATTCAAATAAAATTATAATTGGTTAAAAATAATAAGTTGGCATATAAATGATTGATTAAAAATTAAGCTCGGATGTGAAGAAATAAAAATACAATTTCCACGAATGTTTTAATATAAAATTTTGAATGCTCAAATAGTAGATCATGATGAAATTGTCATACCGTCGTTGAGTAGCAGGGCTGCCAGCAGCACTTGGTGGAGATGATCCTTCTAATAGGAAAGCTGGAGGAGGAGGTAGATTTTCCAAATCCTCGTTTTGACCGGCTCCACGTTCATCATAATTGTCGGAGACAATCGCGGAAACTCGTCGCGTCGGGGGCGCAGGTTTATTCGTTTGCTGCAGAGAACTTCTGCGTTGTACAATGGAATTTACTCTACTTCGGTCATTATTACATTCTGTATTCGATTCTACTGATCCACTTTCAGTCTTCGTTGTTTCCGAATCCTATAAATAAAATTATAAGTATTCAATTGTAAACCGATAAAAGATACTGATTTTAGTCACATAATTATTATTATACTTAAAAAAGGATCGACTAGCTAATTAAATATAAATATTAGAAGAAAAAAATGTTGATATGCATCATACCTTGGATTCCTTAATACTTTCAGTCACTGCAGTATCGTTGGTTGTTGTTGGAGGAGGAGGAGGTGGAGGAAGCATCTCTTGGGCTCGACTGGCTGCTAAATTGGCTAATTCGTGCATATTCACATACATTGGTTGTTGAAACAACAATGGTTGTTGTGATGCTAATTCTATAAAGTTAACAAAAAAGGGAAAAAATATTTAAAATTGAAAAATCAGTAACTTACTTTATCAATATTCTGATCACTATATGTTACAAAGTTTAAATTATATATAATATAGAGAATTGATATTTTATTTAAAAAAATTTTTTTAACTTTTCAATGAATAAAGTATATTAAATTTTTTTGAAAAATAAAAGATATTACTTAAATATTGTAATAAATAGAAAAAAATTTATCAACGACTTCTATTTTAAAAAAATATTTTTACAAAAAAGTCTGGTTTTAAAGTTATTGTGCAAGGTAATCCGGACTAACCTTTAGCAAGATGAGCTGGTATGGGTAATTTAATTTTTCCTCTAGGACTCTCACAACCCTGCCGCTGATTTGATGTATCTGCTGAATCAGTTCTAGCTGGAATAATAGGCCTTTCTAAACTGGAACACCTATTAGGAATAGGTGGCCTTTCGCGGCCTATACTTCCACTGCTATTTTTTCTTTGTTGCAATCTTGCCGCATTTGTTTGATTATTAATAATAGAATTAGAAACTGGGGAAGCAGGTTGACTGTGATAAGAGCTACTTTGATCTGGTGCTTGAAAGGTGTAGACACTGAGAGCTGGTCTTTGGTGTCCTTTTTCATAAGCTAGTTCCAAAAAATGGTCAATTATATTATTTAAAACAAAACATTTATTCTCACGATTTATTTTGCGATTGCATTAATTACTTAAATATTTACAAATAATATTTTTATATTTATGTACCAGAAGAAATAGTATGAGGTCTTTCATTTGTAGAATTTTGATCTTGTGAATCAAATTGTGTATTTGCATTTTCTTGTTGAAGATCAGGCCAAGTCGATGTAGCGGTTGACTTTGGATTTCGATCATTCTGGGTTAAATTACAGGATACCTAAAACATAATAGCCATTGATGATAAATGTCAAAAATGAAAAACTTTTAATTGAACTCGATAAAATACATTATAAAAATAATTTAAAATATCTTTTTAGTTCATCAATAATGGTTGCAACATATTAAGATAACATTACACAATAATTTATCTAAATTGTCTGCGATCATAAATTAATAATCTACAATGCTAATATATTATATTTAAACTTGAAAAATATCCTGAAGACTTATTAAATCATAAATATATTAAAGATAATATATTACTTTTAAAAAATAGAAAATTTAAGAAATACTCTCAATATTAAACATGCAAACATAGAAAAAAAACATAGGACAAAATAACTCTACGCTGTACCTGTTTTCTCTGCATAGGTTGCGAATAGAAAGTTTCCTGAAGAGAAGTGAAGCCGGAATCACGAGAACCGCTGTTGATTGAACGTCGGTAACGCAGAGTCACCATACTGTTGAAAGGCTATAAAGAGTAGATACAACAATAACCACTACATTAAAAATTATACTAAATAGTTGTGTGTTGTGCACCACCACCTCATTTGACCAAATTCTTTAGTCTGTTTTACTGGTTGTAACTGCTGAGATGCTGTACAAGAGGCTATTAAAAAATAGAACAACTACCACAGTACAACTGTAACAGCATGCCTTACGTCATGTCCAACTAATATCTAACAAAAATTTACAAACCTCACACACTCAATAAACTATCGCAACAACTCAAAATACTTGTAAGAAAAAATTTATCAGTTCTAAATAAAAAATATAATTAATGCTGAGTTGTCACAATTATTATTGTTAGTGTGATACATTTTTTAATATTTCATTATGATTCTTACTTGTTGTGAAATCGATCTATGCCACACTGAGGAAGGATGTCCTGCTGAAGGACTTGGATGACTTTTACACGAACCACTACTGCTGCTCGTCAATGAACTAATTGAGCACATGGAACTTTTTCGAGATCCAAGAGATAACGATGGACTAGAAGGTGGTGTAGCCAATGACCAATGTGCAGGATCACGACCTTTGATATCCATTATTACTTGCTCTGAGGCTGGTGGTAAATGTTGAGGTGATGCTGCATGTTTTTGCAATTGTTCAGAAACTTCTTCAAGATGCGTTAGTTCCATTAACATTGCAATTTCTTCATCCTATTGATATTTTTAAAAAATCATAAAATAAAGATTCAAACTTTAATGATAATATATTTTTATGTTTACCATTAACAGTATTTTATTTACAAAATCAATAAATTGCAGAACAATTAATAGTAAACAAAAACCCAAAAAATTATTTTAATAATTTTGAGAAGAACAAAATTTTAATTTAATCAATTTATTGATTTCATAATTAAATAATTGTTCTAAATTGAATTTATAAGATTTCATTTAAAAAACAACACTTACAAGTACAGGTTTCAAAAATCTGGCAAATTGACAAAACCTTCCTCTTTCCTCTAATAAAGCAGCTCTAACTGCTTTTCTCTCTGTATCCTCTAATGTTTGACGTTTCTCTTGAACAACAGCAGCAGACGATTCAAGTAATTTTCCTAATTCCATATCACCAGCTATATTAGAAGAGTTACTTTGAATAATACCATGTGGCAAAGTGCCATAAATCTGTTGCTGTTGCAGACCTTTACGAGCTTTCTTTTTTTGCAATCTTAATGTATCGCTAGATTTTTTCTTTAATTCTGTTCTAGCTTTTTTGTATTCTAATAAAATATATATAAAGAATTAATAAATAACATTGATATTTTTTGTATTCTTTTTAATTGAATTAATAATACCTTTAGCATGTTCCTTATCAAGGTACACCAATGATTTTTTCCAATCTTCTAGTTTTTCTTGTAAAGGTAATACCAAACAATCCATAATAGTACTAAAATTTATAAAAACAATAAATTAGAATACAATACTTTATTTTTTAGAAAAGTTTAAATGATTAAAATATATTAAAATATTTGAAAAAATAATCGTTTAAACAACCTGGTGAATGATTTAACTCTTGTTTCTACTGCTTTGTGTCGTAAACAAAGTCTTGTAAGGGCTGTTCCAATTTCTCTAGTTGCTCCTAAAAATCATTATACTTTTATGTGTGTATATATATATATATATTATTTGTTTAGCTTGATTATATTATATTCATAAATTAAAAACTGCACCAGAATAAGTTATAAAAGTGAATTAAGTAAATATTATTGTTTTTAAATAATTGAAAAAATATAATTTTGTTTTACACAACATTGATTTTTATAATAAAAAATAAATAAAAAAAAAAAAATCATTACTTTCTTGATAACTAAAATCAAGTGTAAATATCATTGTTTATATAAACTTTAGTACTGTTTTTAAAATTAAAAATAAAACAAAATAGTTATTAATGTTTACAAAGACTACTATAAACATTCACTTGCAAATGTTTGGTACCTGTTTAGTGTTGATACATTGAAAAGCCAACTTCAAGTTACTCAGCACTATGTTTTGCTTAATTATAATTAAGTAGCACTTGTTTTATTTAAACAAAAAAAAAATTAAATAAAAAAAATAAAAAAAAATAAAAGAAAAAAAAACAAATTCACGAAGAGTATTTATTTAAAAAATGTTAAATTAAGAGCGCAATAAATAATAATTAAGGCGATCCTTGTGAATTTAGAACAAACCTCTTGCATTAGTCGCAGCATCCGCAATCTTTTGAAAGGCTTCAAGATACGCGGAAATCGCCAAAATCGCAGCTCTGGAGAAGAAAGTAAATTTGAATAATAGATAAACAGAAGGTAAAGCAATGGATTATAAAAGAAGAAGACTCTTACTTTAAGCAAGTGTGCAATTTTGTTGCCTTGGAAATAAGATCCTCCCATAAAGGCGCTCCATTCTGAAATACAAGAATGAGGCAAAATCCAGACGATTAAAAAGAAAATAAAAGAACAGAAAAGAAAAAAAAAAAAAAAAAAAAAAAAAAAAAAAAAAAAAAAAAAAAATTGACAAAAGCAAACGACCAAATGATCCAGAGTGCATCGGAATCACAATAATAAATAGGAGGGTGAGAAGCGGTGAAGAGGATAATGAGAGGGCGAATAAAGGAGATGATAAATAAATGGGAGATAAAACAGAAAGGAAGAAAGTAGAAAGGACGGGACGTTGTTGTCCCTAAAAGGCGAATGAAAGGGGGAGTTTTGAAGTGCGTGCTCTTGGAAAAGGAAAAAAGTTGTGCCAATAGTCTCGAATTACAACTCATTGGAGGCGGAGGAGTAAAGAGGCGAAGGAAGAGAAAATAGAGCAAGGCGAGGACGCCGCCGTCGAGGGGAAAGATCGCCCGGGAGATAAACGCGCGGCAATGGACAAAGAGGAGGGTCGGGAAGGACGCGGGGCTCACCTTCATGTCCTGGATGATCTGCTGGAAGAGGCAGCCCAGGGCGCTACAGTCCCTTTCGACGGTCGCGTCCATGTTTATCCCGTCTGCGAATGGAAGTGCGGAGCGAGCGACGGGCTCGGAGGCTCTCTCGGCGCTGGGAGCGAGAGAGAGGGCGAGCGCTTCCTTCCGCAGCTCCGACTTCCTATTTCAGACTCTGTGTCGCCCTCCCCTCGAGCAAACGTCGTCGTATCGGCGTCCCGCACTCCGGTTCCAGCTCCAGGCCGCCCCACACGCTCGCATGTGTGTCGCACACCCACGTCCCAGGCACTGGCTCTAGGAAGCGTCCGTAGTTTCCGGGAACCCTATATGCGCATATAAACAAGGGGCCTCGCTCCGTCTCGCTCCCACTCGATCCTCGGCGCTCGGGCAGAGAACGGGGACGGCTCGCACGCGGACTCTCGACTCCTGCTGCACGAGGCCACGACCACGCATAATCTCGCTTCCCCGTCGTTCCCGTTTCCCCTGGCAGTGGAGCTCGACCTACATCCGGGACTCGGAGACGTTGGTCCTCCGCTGATCAGAGCCGCTGCACTTTCTCTCCCTCTCGAACGCGAGCGACGACCTTCTCACTTCCGCGGTTAGCACGTAACCACTGGAGTCGCTGGTCACTGGAGTGCTGGAATCGCTTTGCGCGCGAGCGAGACGGAGAGTCGCTCGTCCGCCCCTCCTCCGCCGATTCCCCTTGTCCCTTTGTCCCTTCTCCCGTACTATTTTGTATCACTAGCTTTTCGCATTATACTTTCGCGCGCACGCGCACTTCCCGTCAACGTCTAGCTCCTCTCCAGTCGGTGCGGCTGCCCACCCCCCACGCCTACTGCACTATTGTTGCACGATTCTCCCTCTCTCTCTCACTCTCTCTCACTCTCTCCCTCTCCCTCTCGAGAAAGAAAGACAACCATTTATTTCGTTATGCTTCTTTAAAGGTAATGCACGCGTCTCCATTAGATGCTGCCGGGCATTAAACGCCTGCTCCGCCGTCAAATTTATGGCTGTTGAGATGTTATTGCCTGCCTCCCTCCTGCCACCTTTCCTTCCTTACCAAATCCGAATGGCCGTGGGCACTTTCCCGGAAGATGAAGAGCCTCTCCTCCTCCTCAGCAGCCTGGCTTACTTTTACCGACCTCGGGCTCCGATAACCGCATCCTAATTTTCCGATTTTCAAGCACCCCCGCTTTTTGGTCCGACAAACTTTGGGGCTCGGCTTTAACGTCTTATTGTGGCTGGGAGATGAGCGAGTGCGCCTCCTCCGGTTGCACAAGACAAATTAATGAATAATGAAAATTACGTGTCTCATTGAGAAAATCGCCCACGCGTTATTAATAAAATTTATTATTCGCCGGCGCGCGAGCTCGGCCTTATGCAAATCGCCTGTTTTTTTTCTTATTTGCAGTTATAAATTTTTATGAAGATATTAATAAAATTTTACTCACCTTGCATGCGCTATCAAAATGAAGAGAAAAGGCATTCTTTTATTTCCATACTTGTACTTTTTTTTTTTTAATTAACGTGTGCATTTGTCTAAAAATAATTTTCACTATACTTAGGCTCGTATCAGATTTATTTTATATTGTGTTGCATTTTTATAACATTTTTTCAGAGTGTAATATTTCTTTGACACGATGAAAAATTATACACTTTGTTGCCTTGTATTTATCACACTTGGTTCATTTAAATGGAAATATTTTTGCTTTTTTCTTCTTTTTTTTTTATTACATTGTGATGATAATTGGGGAAGGAAATTTTAAATTAATCAAACGGCAGTCTGTTTATATCACTAATAAAATAAACCTGCTAATTTTGTAGATAAAACCTGACGTCCCGAAACCAACTATTCAATCGCTTTTGTGTTTAATTTTTTATTTACACTTCACATTCATAGTTTCTAAATATTATTTTTTTTTTTTTAATTTAAACATTCAACAATTCAATATTGAAAAAATAAAATATGATCGTTTCGATTCTTGCAACAATTTTTCCAAACAATATTTTATTGAATAAACTTTATATTAAATACTTTTTTTTCCATAAACCATAGATATTTCTAAAATAAAATAATTTCTCTTTAAATATTATTTATATATTTGCTTATCCTTGCTGTATAATGTAATAATAATAATTATGATGATTTCATTTACCATAATTATTTTTTTCACGTTCTCAATATAATATTTTTTTTTAAGAAATTGATGATGTGAGATGTACGTGTTTTATTAAGTAACAATAATGTTATTGAAACATAATATAAATAAATTTATTTTCAAATACACTTTTTCAGAGTGTAAACAGTGCATAAATTTACATTTAAGTTTTATTTATTTTGAACTAATTAGACTCATTGTATTGTACTGTGACAATTAAAAGTATTTTTAAAATTTAATTGTTGTATAATTGCGGCCATAATCAAGTGTGACCGACTTAAGGTATTTTTAGAGGACTATTATTTGTTATTATACACAATTTTATTCTACAACTTGAATAAAATGTGCTACAAATTTTGGTACTTAATTAACATATAATTATTTGAAATAAAACTTAAAACAATTTTGTATTAGCACTCAACTCGTAAAAATTTATGATTCGTTTAAAAGTAAACGGTATTATTATACTATCATACTTGATAATTAATAAAAAAAACATGTGGAGAAGCAATTTAACACGCCCACGTCTACTTTTTAAAACGTATATTTTTAAACGCTTTTTTAACACGCTTTCTAAATATCTTCGACATTCAATCTATAAAATGCATATTAAAAACCTTTTCGTTTCTTTCTTTTTTACGGTTAACGTATCTCTTTAATTTGTCTTTATTTCTTTTTTTTATACCAAATATTAAAATTGTAAATAAAAATGTAAGTTAAATGAAATATAATATAAAACAATTAAAAGATTGTATTTTTAATTACCTTCATAAAACTCTCGAACTGGTCATTATTAATTAAAACAATAAGATTTTAATGATATTTCGTAATAATTGAATAACTGTCTGTAAAATTGTAACAAGTATTACACTAATGTCTCGACTGGAAATATTTTAAAATTAGAAAAATTATTTTTAAAAAGTACATCTAAAATTACACACGTCATTAAATGTGTATCTAATCTGTCCTAAATGCACATGTAAATCCATAAATACATTTAGATATTTATGCATAAATAAATACTTAAATATAAAATATGCGGGTTGCCATGAACTTTTGCCTTTTAAAAAAATACTTTTCCAGCTATCTAATTAAATTCATCAAATGTAAAAAAAAAATTTAATAATAATTTCAATTGTTACAAACATCTCTTTTTTAATTAAAATTCTAACCACTGGTGTACACATAATCATCTATTAAATGGAATAATGTGGAGGTAAAGTTATTTGCTTGATGCATGTGCTATATCAACTCAAATGTCTAGATTTTCATTGTCTTGCGTGAAATCAAAGTTGGATGACTAACGACTGTACCCGATTCTCTTCTATTGCACGATCAAAACATTTTGTAAAAGTTTCATTATATTTTTCATATTGATTTATGAAAAATATTTATAGAATGCAAAACAGAACATTGTTTTAATTGTAATCTTTGAAAGAGAACATTTTTTAATAACTAAAATCAGATGTTTCTCTCTCTTTTTTTTTCTTTTTTTTTTGTTGTTGGATTTTAACTTCAAACATACAAATCAACTAATTTTTATTGATGATACTAATTTAGTTTACGAGAAAAAAATTAGATTAAACCAAAAGTTTTATTCGTTAAATTATGCTTTATTTTAAATGAAAATTTTATTGTTCATTATTAAGATTATTTAGCTGCTAGAAAATGTTGATTTGATAAAATATAAAAAAAAATCTAAGTTTGTAGATATTACATAAATGTAAGTATTGCTGCAATTTGAAGATATCAATAGTTTTATAAATGAAACACAATTTCTACATTTACTTGAAAATAAATTAGTATTCTATTTTAATTTTAAATGACATTTAGAAAGAAATTTTTTTTATAAACCATACTTTTCAATTATTTAAATTTTAAATTGTAAAGTAATGAATCATCTTTTTCTTAAAATGAAACTTATTTAATTTTTTTATAATAAAGCATTCACTTCTTTATAATATACATTATAAATATTAAACATTATGATAATTTTTCTTATACAATAAGTTAAATATTTATATTATAACTAATACTTATGAAATCGATAAAATTAAACATTTCAATATTACATACTACAAAACAATATGTTTAGGCAAAAAAAAATTAATATTTATCGATTTTATAGTAAAAAATTCACACTTTTATATTTATCCGTCTGTTCATTTTAATCAGTGATGGCAATTATTCTTTGTCATCTCTTTCATTCGTTCTCTTTCTCTCTCTTTATCGTCTCCCCACCTTTCATTATTTGATTCATTAAGCTTCAATATTTTGACAACAATAAACATATGCGCGCAGGTCTGTTATGCAAAATAACCTCAAAAAACTAAAACTAAATGCACAAACTTAGGGTTTAAACATTATTGAAAGTATGAAAACAAAATAAAAAGTACTTTAGTACAAGGACTTCCCTTGCTCACTCCGACTTTTTTTTGGATAGTCGTTAAACGATAACCAAGTGACGAGCGGTAATTGAACAAATTCAGCTGCACAAAAGTAATTATTGAATTTAAAAAAACCAAAGTTACATTACGAGTCTCTTTTATCTTTAAATTCTCCTGTAATAAAGTTTGTAGAAATGATAAACTGCGGAGAATCAATGGCAGAATCCTTAAATAAGGAGTCGAAACCATCGAACAATAATGTGAACAATACAGTAAGTGACCAGGAACGTGAACTGGCTCGAGAGGCTCAAGCTGAATATACGAAAGGTGATTTTGTGTCTTGTTCCAATACCCTCGGTAAACTTGAGCTTATGAGACCTCAGGACCTCAAGGTAACTCATAACAAGATCATCGTCGACTATTTTAATAGTATCGACTACAGGAAAACCGAGGTTCTGAAAAAGAGTTTAAATGCAATATGTGTAACATCATCAACGCCGCCGATGCCGACGACAACATCGACGCCGGCAACAACAACAACAACAACAACAACATCATCATCATCATCATCATCTTCGACATCGACTACAACTTCGTCAACAACGACAACAACGGGTATGACGCAAGTACAAGAAGCTGAGGAAGTTGAAAAGAGTGTCTTAAGGTACAATCAAGCTGTGATCCTTTATCATTCAAGACAGTATTTGGCTGCTTTAGAAATTGTAAATAGTTTATTTGCTCTGATCGAACCGATGGGTAAGAAAAAATTAAAATTACATTATTTATAATAAAATTTCGTACAAAAGTTTCGGCTGAGTATTTGAATAGTATATTTAAATATATTCCTTTATAATTGGTTAATTGATTAATTTATGAAATATTATTAAAAACCATAAATTTTACAGAGGAAAGTTTTGTGCACAAAATTTGCATACTACTCATAGAACTTCATTTAACATTAGAAAGGCCAGATACAGCCTTAACACTAGTGAATTATATAGAAGGTCAATTTACATCTACTGCAGATTCGTCAAAGTCTGCATTAGGAGGCGAACAAAATCCAAATTCAAAGCACGATGGATTAATTAAATCTAATACAAGAATAACAGCATCTGTAATAACAGAAAAAGAACAGAAAAAAGATAGTATTGATGTAGCTACTGATGCTTTTCGAATAAAACTTTTGAAATATAAATTAAGAATTTATCTCAGAACTCTACAACTAAAACTTTGTAAACGAGAATGGAAAACTTTGGTATCTTTGGGAATGCCCACAGTAAGTATTTTTTAAAAAATATATATTTCATAAAAGTAAATAATTTATGATTTAATTTTAGAATACCTCAACAATTTTTTTAAAAGCAAATCTAGAATATTTAAGAAAGAATTTTAAAAAAGCTATGAAACTTCTGAATACTATAAATAATGAACCATGTCCCGATTTCAAGTAAATTTAGATATTTAAAAATATTTAATATAAAAATTTAATTACTCAAAATAATTAGTATTTATTTTTAGAACATGTGGAGAATCTATCCCTGTCCTGTATTATAACAATGTTGCAAGTCTTCATTTTGCAATGGGGAAACCAAATTTAGCGTGTTTCTACTTAAAAGCTGCATTAGAAGAAAATAAAAAAGCTATTAATAGTATTAAGCCAATAGATAACACAATTAATTTAATGACTGAATTATCACAATCACCATTGCCATTTCATGCTCTTGGAAGATATAAACATTACGAATTAATGTACAGTTTAGGGGTTAGTTTTCTCTACACAGGTCAAGCAATAAAAGCCTTTGATTGTTTTATTGAAGCTGCACAACAATTACATAATAATCCAAGACTTTGGCTTAGAATGGCTGAATGTTGTATAATTTGTCACAAACCTGTATGTTTATATTCAATTTTAAACGATGATATTTATTTTTCAATATTCAATTGTATTTAGTATGACATTTATATTTTTTAGTCCAATAAAGTTGATTTTGATATTTCGGGAAGACGTAAAGATATAGTAGAAAAGGTTATAGGAGAAAATACTTCTGGTATTAGTAAAAAATTTATCTTAGCAAGTTCTTTATCAAAAAATTGTAAATATAATCCAGAAGGATTGTCGTATGCAATACCTCAACCAACATTAGAGTATGGAATGCTGTGCCTTAAAAATGCATTTTTTCTCTTACCAACAACAAATTGTGAGGAAACAAATTTACCTATAACTAATTTATCAACAGAAGAAGGAGTAAAAAAAATTATTGGACATCAGCAACAATCAAGTTTACTTGGATCTCTAACACCTTCAGGAAATCATAAATTAGGTAACATGATGTTTGAAAATTGCATATGCAATTTAAGTTATTTGATACATTATGAATCAAAAACATTTTTATAATTTTTTTTTAATTTTTTAACACAGATAAAAATGAAATAGAAAAGTTTTTCAAACTATGTTTTTTGCCTTCTTAATAATTGTGAAATTTCAATAATCCTAATAATAATTTCTAATAAAAAAAACAACTATGAATCAAATGCAAAATATATTATTCTATATTGTATATTAATATTTTTAAAAAATTTTCAAAAATATTCTATTATTTAAATTATTATAATGAAATTATTCAAGTGTTAATTTATAACTATAATTACTATTATTGTTACATGACTATTAATATTTTATACATTAGATTGAATTCACTAATATTTTCTTCAATGTGTGCTAATTAAATTTGATATTTTTTAAATTTTAACAGATTAATATTATGGTATAAATTTGTAAATTCATTTTAGTTTAACCAATATTTATTGAGTAAAAAGAAAAGTATTGCTATTAATAATTAAAACATTACTTGTGTCATTATATTTAATCAGTAAACATTTTAACATCTATACTCTTATTAATAGGAAATAATACGAATTCTACTGGGAATGTTAATTCCAATCAAAATTCAACACAAACAGTACCATCTCAAGCGACTGTAGTTGAGAATTTAAATTTAAAAATAAGTATTTTAACAGCCAGTGCTTACATATCACTGTGCTTGGGCGATTATTCATTAGCATTAGAATATGCTAAATCTTTACTTAGTATAAAAAAATTACCAGGTGCACATTTCTTACTTGGTAACTTATATGCAGCAGAGAGTCTTATTTTTTTGGATAGGATATATGAAGCTTTAGAGCATTTAAAGCTTGATAGCCTTCAAGATATTAATACGTATATTCCTATTGGAGAAACCGTAGGAGATAAAGAAAAAGTTGTTGAAGAAGTAATTGAACAAAAACCTAGTAAAGGTATTATTTATATATATGTATATATTTTTATTAATTTCTTATTATATTATATTTAAGTTAATTAAAAAAATTTTTTTTTAGTCTCATGGTTTCCATTGAATTTAACTACTGCAAAATCAATTCTTCGATATAATTTAGCAGTAGCTTATGCAATTCGTGGAGAACTTGATAAATCTGGAGAAATATTAAAACAGGTATTTTACTAAATTTATCAAACTTATTAATTAAATATTTATTATATGATTAAATATAGTAAGTAAATAAATGATTATTAATTTTAGCTGTGGACATCTAAAGGTCCAGAATGTGATGTTCCTATTCATGTTATTATGTTAGCTCTTTATATTGAATTGCAATTAGGTAATGTTTTAATCATTAATTTAGTGATTATTTAGTAACTTGTGCTAATTACTCAAACAAAATTTTTTTATATTTATAGGACATATTGACATTGCACGATCATTAATAAAACAACATTATTATCCAATACAGCAGCAATAACATTGAATAAAATTGTTTATTAGTGAATATTTTGTTAATATCAATTTGTAAAAATAACTGTGTACATATTACTTTTAATACATTATTAAATAGCACAATAATGCTATGTGATAAAAACTTATACCTTTAAAAGTCATTTTTTATTAAATATACAGTTGTGTACAAATACAAGGAACAAATGTAACAAAATTAACAAGAGTCATGTTTATTTATTCCCAACAATCGGAATGTCTTCCCTAATTTCCATAGTCACCTTTTTAAGGAAATTTGAAATAAGCAAAAATAACTAGTTCAAGCCAGTCAAATAGTTTAAATGAAATTTATGACACAAATCTATAAGCAATTATTCCAACGACTGCCACAAAAGTTCCACCAATCAAACTCCAAGTCAATTTTGATGTACTTTTACTATTGTTTTTACTTTCATTTTGTTTTTTATCTGCAGTATTTCCTAACATTTTACGATAAAGATTTTTTTCATGCTGTGCATCCTTAACACTTTTTTTCTTGGATTTATATAATTCTTGTTGAATAGCTTTATTATCTGGTTCAAGTTTTAAAGCTTGTTTTAATACTGCACAAGCTTTATCGTGTTCTCCTTTGCAATAAAGTATTTTTCCTACAAAATAAAATAATGAAATAATAATTTCTTGACTCCTATTTTTTAAAATTCATTTTGTATTACCTTTTCGAAACAAGGCTTTAACATTTTCTGGTTGACATCTTAGAACGTTATCCACACTTTTTAAAGCAGCATCATAAGCTTCACATTTTAACTGTGCAGCAGCTAAATTATTATGTACTTTTAAAGCATCTTCAAGAATTGCTTGTAAATCAGTATCACTTACAGACTCTGCAGTTTCACTATTTTTTTTCTGATCAAGTACATCACTTTCCCTAGATGGTGATAAATATTCTAATGCTTTTCGATAACACTGAATAGCTAATGTGCACTCATCGCGAGCAAACCACCAATTTCCTCGTTCACGTTTTTTGTTCCTAAAAAAAGATTTAATTTCAATAAATATAAAATATTCAATGATTAATTTTACATTTATATAAATAATATTCATATAAATCAATTAAAGAGGTCAAATATATTAAAGGAAATTAATATAATTGTTATACCCTATTTTTCGCTTTTCGCTGTACTTTAACTCTTCAATATCAGGTTCCATTTGATGACTTTTAAGGGTAACATTATATATAAGTTTTGCATTTGGTGGTATTTCTGGTAATGGAGGTGAATTTCTTCCTAAAACATTATATGCAAATCTTGGACTAATTTCAATTTCAGCTTCTTCTTCTGTATCCATTAAAGCAATTGCTAAATCTAAACCCTAAAAAATCATATAAATGAAACTTGATCAATTCTATAATTTTTTTTAAATTATACATTTTCAGTGTATAAAATACTATAAACATTTAAAAAAGATAAAATGTAAAGTTTAATATAAATTGGCTTTATAAAATAATGTATAATCTTAAATGGTAAATATTAACTAATGAAAAAGTAAAAGCCAATGTAATTATTAAATTATCTTTTATTAATCTGTATTTACCTGAATAACTTCCATATCTCCTAATTGAATTGTTATCTCTTCCTCATTATCAACAATTTTTCCATCTTCCAACTTTCCAACTAATTTTATGACACACAAATCTGATCTATTAGGTCTAGAATTTTCTTTACCTCGCTTTAAAACTTTCTTTCTCAACTGTCCACTACCAAGAATATCCATCCATTCATCTTTAGGATGATCGCTTAAAGTTGCTTTGGTCAAGGGGTCATTAGGATCAACTTCATTGAAATTTAATTCTTTTTCTATAAATTCGGATTGGGTGTAGTTTTTATCAGGTTCAGGAATAGTAGTTTCAACCAAGCTTGGTCCTGTCTCCATCGTTAAATTTTGTATTTTCACTTAAGTTTCACTGAAAATAAATATGAAGTGTCATTTCTAGAACAAATATTTAAAACATGCTTATTCATTGAATTAAATTTAAATAGCTCACGATTAAAAAATCATTTATGTAATTAATACAGTTAAATACGAATTTGAATACTCTATTTTAATGCTCACCTGTTACGTTATTTCTTAAAATTTAGGAAAAATTCTTTAATTAAGGAAATCTTTATCTATTTCATGTGCAAAATCGAGTTTCCAAATCTGTATAAATTTACACTACTACCAGTGATCACAATTGTATGTATAAACATTTAACCTTACAACATAAACTATTTATGCGTGTGCTCGCATTTGTTTTTTCTGGAAGTTATTTAATGAGAAAATGATACATGTGCTCGAAAGGTTGAAAAAGATACGAATATTCGGTCGAATTACGTTTGAGGCTTGATAAATTTTAATTTGTAATAACGGCAGCTTTATCACTTATCAATTGAAGAAGAATTTATTGTAACTATTCATATTACACACGCACGCGGCTTATATGTAACATTGCAGAATACGTACTCAACGGGTAAGGCCTTGCGCGTGTGTGAGTGTATAGGATAGCTGTTATATAAACAGCTGATACAGTATTGTTAACAAATCATATAAAGTTAGAAATTCAAATGATTAATTTAATTTCACAATCGATGAAAAATTTAATGATTGTGTTGAAAAGAAAAGCAAGCCATTTAAAGGAGCCCATTTTAAATTAGGCGAACGATACAGTAATTCATTTTTCATGCTTATTTTCCATCGTCGCAAGTACATCGATGTATTAACATCATTATTTATATCATAAGTGGAATTTCCAAGAAATAAATGATTATTATGTATAGCAGCATCATATTTACATAAGATGATAAAAGTAAATTTTGCGTGACCTTAAAGATACATAAAGCATGCACAAGAAATATGTGATTTCAGAAAGCCAATGAATAGTTAATTAATTGCCATTTAAGTAATTTCTATTTGCATAATTATTTGCATGTAAAATATGAGTGTGCACTCGAGTACCGAGAGGATTAATTGAAGCGACAGACATTTTACAGGGCTCATGCGTGAATGTGTGCGCACGTAGGTGTGGGTCGGGAATACGCAATCTGATAGTAAGCGTGCAACAGAAAATTCTTACAGGAGTGATTATGTAATATTTGAAAAACTCCATGCAAATATCTTGCGGCACTAGAAATTGCTAGAACCCAAGTTAAAAACTCGAACGAAACGAGCCGCTGAAATGCAAATGGAAAGCCGCAATATGCAGATATTTATATTTGACTCGGAAATTAATATTGGGAAGAACGGTTTATTTACTGGAGGAAGACGTGGGGAACATCACGAGCGAGGAAATTCGTGTCCGAATGATTAAACACAGAAAGACAGTGAGTGGACACGTTTCCTTGCCAAATGGTATTTTAGCGAGTATTGTTTACGGTATTGTTTGTTGTTGAGTCTCAGAAGTTGAGGCTTCCGTTTAAAGTGACTACGTAAAAGGAAGGAGCATCGGCTGAAAAAGAGTGTTCGGTGTTTGTTGACCGAAAAAACGAAGGCGACCAATCACAACCTTCCACCGACTCCGCGACGGGGCGACGCGCTGCGCAATCTCGCGTACATATACACATGGCATAGGAGCATCCGGGCGCACTTGGTCTCCTCCAGCACACCGACGCACGCACTCTCCGGCTGCAAGCCCACCACCGCTCCCCCAGGTGTCTCTCCGCATCCTAAGGAAGCTCGCGTTTCTAAAGGCCAGGACATCATGAAAAGCATAGCTCTGCTGCTCTGCCTCGCGGCCTCGGCGGTCTGGGCCGAGTCCGACCCCGACGACACCGGCAAAAAGGGACCCCGAGTCACCCACAAAGCAAGTATAATTTTGGTCCTTTAAACCCCGGAGCTCGTGTCGCCTTGGGCCTGTTTTACCTGCTTTTACGACACCCGACCCCGACTGCTATTCTCGATTTTCGATTTAAATTCCTCCTTTCTTCGCTAAAAAACCATTCAAATTGCCCTTTAAATGTTCTCTAATGTTGTCGTTATCGTTTGACAAGTTCGCACCATAAATTTTATTACTGGACTTTGTTGTCATTCCACAATTTTAAATCGTTCCAACAGAAATTCTTTCGTGAAGTTTAATTATGTACCCGACGCTCGCAACAAAGACCGTGGGGTTTGGGTGCAACGACCGATCGTTGGTGACCTTGACGCTTTGGTTTTTTTAGGTATGGTTCGACATAGAAATCGGAGGCGAGAAGGCTGGTAGAATTGAAATTGGTCTTTTTGGAAAAACTGTCCCTAAAACTGTCGAGAACTTTGTTGAATTAGCGAAAAAACCAGAAGGCGAAGGTTACAAAGGAAGCAAATTCCACAGAGTCATTCAGGACTTTATGATCCAGGGTGGTGATTTCACCAGAGGCGATGGAACTGGAGGTTTGTAATAAATTTTATCCTTACTTTTAATTTTTTTAATTCATTATTTTATAAATTTAAAGTCCTTTCTGGTAAAAAAGTCAAAAAAACATTATGTTTATTTTAATTTGAAAAATAATCTTACTTTTTTTGTGGATCATAAAATTTTATTGACTCAAATATTACTATGCCAAATGCCATTAAAATAATTTTTATCATTTATTGGTTGATTAAAATTTGTTTAATGACTTTTGTTTAGTTTTTCTTGTTTTTACTAAAGTGATAACTGTATTATCATATAGTACATGTTTCAAAAAATTATTTTGATAATAATAAATAATCGCTATTACCTTAATAAAACACTACTTTTTTTCAAGTGTTTTAAAATGTTTCAATATTTAAAGCACTAAAAATTTATCAATTCAAGTGTATTTTTTAGCGTTTTAATCTAAAAAACAATTTTGAAGATAAAGGCACCAATAACATTAGATAAAAAGAAATTTTATGTATTATACTTTGCAGACTTTAAATTACATACTCTACAAAAGTCTAATATACAACTTTTAATTTACATTGCTTTAAAAATATTTTATATGATAAAAATGTCTAAGTCCAGAAATTAAAATATAAAAATTGTGAGTATATGATGTGTGATGTATTTATTAGGAAAGAGCATTTTTGGTACCCACTTTGATGACGAAAACTTCAAACTGAAACATTATGGAGCTGGTTGGTTGTCAATGGCAAATGCTGGTGAAAACACCAATGGTTCACAGTTTTTCATAACTGTTAAGCAAACTCCTTGGCTTGATGGTAGACATGTTGTGTTTGGCAAAGTCATTAAAGGAATGGTAAATTCACTGATTTACTGTTAGCATGAATGTATTTATATGGATAATAATATCAATAATTGTATTTTTTGCAGAATGTAGTCAGAAAAATTGAAAAGACAAAAACTGATAATAGGGATAGGCCAGTTAAAGATGTTGTTATTGCCGATTGTGGAGCAGAACCTGTTAATGAAGTGCTCAGTGTTACTAAAGAAGATGCTCTTGAATGAATCTGAAATCTAATAGTGTACATTTTTCCATGACTGTGAATGAAATATTGACGTTTTTTAAAAAAGAATAAAGAAATTTATTTAGTAAATGATGATATTAATTTTTTATATTTCCTACATATCCCAAAACTCAATATTATTCTACAAGACAAAAGTAAAATAACAATAAAAAAAAGTGAAAATTAAGTATTGCAATGTATTATTTAGAAATGACTTAGATTTTATTATATTCTATTATATTGTTGTTATTATATACTGATTGGATACTGCATTCGACTTTATAAATATAAATAATGGCGCAACAATTACTTTCATTCATAAAATAAAAATTTAAATGTGTGTATGACTATCTATGTAAAGCAGATGAAAGCTTGTTTCCATTTATAAATGTGTTAGTGATGTTCAAATTTAAATCTAACCTTCAAAAACAAAGTTTTGGCAAAAATATTCGTTCAAAACTACTTAGAGTATGACAAATCCTTCCTTTAAAATTTCTTATTTTAGTTTGAGAGTAGGAAATATCAAAATATCATAAAATTAAATTTCTTTGTTTCTAAAATACTTTAAAATGCAAGCGGATTTTCACAAAAATCTTATCATTTATGGAATTTTTTTATTGTTATCATTTGTAATTTTTTTACTGTATATAACTGCTGCTGCTAATCATATCACAAATCATGATGAAAATACCTGTGACATGACATATATGTTTGAATATCCTCAATATGTGGTTGGTACTTTGTAAAAAATATTTGCATTATTTTATTTGAATTATACTGACCTTTATTTAGTTTTATAATTTATTGTTAATAGAGAATAGGATTAAGTATCAAGGATGATGATGTTTCTGAAGATTATTTATTTCCAAGATTTCAATTATTTGCTTATGGCGAGGGATTTGTTACCGAACGTTTAAGGAGAATGCATTTTTCTGGAATCCCTGTTCTTTTTATTCCTGGAAATGCTGGTTCTCATGAACAAGGTTTCTTATTAAAGTTTTTACAAAGTAAATGGTTTAATATAAATTTTAAATAATAAAAATTTTTTTCAGTTCGGTCTCTTGCTTCAGTTAGTTTACGAAAAAGCTTAAAAAGTCGTACACCTTTTCATTTTGACTACTTTACAATATCATTTGGTAAAGATTACTCGGCTTTTTATGGAGGTGTACTACAAGAAGAAACTAATTTTGTTGCTAAATGTATAAAAAGAATACTATCCTTATATCAGGGTAGAGTAGAAAATATTATTCTAATAGGACACTCAATGGTTTGTAAAATACATTATATAAATTAAAAAATTGAGATTGTGGATTTTATTTTTAGTTGAATTTTAAACAACTATTTTTTATACATATTCAACTTCTTTTTATATATTTTTTGTGTTTTTTAATTCCAAAAATGATTATAAAAAATTAGAATTTATAATTTACTTAAAATCCTTTGTATCTGCAATTTAGAGTTTAATTAAAAATAAATAATAAAAGTACATGAAATATAAAAATACATAAACTTTATAGGGTGGAATTATTGCTAAAGGATCACTATTATTAATACCTGAAATTAATAGTAATGTTGCTAGTATTTTAATTACATTAGCAACACCTCACAAGCCTTCACTTTATCCAGATTTTACTTTCCTAAATTATTATGATAAATTAATTAATTCTATGGGTGACTTAAAGAAAAATGGAACAACTACAATTTCTATTGGTGGAGGTCCAAGAGATATTATAGTTCCATCTTCTCAGACATTTGATGAATATGCAGATTTTAATGTTCTCACAACATATATCCCAGGAGTTTGGAGATCAACAGATCATTTATGTATATTATGGTGTAAACAATTCATGTTAAATGTTGTCAGATCACTATTTGATTGTATTGATACTTCGACAAAGCCAGCAACTATTTTTAAAAATCATGATCGTAAAATGAAAGCTTTCAATTGGCACTTTAATCAGGTATGTAAATTTTTCTACTTTCTATAAGCTTTGATAAATAAAACTTTTTGTAGCATTACAGCTTTGAAAAAAATTTACCACGCACTGCTTATGAAGAAAAAGTTAAATTTTCAAATGAAAATAGTGAATGGATAGAAGATATTCGTAGACAATATATTTGGAGTAGTAAAAATTATATGCTAAAAAATTCAAAAAAAGCCACTACAGTTTATCTCATGATGAGACTCAATGATGCTATTGATACCTTATCAGTTAATGCTATTCATTTAAAAAATAAAGACTGGATTTTTGCTTGTTCTGCTTCTAATGTATATGGACAATCAAGAGTATGGTAAGCATTATGTTAAAAAGTAAATCATTTAACATTTTAATTACTATAATTTTATTATTTTTTTAAGTTCTTGGGGTTGGAATTTATCAAATTATACTAGATTAATCCCTGGATTGTCTCGGAAACCTTGGAAATATTCAGTAGATTTAAATTTAAATGAAATTAAAACCTTAGGAGTTTCACATGTAATTATAAAAATTTTAACGAAAACTTCATATCATTTTGAGGACGATTATGATGAAGAAGATGATGATGATGATCAGATAATTGAAGTGGATGCATATTCACGATCATCAAGATTTAAAAAATTTAGCAGTATGAAACCTATTTCTACAGAATTAGGAAATCTCCGTTACAATGTTATATTAGATAATGTTATGGATGTTGTTTCTATAAATTTTAAAAATTCAAATTGTACTGATAATTCTCATTCTCAATATCCGTTAATTGAATTGTTTGAACCATGGGCACCAGTATCAGGACAATTTCATTTTTTTGTTGAAAAGTAATCAAAAATTTTAAATTATTGATTTACATTTTTTTATGAAATATTAATTTTTATGTAATTTTACAGTCAAGATCCTAAAATAATCAAATTACAAATGCCCAGTTCTCAACAATTACATACAATAAAGTCTCAAAGTGCTGAACTAAAATTATTTTTAGATCCTCGTTGTTCATATAATATTTATGTACGAGAAGCGAATTCAATTGAAAAAATTAGTTGTTT
This sequence comes from Eupristina koningsbergeri, assembly GCA_018907245.1. Classification (NCBI taxonomy): domain Eukaryota; kingdom Metazoa; phylum Arthropoda; class Insecta; order Hymenoptera; family Agaonidae; genus Eupristina; species Eupristina koningsbergeri. The sequence continues at coordinate 372,972 of JACCHV010002783.1, read as the reverse complement.
AGTGAGAGATCGTTGGACATGTATTTATCCAATAACAATTGGTTTACTTTTATTAATTATTGCTCAAAGAATTGATACTCAAAATACAGTTGATACAAAAATCATAATTTGTATTACTGGTCTTCTATTTCCATTATTCAATTTAACATTTGAATCTTGTTTTTGCATATTTACACTACATTTAATGGCTATTGGAATTTGTTGTTCTGTAGTGTTTTTTGGATCAGTAGCCCACAATATTGCTGTTAGGTAATAATTTAATCTTAATATTTATTCAAAATCATAAGTAAAATTCTTTGTTTATAAATGAAAATTAATGTTATAAATCTATATTTTTTTAAAACTTATCTAAGTGTAGCAATAGTATAATAAATAAATATTATTTATAAAATTATATCAATCTTATAGTTTTCAAAGGTCAAATCAATTTTTACAAGATACATATTAATTGTCAGAAATAAAAAATTAAAATAACATCTATTTTTTGAAGTACTATATAGTATAATTTTATATTAATTATATTGTAAATATTAAAATATTATAAAATATTAATTTTTATATATAAATTAAATATATAATAAATAAAAAAAAAACTCAAATAAGACTGAAAATAGCATAAATATTTTTAGATTTCAACATTTTGTCTTAGAATTAAAATCATTGGTAAATTCAATTTCTTAAGAATAATTTTTAAACAAGATAATAATGTTGATCTTTTTTTAGGTTTCTAGCAAGAGCTATAACTTTCTCCACAACTTGGTCAGATTGGTTACTCGGTGGTTTAGTAAATCAATTGCCAATATTAGCTGCTGGTATCCTACTTTCTATAATACCAGCTACTTGTGGAGCTTTGGCAATGTTACTATCTATTTTTTTCCACTTTTTAAGACTAACACGTTTGTATGAAGATTATTTAGAAGAATTACTATTTGCATCTCTAAGATATTTTAACTTTTTAAAAAAACATAATAAAAAAGATGAATCTAGTAATTTAACAAGACAAAATATATTTAATCAAGTATTGTTATTCGAATTTTGGTGCTTTGCTGCTTTACCAGCTATACCATCAGCACTTGTATGGGCAAAAAATTTTAGGTAAAATTAATATATGTATATTTTGGTTAAACAAAAATTATAATATATTTTATATTCAACATTTTATACATATATTTGCATTTATATTTTAGTTTCAGTACAAGATTAGTAACAGAAGATCAAATATTTCTGTACAGTTGGATTATTATGGTTGCATGTGGAACATCAGGATTGGTACAAATACCATTAAAATCTCCTGATACATATAAAACAAAATTTTTAGTAACTTTATTACGTTGCTTAGGCTGGGTAGCAATTACAATATCTGCATCATCTAATGCAGCTCGTTTTTATTGGTGTTTTCCACCTTGTCTCGCAATTGTAGTTGTATTGATTTCTTTCAATTCATTTTATAGTTGATTTTTTTTTTTAATTATAAAAAAATTTTTTAGCTAATTTAAGATTGGTTGCCTATAGAACGCTTACAAACTGTGATCAGTAATATATATCTATATATCTATATATATATATTATATATATATATATGTATGTATATTGTAGTATTAATTTATTATTTACTGTTTTTAAAAAATATAAAAACTTTATCATTATTATGATTAAATATTAGATCTATACTGTGTGATTTTAGTAATAAATAATCAATTATAATAAAAAATAAATAAGTAATTGGATAATTTTGAGTAAATTTCAAAATTTGTTATTTTAATAATAAATTAATAAATTTTTAAAAAGTTTAAAGATTTTAATATGTTATAAAAATAATAAATGATATTTAATGGAATCTTTCCAATTAATAATACAAAATTTCAAAAAATTACGATTTTATTTAAATTAAATGACTTTTTTAATATAATTGATTCTACTACTACTAATAATAATAGTGAAATGTTGAGTATATAAAATTTAGATAAAATATATTCTATCGTAAAAATAATTTTGCAATATGACTATATAATAATTATAATTTTTATTGTTAATAGTTTTACAAAAAAAAAAAAAAATTATAATTCCCTTTGCACTGTATTTATTCTCATTTATAATTTAATAAATGACAAAATTTTTCTTTTAAAAGTTGACAAAAAATTAAAATAAATTATATTATAAAAATTTATTGTTTTAATTCATTATTTATACACCTTTTCTATTATCACTTATAGAAAATCAGATAATTTATCCAAGACAATAATATTTTATTCCTTTAAAATTTTTAATTGTATTATTAAGAAATTAGAATTACGTTTAAAATTAAAATTAAATAAATAGAAATTTTAATATTTTCATAAAATTTAAGTAAGAGTAAATTTGGAATTTTTAAATTATACTTAAACATTAAATTAGTATAGAATTTTTTATTAACAATTAATTTGAAAATACTAAGAATTAATGTTTGAAAAAGATTAATTAAATTCTTAGAAATTTATCAAAACTTTATTAACAGACACAAATGTCTATTCTTTTAAAATTAATTTCAAAAATATTTTAGATGTAAATTTTGTATTATTTTTAAATTATAGTTTTTATTTACTGATATATGATATGTGAGGTACGTTTATAAATTACTAATAATAAATACAGCTTTCTTAACTATAATATCTAAGTATATTTGCAATTAAAATTGCTTGAACATGCTCTTTAATACATTTATTGAGATTAATAGAGAATATGTTATGGTTTGTCGTTATGATTTGTTAAAATAACTAATTTTACTAACTAATGTTATTAATTAATAACTATCAACTACGCTCCAGACACAGTCTTCCATAACATTTAAATATAGACTATATAAATGTTGAAAAATGTTAATTTTCAATGTAATTACGTTATGGAATAAATTAAAGGCTATTAAAAAGTAAATAGTTAATACAAAACGATACTTTGTCTCAAGAATTATTAATAATTATTTATTTTAAGACATCTACGAATTTTCCAAAATGAACTCTTAAATCATCATTATGAGTCATTTTTTTAAATGAATCAGTTTTACAAAATTACCAAAAAATTTCTTAAATATTTTTAATTTCTTATATTTTTTAACATGTGTGGTCCCCAGATTATCCTTAAAACCTTTACTAAGTGAATCGATTATATTTAAATGAGATATAATAATATTCATATGTAACTGCAAAGATGCCATAAATTAATTTTAATATGTAACATCATATTTTGAAAATTTAAAATTCAAATTTGCCCAAATTAATTTTGTGCGTGCATTATAAAAAATATTTGTGATTAATATTTCTAATGTAAGCATGTCCAGGATGGTACTTGACAGTAGATAAATAAAGATTTTGTTGAGGCTTTCACTATTTGACAAGTCGTGAAATTCATGTAAAAACACGAACACATTTTCACTTCACGGATATCCAAAAAGAAGGGTGAGTCCAAATTCATAAATAACAACGGAGCACTCGAAATAAATTTAGGAATAACCATTGATGAATATTAGCAAAGGTCAGTGATACGCCGAATCTGATGATCAAGATGTTGGAGTTTAGACAGAATGACAGTTAAAAAAAGGGTCAACAAGTGCATTTAATGGACAAGTAGACAGAAATAGAAACAGAGGAGAAATCGGATCTTTTGGTGGATTATTCATATTATTTGAGAGAGAGAGAAGCAGAGATCGTATTGGTGTGAACTATTTTTGGATCTTCAACAATTAATGATTGAGAAGAATCAACAATCAATAACGAGAAACGAGAAACGACTAAGTAAGTGTGAATAACCGGATATACATGTTTAATATTTTTTTCTTTTTCTGTCTCGCACATTAAAGTGTCTTACTTTTATTACTCGTATACTTCATTTATCCATTAATACTCATATATAGAATGAAGCCACTACTATTCAGACTAAAATACAATTATGGCCAATGTTATTAAAATTATTTATATTGCTTATTAACTCTACTATTAAATTTAAATAACAATCATACGTAACATTTAAAGTTACAAGATTTATATTACTAAACAACTTTTTTATGAGTAAGCGTTAATAAATTATCTGAATTTTGTAGTTGTCAATTTCAACTTAATCAACTCTATACAACATTTATATTTTGAATTATACAATATTATTTTTAGTGTGCAATTTACGATCAAATTTTCATTAATTTATGCCATAATTCTTTTTTATCACATCAAAACAAAAATTGAATGTTAAAAGTGCTGAGATTTAATTACTTGTTTGTTTGCTAAAGCAGCTCATTCATTTATCTGATTTATTTCTTACGAAACAAATGCTTCAATCACAATTTATTCTTGAGACTTAATTCCACTTTGCTGTCCATTTGAAACAATATATCAATAAAAACCAAAGTTTTTAATTTAAAATAATTCTGTTAGTGAAACACTTCTCGATACATATAATAACATTATATAGTTTAAAATTAAAATTACTTTTAAACATATAATTTAAAAGTACAAAATTTTTTAATATTAATAAAATTACGTTCACTGAAAATACCCGAAAATTTTTTTTGTAATCATTGAAACTACCACCCACACAAACACAATTTAAAATATATAGATAATAACATAAAAACACAATAATATACAACCAAAATGTAATAAATTGCACGATAATAATTATGAATAAACACTTTCTTGTACATTTTTTCGATACTCTAATCAAGTCCGGAAAAAGCCAGCTCCCTCCAAGGCGATGGAGACTAGCCAAAACTGAAAAGATAAGAAGATAAGCAAAAACGCCCAAATCAGTGTACAAAATTACATCTAAACTTGACATAATATTTTACACTGTAAATACTTAACATAAATAAATAAATAAATAAATAAATAATACATATTTATACAAAATTATATGTTTTGTTATATTAATTAGTAACAAAAATAAATAATTTGTAATAATATAATTAAATATTAACTATATATTTCCATTATAAAAAACTATTAATTTTTAAAATAAAGCCTTAAAACTTCTTTGAAGTTGGAGGAGAGGCACATTATATTAATTATATTATATTAATTCTATTTGCATACCGATTTGCATACCTCTGTATTACAAATTGTAAGAAATACAATTATCATTTATAAAATTTGAATACACCACTTGTTATTTCAGTAACATTTTATAATTACTTATAAATTTTCACTTTCTTTTTTTTTCATACTAAATCCTGAGCTTGTCTCACTAAAATAATTGAGTCCTGATTATTTATAAAATGAATGTTAACATTTTACCGTTGATGGACAAGTTTCATTTACTTGAGTAAGATTAATCATTAATAATCAACACAATGTATGTAAGTTGACTATAAAATAAATGTTTGCAATGTCCATAGTTATATTTAAAAATAATAATAACTGTTAATATTGATAATAAAAATATTGAAGTAATTTACTCATTGTTTCTTACTAAATGTTATTAAGCTTTTTATTAAATTACTACATTGTCTGGATAAATAACCGGTTGTTGTAATTTAATAACATTGTTTTTTTCGCTGCTTTTATTTCTATTTTAATTAATAATTGACTCAACGAAATCCAAGATTTATTATTTCAATAAAGTAAATCTTATCAAGACTAGTTTTGTTCTTTAGTATAATTATAATGGAATTATTTTTTAAATTTTAGGTTTCTTATTAGTTATGCTCGATGAAAAAGATTATTTTTTAAGATTATTATAAAAATCTACTAATTTCATTCTTACTAAATATATCACATGTAAAAATATTTTTTTAAATAATATAAAAATCTTATTTTATAAGATGCATTAATAAAATTATAAACACAGATGTTAATTATATAATTATTAAATGATTAATTACAATCTAATAATTATAATAATAATCATTCGATAAAAAATCTATTTTATTCGTTAATCTTATTCTTGAAGTTTTTTTTAGAGAATTATTGGATAAATAATTTATATACACAACACTGATTATATTCTTCCTCAACACTGTAATATATTTATATTTAATAATAATCTATAACTCTTAATACAAAAAAAGATAGCGATACACTGTTTTATACAAAAATTAAGTCGTAATTACACACGTAAATTAAATTTGCCGGTGTGCATAATGGAGACTTATGGTCGAACAATAAAAAGAAAGTTAGGTTGTAACAACAAACGCTAAAGTTTATCACATTTTCCAACAGTTACTTACATTTTTTAAAGACATTATGAATTATACTGATTCAATTGATATAAAACATTGATTGAATAATCAAATATCAATAGTGTTAAATAGGTGTTTCTTTTTTTTTGGAAAAGAATCATTTCATTGAAAAAGGACTTTGATAATAAATTATTATTATTTAAAATATCCAGCACACAATTATATATTGTTATGAGTATGTGATTCTATATAATTGAATTTTATCAATAAAGTTGATTAATTAATTAATTAATCATTTAACAACTGATTTACATATGTATTTGTAATTTCATTTATAAATTATTTAAACGCAGTACTGTGCGAAAAATCTAATTTTAAAATTAAAAGAAAAACTTGTTTACGTATGAAGAAAAAAATAAATTACAAATTTTCCGCTTACATTTAAAGGTTTTATAAAAATTAATTTTGTTTTTTTATTAATCTTATTAATAAATGATTTAATCATCACTATACAGAAACTCTGACTATATATATATATATATTGTTTTATTACTTACGTTTACTATAAATAATTTTCTATTGAAAAAACAGTTTATACAATAAAAGTATAGTATTATTATATTTCACCACATATTTTTTTTAATTAAACGATTGTGCATAAGTTTTCTAAAAAAATATAATACACAAAAAAGCACCTGATATACCAACAGAGTGGTAAAAATATATTTAATATTCTTATTTATTCATAAGAAGTCTATTTAAAAAAATGGTGAAAATAATAATCTAGACAACCCATTGCTATAAAAGCAATCAAAATAAAAGAAACAGGAACGCTAAATTTAGGAACATTAAACAAAACATTATTTTTATGAATTCCACCTATTATTATATTATATTATTGCATTATTATCACTGTCCTTAAATTATCCTTGTTCCAACAGGAGATTGATGCTAAAGATGTATGTGTTAGATAAAAAATATATCTCAATAAAATTTTTTTTCTATGTTCTTATACATCAATATCCATTGGGACAATTTTATTATGAAGAATAGTAAAGACCACTTTTTAATTTCTAACAGAGTTAAAATAATTATCAATAATGAATAGTATTTTCGCAAAACATTCACATTTGTTTCTGTTGTATTTACGTAAATAAGGTCGGTGTTTTATTCAGCATTACTAGGAATCGTATGGAAATTAATAAACACTTAAAAATTTCTACAAATGTAATTTTCATATTTTAAATGTATAAACAAAAATATTTTCTGAACATAAATTTTCTTTTACAATGTATAATTATGATACAATGTATGATTCAACACTAAGGGCAAAAATAAGCCTGTTATGCAGGTATAGTTCATCAGAATAAAGATTTAGTCTCTGCTTTGATCATTACCTAGTAATCAAGAGCCCACTCGTTTTCTTGTAAGAAAGCATCCACTACTTCTTTCATTGCCAAATTCGGAATCAGTTGATCCTGGGTCAATCTAACACGGGTTACTGGGTCAAAATGACCTACTCTCTGAAGATGTTCTTCGATATCTTTTCTCTCATATGTTATACCACTTGGGGTTATTACAGGCTCTTGCAGAATTTCAAAGCTGATTTTACCACAAAGATAATCGGGCACTTCTCGTTTCTATATTATAATAAAGAATTGATTATTTTAACTTTACTCATATAATAATTTATTAATTGTATTTTCATGATTATTAGTAATTTATCTAGTATTATTATAAGGCTATTCATATTTATTTGTACTTTGTTTTCCTATTTTTATTAAACAATACATTTAAAATATTAAAATATAAATTATAAATGTAAATAGAAATTTTTATTTACATATTTGTACTTGTAACTGAAGGATAATCCTTTTAATTAACAAGTAAAATGATTTGTAACAGGAATACAGTGTTAAAAACAGTTTCATTATAAAACTGTATAATACATATAATCAGATTTACACATATATATCTAGGAGTAAAAGAATAATTTGCAAATGATCTTTATATAATTCAATAAATTATTCACATAAGATTTCCAACTAGTTTTTAAGCTTATACCATAATTTTATTTATATTAAACTTCTATTTTTAATAGAATAATTAATTTAAAAATTTGTAATTATTGTAAATTTAAAAATTCTTTCCATTTCCTTAATAAGTAGTCACTATTTTTTTGATAAAAGGTGTACAAAATATGATTGATAATTTTATTATTCATATTATTTTAACATTTTAATTATATTAATTTTTTTTAAAAATCCTTGACATAAAAATAAAAAGAATCAATCAAATTTTTATAATTTACTATTTTATTGAATATAGTGAGGCCCGATCAATACAATTACAAAATAATTTTAATAAATTATATAGATCAAGTTAAAATTAGATTTTATAATCTATACATTTTTCTGAATTTTAATGAAATGGTTGAGGTTATATATTATAAAATATACATCAAATTTGTGCAAAAAAATTGTATGTATTACATGCAAATACATTTTTAAACAAATTCATACTAATATTTGTTTATAAATATACATATTTAGTTTCTTTTTATAATAACCTCTATAAAAAATGCAATTGATAATTAATATTTAAATAATGTTAATATTTACATTTCTAAAGTGAGAATACAAGGTATCTTAATTATTTTTCAAGTAATATTTAATAATACTAATAGAATAATTATCAATTAGTTTCATATCTACTTTTATTTTATAACAAAAATAAATATTATTTGTCAAAACAAATATTTTAAAAATAAATTTTATATATATTAAATACTTTGAGGTATATACAAAAATAGTTGCAAAAGATTATTAAAGGTATTATAATATAACTTACCCTTCGATCATCATCAACTTTTGTAAATAAATCATTTAGTAAAGCAATTGTTGAATCTCTTTTTTCTTCAAGTTCTAGTTTAATTGAAGTCAATTTCGATTCTGTCATTGGATCATCATCCCTGAGTTCATTTTTTTCATCATTTCCTTGGCACTCATTTTCTTTAAGTTGAGCTAAATTTCTTTCAGCATCCAAGACGATTAATCGATTCAAATAAGTCTGAAGTTCAATTTCCTGGTTGATTCTTTGTTCTTCCTTTATTTGAAAACGTTTTTTTCTTGCTTGTCTTAAAACACTTGTCATATCATCTCCATAATTCAGTTTCTGTTCTTTAGCTAAATCCACAGCTAAACATACAAATATTTCATTATTAACTTTAATTATTAAAAAACTACCTTGTATTAATTATTTTTATTGACAACTTTTTTTAAAAACATATAATCTGGTAATCATAATTGTAATGAGATTAGTTTTTCAAGCTCACTTATCATTTATTATGTTTGCATTTTCATTTTTTCTATTATGAATTTTAGCATTCAACTTGGAGTGAAAATATTTTGCATAAAAAATCAATAATCTTGTACCAAGATGGTAAAATAACTTAGAAATCGATGTATCATTAGTTATTGATTACTTTTCATGAAGTTTTTTCCAAATACTACAATAAAGATGATTCTAATATTTAGAAATTCCATATATGAGTAAATACCTCTTTGAAAATGTTTAATAGCTTCGTCAAAGAGTTCCAAGCCTTGCAAAGCTAGACCAAGAAAAAAGTGACCTTTTATAAGACATGGATCAAGATCTAAAGCACGTCGACAATCTTGACAAGAAGACTCCCACCGCTTGAGTTTCAAATATGCCAGGGCTCGATTCGTAAAGTAGAGTGCTTGGCTTGGATTTTTAATCTACAAATCAAATGGCAAAGGTTAAAGAATATACATTTATTCTTGTCAACCAGACTACTCACAATTGCTTTTGTGTAACAATTTGCAGCATCCTCATACTTGTGAAGACTGAATAAACGATTCCCTTGCTCCTTCAATTCTTTGTCCGTGAGATTAGCAGTGGAATACATTTTACTCATTTTTATAACAACAATTGCGCGATAAAGACACTTATAAATATAATCGTACTAGGTATACGTGTGTGCTAAGCGGTCTTATTAATAATTTTTGTATATCTAAAGCATAATACGCCTATTGCTATAACAAATATAAAAACAAAGACGTAAAAACAAATTCTATAAAGATTAATTTATCTTGTGACATATCTACAGCACGGCGTTCTTATTATTCTACAAATTTTTCGAGCATTTTGTGCCTCTGCGTGATTCTACCATTACTTTCAACTTTTTGTGGACTTACGATCAGGACTCACAATATCGAAAATTGTCATTTGTCATTATGAGCTACAGTCTTAAATTTGGGATTTTACATAGTAGACACCACTTTAGTACTTAGGGCTCGACTTCACGGATATCAAATATAGGATAGAGTGATCTATAATACTTCCCGATGACCATGAATTTGACGCAAGCGAAAGTTCCCAGAATCGCATCGCGGCGCCATTGGTGAACGTCACCCCGCGTGATACGAACTATTGGCAAGTGCATTATTTAACTGCACACCTTCCTCGATTGATTCCTGGTGGCGGAAGGTGTAAAGACACGACCTCGAGTTGGTGTGCACAAACGGAAAACACAAACCCTACCTTGCACTTTTATCCTGCTTTTCATTTTTTTTCTTTTTTTTTTATATCAATCCCTTTATCATGAACAACACTTGTGCTCTAATATCAATTGCAAGAAGGAATAGCTCACTTTCAAAACGAAATTTTTTGTCTTTTACTCAATGTTGTTGTTGTTGTTGTTGTTGTTGTTGTTGACGACTCACTCCATATTGATAAATAAAAAACAAACTGCAATTATTAATTGACACGCGATTTTCACTCAACAATGCACCCGAGATTTTCCCAAATGAAATCGAGTATACAACAATGCATTGTTTTACTTTTTAAAGTGGGAATAAATTGAATTGCATAATATTGGTCATTTTTTTGTTTTATTAAAAAAATTTGTATTTCAAGTAAATAAATTACAATGGTGATACAATAATAATAATAATTTATGAAAAATCCGGGTATCTTGAAAATTGATGTGTACATATATTTGTATTTGAGATATTAAACATAAAGTTTAAAATAATAAACAATTCACTTTAATCAATGATAATTAGAATGGCAACGATTATGTAACTAAATGGAATGATAACACTACAACAAAAATCAAGTCAAATTAGCAATAAAAATAAGCTGTAGCAATGATTATTAATAATAAACTGAAATATTTTATTGTGTAATAAAATAAAAAAGTTATAATAATGATATTTATCAGAGTAAATAATTAATACAGCATAATATAAAAACCAATCACTGAATTATCAAAATTGTAATTCACGTCAAGATATCAATGTAAAATTTTTTAAAAATATTTTTCGACCCTGTACATGAAATAATTGATAAAATTAAAATATGAAAATAAATAATAAGCAATGAGGATTTACTAAAAAAGGCTCGGATTTAAAAATTTGGATTTATTTCAATTAAAGAAATCTTTTTTTTTAATATAATCTGAAATTGGGTCAAAGTTTACACAATTCAAATGTAACATAAATTGATTATAGACTTGATAAGGATGTACTTATCAAATTAACACCATTAATTTAATATACTCGTATTAGACTCGACAAAAATTTTTCCTAAATATAAAATCTAAATACAGGTCGCATTATCATAATAATAAATTATAAAAATGTTTCCAAATCCACTAAATGAAATAGTTCATAAGATCTAAAAAGGTAAATCAATGAAAATACAACAAAAATTTCCTCAAAATAATAATTGTAATATGTTTTTAATTAGGCTTAATAATAAAATTATCTCTTGTGAATTATAAGATGACCAATAAATTTTATTCAAATATAGAATACAAAAGAATAGACAAATAATGTAGCCTTGAACTTATTTTCAAATCCAGACCTTATTTTAGACTAAAAATACTAGTTACATGAAGATGCATTTATAAAGTTAAATATAGTTGAAAATCATAAATTGAAATAACAATCAGTAATAATAAAATTAATAAAAAATAGAAAACTCCTTTATTATTTATTATTATTAAAATTACAAAGTTTATAATGATCAATACAAAAATATTTATAAAAAAAACATATAAATTTAATCTGTTTTTAAATAATATATATACAAATATATGAATTATTTTTTTAATGAATAAATTTGACAATTGTGTGATGATTTTGCATAATTTTATTAACACTATTTATGTAAAGTTTTTTTTTTCCCATTTTGAAATTAATTGAACATAAGGACAGATTCAAACATTTAAAACTTTTCAAATTTACAGATTAACATGATTTTAAATAAAAAATTGAAGCATTTTTATATACAAATAATATTTTTGCATAAATATTTAGCAATATTTTTTATTACTTACACAATATTGATAAATTTTCTTAAATTATTACATAAAAATCACATCTCAGTATATGCATAAATTGTATTTCAGGTTTATTTTTTTTTATTTTTATTTTATTTATATTATGTATCAATTAGTAAATTGATTTATTAATTAAAAGCTTTGATTATTAAATTATAAAAAAATAGTATAAATATAAATCTAAATAGTCTCATATTTATATTAAATTTATTTTGTAACATAATTCGATATGTAAACAGATAATAAAATTTAGTTTTACAAATAAACTTTTTCAATGTGTACAAATTTAACAATAAATCGTTTAACTATGCAACTAATACATAATTTACATTTAAAATACAAATTACATAAAAACAAAGTTTAAAGATAATTGAAATCAATTCAATTTTATAAACTTATTTTTAACACACATTCGCAATTTTTATGTATATCATTTCACAGCATTAATAGTTTATAAATCTAAAATAACGTCAAAAACTAAAATTCATTGAATACATAAAATTATTTTCAACATAAGTAGTCTACATCTTTATGATAATATATATTGTACAAATTTGTACTAGATTTTTGAGGCAGTACATCACAGATTATGTTTGGTCTAAAATATTCTAACTATTATTTACATTTTTATACATCTGATTTATCAGAGAAACTAAATAGACAAAGAGGTTTCTTGGTAATTGGATGCACATGTCTTGTACAAGTCATACCTATACGATTATTGATGTACTCTAGAACTTTATTAGCTAATAAGCGATTGTTTTCATGAACACGGTGATGGGATGCAAATTCTTCCAACTGTAAATTTATATTATTAGTAAATATAAATATTTATTAAAAATTTTATAATCTATCAAAAATTGAGACTGACTTTCATCCATTTACACTCACTGATTTCTCTATCACATTTAGTAATTTCATATGTTTTTGGTGTTAAACAAGATACAATATAAATATCGGAACAACCAAAAGCAGAACTGTGACTGTGTCTAAAAGCCAATAAACATTTAAATTTAGCAATGATTCCAGTCTCTTCGAGTACTTCTCTTTCAGCAGCTGTTGATATATCTTCTGCAGGTTCAACATATCCTCCTGGTAACTTCCAAAAATTAGTAGCAATGCTATGATTCTCTTTAACAACAAGAATCTCTTTGGTTTCGTCATTTAAAACTACTGCTCCTACACCCAAGTTTGTGTGAGCATACGGTGGTAAATTACAAGTTTCAACCGTTGGTAGCCATCGATAAAGCATGGCTTGCTCTTGTTTAGCATGGTGAAATTTAAATCCTCTTTTGACAAGTTCTGGTATCCAATGACTTTGAGATAAATCTACTTTGAACCAAATCGCTCTTCTCTTCTCAGCAATCCATTGGTCTAACGAAGCTATTGATAAAAAATGACGGGTTAAACAAAAGAAAATTGTTCGACTGAAAGCGATATTGCTGCAAGAAACAATAATTGAAAAAATTGATGTGACCTTCAAGACGATTTGGAAATAGTGTAGCTTCACAAGGTTCCTGTTGAGAATCGACAGTCAATCCATTATACCGATCTAATTGTCCCTTAAACTGATTTTGCACTCGAGCCATTGTTGTGAGGAAAGATTTTAATCCTCGCGTATTCAAACAATTGACTACCTTCGTAAACATCAATCTGCTGTTCTTTAATTTTTACTTCTGTTTACTTTTTCTGCTAAAGTACAGTTCAAAGTGCATGATAAACAAGGTCGCAAGTATTGTCTCACTGCGCATGCTCCGTGCAAATATTACGTAATTAGTTGCCGCGTATTTTTAAAGGTATAAAACAAAGCCTAAGAACACATGTAAACAAAAACTCACTTGAACGTAACACACTTTATATCACACAATCGACGTTTTTTAATTAATTTTTTTTTTTTTTTTTTACATTGTAACTGCAACACAAATCATAACGTAACACCTTGATAAAGTTGAGATAGATACACAAAATCTTTGTTAAGTACGTTTAATACAGTATGTAAATCTCCTAATTTTTCCATTTAAATTGCCCAAAAAATTTGCAATAATTTGACAACAAAGGCTTTCATTCGTTTAATTCTAAAATATCGCGGTTGATTCATAAGAAATTATGAGAAAAAAGGACAGAAAACATTTTTTCGCTAAATAAAAAAGCGAATAAAATGCAAAAGAAAAGGTTATTTAAGAATCGTACAGTCTCTCTCCTTGTTCCAGAATTGGTTGAGGTCAGTGTACACCTTCTCCTCGAGTGTATTATAATTGAGGGCCTGACAGACCCGACAGTAGTGCTTGGACGGACTACCGAAGTACCCGTGCTCGTTGAGGACGCGGTAAGTCGACCTCCAAGCGTGAAGGTCCTCGTAAATGTTGTCATGTTGGTTGAGATACTGAAGGTAAGTCGCCAAAGCACCAGGACCCGCGAAGTCGTCGACGTGGAGGAAGGAATTCGGGGGAAGGAGTCGGTCGCAGTCAAACTTGGGGGTACCCATGATCACGGGCACTACGTGTTTCTCGTACGAATTCCAAAACACCTTTTCGCTTATGTATTCCCGGCAATTGGAGTTCTCGAAGGCCAGGTAGAACTTGAACTCGTTGAGCACCGGACAGTCGACGTTGAAGTGACCAGGACAAGCGGTACTGTTATCAGCGTGACAGTGACCCAGGATTGTCAGGTCTTTACCTGTTGGTGAATACGTAACTTATAAGTTTGAGCACATTCAATTCAGTGGTTCAATACTAAAAAATTATTTAACATGAGTGTGGTTGTGATCTTTTGATAATATTATATAAAGTTATCAATATGAATCAGGTGAATCTAAATAGTTATAATGCATTGTGTTGTACAGTGTGTATTTTTTAAAAATATTTTTCATTAAAAAAGAAAAAATAACAATTACTTGATACTTTCTTTATAAAGATTGACGACAAAATTTTATAATTATTCTAAATGATAGTTTAGATATAAAAAAGACTGTATTATTTATATTTAAAAGAATACGCAATTGTAGTATTTAACTCATAAATTAATTTAGTTGTTTATTGAATATATAAATGCTTTCTATAATTATTACAAATTATTTTTTATGTGCTGTACTCATCACGTGGAATAAAAGTCATCTGATATAAAGAAAATTACAATCTTTTATAATTCTGCTTATATTTCTATATTATCAATCTATATATACATGTATATTTTCTATCAATTAAAATATAATAATATTGCCTACTGTTACTTGAATGTGTTTTATTAAACCAAAACAAATCTCAATAGGGAATAAGAAAACTCTTACATTAATCAATAATTTTAATTTTGAATCCTTGAATTAATAAATTAAAATGCAAAATTTTTCTAATCTGAATAAAAAATAAACCTGCATAAATAAATAAATAAAATACAACATATTTCAACATATTCAAATTCAAAAGAATAATTTCAATAGATTAAACCTTAACAAAGTTTAAAATGAATGATTTTTACTCTAGCAATTATTCAGGGGAATTTATACATGAATACATAATTATTGGAGAGAAATAGAAAAAATTAAGTCGTGTGTAAAAAAAGGTAATGCATTACATTCATTACCTAAAACTGTTTTTAAAGTCTTAACGTATTTCCATCGATTATTGTGACCACCACAATTACTCGCGAGAATGGCTGCCAATTTTCTGCGTTTCTTTTTATAAGGAACTGTCGATTGATGAAGTATTTTATTGAGAGATGCGATAACTGTTCTTCCATAAGGTACAGGTACATCACTATTCATTCGATAAGTCATGGACCAGTTGAAGATTCCATTGTAATCAGTCATTTTTTGACCTTTATGAAGAAACGTATTCATAGGTGACTCGTCGGTCAAAAATATCCATCTTTGCTTTAGGTTCTTTCTTTTAGGAAGTGATTTCGCTCCTTTCGTTAAATGGAGGTGAAATATTACAGCATCCGCTACGTGTAATTTATCATCTGCATATGTCAGCTCACAGTTGTCAACAGAACAACCCGTCCAAGGTGAATACCTGAAAAAATTAAAAAAAAGTTTTTATTTTATGTAGGTCTGTAATTTCTCTATTATTACAACATAAACCTATAACAATTTTAACAAAGAAAAAATAATATAAATTTAAAGAAAAACAGTGAAAAATTTTAAGTAAAATTTCAAAAAAGAAAATATTATTTTTTCTGTCTCTCTCCAACTAATTCGGGAAATTTTTCAAGTCCTAAAAGTGGTATACTTCGACAAGGGTCGACGTTGACCTTAGCGACAATGTACTAGAGCACGTATAAAAAAAAAAGAAAAAAAAAGGAAAGTAAAAGTGAAAGAAAAAAAATCAATTTCAACAAAGAAAGTACCATGATTATGTAAAAGAAAAGTTTTCCACTTTTACGTCCGTAAACGTGCGTAAATACGAATTTTGCTTTTTTAAAACTCACGTTAAATTTTCGAAAGATTCAGACGAGGAACGGAGGAACATTTATTTATTTTATCCACCCTCGACTCTACGACAAGTGCACTAACTCGGGGTAAAACTACTTTTCGTCCGAGTAGTTTTTCCACTTTGTGCCTACACTTTCACGCAATAGCTCTTGGGCAAGAGAACATTGCTGACGATCCCGATTTTAGTTTTGAAAATAAAAATGGATGAACGTGTGGATGAAAAATGGATAATCATGCGAAGGATCGAAAAATAACATTAATAAGGAAAATTAAAAGTTTGCATAGTTGTATTAAAAATTTTTAATAAGTCTTTTTTTTCGATGTACAGATTCCCTTTGTTAACAAAGGTTTACAGGAGGGCGAAAGAGAGAGGGAGAGAAAATGATCCGACTTGCCATTAATTTGTTAATTTAACAAATTTACAAGGATTTAGTTTGATTGAATCATTGATCGAAAATCATTCAATTATTGAAATTTTATATTTTCGGTAATTTGTTTATTATTATTAATTTATTCATTTAACAAATTTTACAAGGATTTAGCTTTGATTGAATTGTTGATTGAGAATTATTGAAATTTTAGATTTTTGGGAACTTGTTTATAATTTATTTCTGATTATTAAATTATTAATTTAACAATTTTTATAAGATTTGATTTCGGCGACAAACGGGGTTCCTATTTTTGGATTGTTATGTGAAATCATTCATTTTGACTTAACGTTTATCAGTTACGTTTTGGTTCCTGAAGACTGTGCTTTACTTTTAATAAACAAGAGATAAATTTCGTGTATGTTATACAGCATCTTTTCATCTCTAAACTCCTCATTATTATTCTTATATCATAATATATAAAAAAAAAAGGAAATGACTATATTCCTTAACTTACTCGATTCTTTCGTACTCTTATCTGAAAATGTTCGATTAATTTTTGACCCAATTCTAATTTGGAAAATTATCTTATCGGGAATTCAAACAAGTAAGCCAGGGGTATTCTAAATTTATTCAAAAGTATTTATTAATATTTTAACATAGTTTTAAAAAATAATTTTGTTTTAAGCTGCAGAATTAGTTGTATAACCAATTATTCAAAATCTTTCTTAACATTGTTTGTTAATGTTGATTTCTCATTAACGTTTTCCCGGTTTATAATAATGTTTCAGTACTTTTCATTTGTATTTGAATTTTCATATTTAATATAATTTTTGGTGAGTTTTCAGAGTATTTCGAAATTGTTTTATCCTAGCACAGATTTTTAATTGCGTTATCAACAAACATTTACATATTTTCAGGTATTGACGGATTTTTCTCTTTCGCCTCGGCTCCTTATCAAATCGGTGATCTACGCGTTTTGGCGGCGAAGTTTTCTTAATCTTACTTAAGCTATTTGCTGTGGATTCAACTAACCCGCTTTTCTCGAAGATGAGGATTTTCTTGTACAAATTACTATGTATTGTTACTCTCCTTATAATTTTTTTTTGTTCTACTTTATTTTTTTTTCTCTTTCTATTTATGTACCAAAATAAAAATGAATTTAGAATTTCTTAGATATAAAACATATACTAAAAGTGCATATACAGAAGTATGGTCTTTATCCAAGCCATCATAAAATTATTCAGACTACAAGCAGAAAAGGGAAAAATCCGAATAACTTGCTATTTAAAAAATAAAATGCAACATGAGGTTGACAACAGAGAGAGAAATTTGATATTTATCTAGTTCAAAGATCTGACTCTGCGTAGATCAAAGGGGGTCATGAAAAATTAAACTAATGTCATTTATACTTATTTATTCTTATTTATGAAAGAAAAAAAAAATGAGCGCCAATCATAAAAGTTAACGGAACATTATTATTTAATGCATATTTTTATAAACAAAAATTATAATTAGTTGAATTAGATTAATAAGAACATTAGTTATTAATAAAATACTATATCATTATTATAATTTTTAAATAAACAATCATTCTTAAATTATACTAGTTTCAATTTAAGATATTTTTATGAGAAAAAACCAAAATGTAGATAAAGTTATGAGCAATAATAATGTGTTAAAAAAACGTTAATAAAATAGTTATTTTTAATAATATTAAAAAGAAGTGAAAATTCTTTGTGTATTTTCGTGGAAAATTCATAAAATTTCCATTACCTGTGTATCTTGTATTTTAAAAATTGTATAAAAAGGGACGAAAATTCTAAATTTTTTTTGAATTTTCTAGAAAACTCGTAAAAATGTCCTCTTTGTCCATTCACTCTGTGTTTTCAGCATTGCACATAAAGGGACGAAAATTTAAAAATTTTTACGTATTTTCCGGTAAAACTTGTAGAAATCCCCTCTTTGACCATATACTACGCACTTAAAAAAATGTATATAAGGGATGAAAATTTTTAATCTGAGTAGGCACAGTCTCGTCAACCACCAAGGAATTGGGTCCTCTAGTGAATCTGGAAATTATTCCCTGAGGAAATTTTTTGACTTTGGACGAACAAAAAGTAAGAAAAATATATTTTAAAAAATTCTTGATTAATTTCAGTGTCGTTTATGTACGTCGACACGATAAATTTCATCACCTACTCTTTCAATATTCACATTTACACTTAGACAAAAGATTCGCTCATATTTGCATTGACATCTGACTTGTAAGGATCACTTTGCAAATTCTTGTGTTCTGACTTTATTGATGTCTGGCTCATACAGAGTATTACTGCAAAATTATAAACTCGAGTAATTTGACGATAAAGCAAATCCCAGAAAGACGAGTCGAAACTAAAAAACAAAGTTACAATTTTATCTGCATAGTAATATGAAATTAAACACTGCGAGTATCGTCGAGTTATAATAATAAAAGAAATCTCCTGACATAAGATTATAAAATAGAGGAGAATTACCTCTTTACCCCATCTTATCACGAGGTGTTATGGTGGGAGAAAAAACCAAAAGATTATAAAAGACGGTTCAAATGGAAGAGCTTTGTTATTTCCATTTCGATCAAGCATCAGTCAATTTTACATTTACTTATCGTATTAAATGTGTAATTAAATTAAAATTATTATTTGTGATACAACTGTCGAAATCAAGGACCTTTAGTCTAAAGTGGTGACAGAAGCAGCCGAATTAACTCAACTAATCACATTATCCTTTCGGATAATACAGGGTTCATATAAACTTTTGAGTTAAATCGAGAACATAACTAAGCGCAATTATCAAGTAACGTTCACACATATATAACAATATATATATATATATATATATTATTATAATTGTAAATCATTTTGCGATACTATTATTTTTATATATTATTCTAACTGATTTCAAGTAAAATCATTTAATTCCAACATAATAGTAAATTTTAACAATTATTATATAGATTCTCTAACTTCTATGAATGAATTATAATTTTTTTTAGTAGAAATATATAAATTATTTATTTATATTTTGTTTTACGTACTGAGTGTAACCATTCTACAATGATAACGGTTTAAAAATAATATGTGATATTTAATTAAAAAATAAATAGGTTTACAGTAAATACTTTTTATCTATTCTCGAGGCTCTAACATCACAAAAATTTTCCGAACTAAGGAAAATAAAAAACGAGAAAGATCAATACGAAAAAAATTTCGAGCATAAAAGAAGTCTGAATTTATAACTTATCCAGCACTTTGTATACTTAACTGATGTACATTTACAATTTGCATTAACTTAATTTAATGAATAAATATTATTGTTATTGAATGTCTATTTAATGATCAGAAATTAAGTATAATGATAATAAATTATATTAATAAATAAAATTAAGAAATTAATTTATATATATATATATATATTGTAAGCAAAGCAGAAAAATATTTTCATAACAATTCAGTGAATGTGTAAAACGAAGAAAAAAATTAGTGTATACTTAAATTACTATCAATTCTTTTTATATTTTCTCGAATATGTACGATTGGTCCACTTTAAGCGACTAACATTATAAATCAATTCTAAAACAATATACTTTAATTAAAATAGATATGTACTTTTATAAAACTACATTTAATTTGTCTAGTCAATTTAAGGTTTAATCTGTATTACCACTAATTAAAGTTTTGAAAATAATTTCAAAATAAAAACAAAAAGGGAAAATTCAATAATCTGCACGATCCTCTCTTAGTATGAGATAATCAATATTTCATTCTCCCTTTTTTTTCATTTGAGTCAATAACCTGCTCTTCGTGTCCTTTTAAAGTTCTACAGTTATTAGACAGGCGAGTGACAATTAGTGTTTCTAGTGATCATCTATATTAAGGACGGTGACCCTTTTTATTCTCTTTTTTTCTCTCTTTCTCTCTCTCTCTATTGCTCTTTGTATACAAGTTTACATGAATTTTGTTTCTAGTCACTGAATATTAATGGAGTTATGTTATTAAAGTTTGCAACAACTACGAAAGCTTAAATAGAAAATCTCTAACTCACATTTAAACATACATTTTTAAGTTTTAATTATCGCGTTGTTACGGCATTAGCCGTTACTCTCTTTATGTTTTTCTTTTCATAATGAATTTAGGATCTCTTAGATATAGAACATATATATATATTTCATTTAATAATTAATTTTAACAAATGAAACAATCTCTCTATCGTCACTGAATTTAGTTTAAAGCATAGATTTATGAAACAATTAATGCATTTTTTAATAAACCTAAAATAAAAAAAAATTTAAATAAATTTCTAATTTTTATCATAAGAGCCAATTACTACAAATAAATGATTTGCCTAGTACATTTAAATATATAAAGTAACAATAGCTTTTTTTATAATTGTATAAACAGCTTATAATCTTATACATTTACTTCAAAATATTTTTGCGAAACAATATAAAATACAACGAAAATATTATTATCTATCTTTTTAAAACCAAAATTTTAAAGACATAAATTTTTTTAACTATTTTTTTAAACTAGTATTTTATTATTCATAATAGCGACACTTTTTAATATAAAAGTTTAACGAAAAATCAAATTTATCTATCCAAAAAATTTTGAAAATGTATACTTCATATCTATAACAAAAATTTCTAAATAAACAGTGAGCCTAAAAGCACCTCAGTTTATAATATGTATAAAACAATTGAATAAACTTATTAAATATGTATGTATTACACTAAATAAATATGTGTAATTACTTTTTTTTATGTGAAAAACGCCTTAAGTGCCGTCTTTCCAAGAAATGTCCATGTTGCCAAATGAGAATAAGAAACGGAGTTGTTCTGTTAGTTGATGTTTTTCTCGGGGGTAGAGTATCTTCATCAGATAAAAGCCAGTCAGCAAGTGCTGTTGGATTAGTTTTGTAGCGTTTCCTTATCCATGTAAAATCTCCCACTGAGTGTTGAATTGGAAGGCGCTATAAAATTTAGTTATCCAAATTAGTAAAACTACCTTAAAAATTATTCTATGAATAACATATATAAATAAAGTACCATATAATTGGGATCAATAGCTTTTTTTAATCATGTATAATTAGAAGGGGGTTAATTTATGATATATTCATTGTATTCAGAATTAGCAATATTTGATTTTTATCGTTTTCTAATAATACTTGTCTGATTGAAATTATGCGAGAATTATTTATAATAGCTCAATTAAAATATCACATATTTTAATTTCAAATATATTATTATTTCGGTTTAACCCAAACATGATAAAGGATTTTATTAAAAGAGATTTTCCCCATCTCTCTGTAGGATAAATTTAAAAAGTAAATCAACGCAAAAAACCTGAAAGACCGAAAACCGACAAATTAGATTAATAATTATCATTGATCAGCACCCTATTTTAGTAGAGTCTTGATCAATGATAACTTTATTACACCCAAAATGCATTTAACTACACCTACAAAAAGCTATAAGCAAACCGAAAAATGTTTTACATTTTCCTTTCTCTCTAAATAAATCACCATATAAATAATATACTGTTATTGATAAGTTAAGTGCAAATGAATGCACACACATACATGTATGTATACCCACATGTATTTAAATGAATATCACACACTCTTAAACAAATCAATTAACTATTAACAACAAAATATTTTAAAAACAATGTGTTTTTAACAAATATTACCTATGCGAGTTAAAAATAAAAATCAAACAAACATATTAAATAAACAAAATAATAATTTGCAAATAAATAAATAAGCAATATGTTTTTACATAAGATTTGCAAATAAAAATAAACAAATTAAGAAAGCCAATCAAAATTACCTTTATCATGAATTTTAAAAGCAAGTAGGCGAATATTTATTGCAAAGCTTTTGAGCGTAACAAAATATTTAACACGCTTTTGAAACCTGTAACGCAAGTAAAATTAAAAAACATATTTTTATGAACACATATTCGTAACTATCACGGGGCAACCGGAGAAATAAAATTGGATTACTTGAATGTTGGACGAATATAATTTATTTAAATCTCACTTCACAAAAAAGGAAAGGTATGGTGCGATTGATCAGAAAACGTCTAAGGCTGTTCGAAAACTAATTTACTGCTTCATTATCGAATATACTCGTGCCCCCAAATTACAAAAAAATGCAGAGATTGCATTTCAGCACCTGAGTATGCAGACATCCGTTCCCTTGGTCCAGCACTTGACGACCGGATGCTGCGATATCGCAAATACACTCAGATGTCACGCAGCTGCACCGATGCGTCAATATATTAAGTTACAATACATACGTATTGTTCTTATTTGTAAATAAATTAAAAGAAACATTACAGAGGACATTATAAACGCGAGCGACAATTAAAATGGAAAATTCTACGGAAATTTTTTCTGGAAATATTCTATCATCTCATACACCCTATACTAAAATTATTGAATAAAAGAGGAAAAAGTTTGAGATTAGGACTCGACTTGCTAGGAAAAGCAGTCTCTGAAGAATTTGTCCCAGACCCGGAAAACAACTGCTAAAATTTTTCACCTACGCTTTGTCAAGAAGTAATTAAGTAGCGTAATTATATGAAAACAATAAAAACCACTCAATATTTATCCTAAACTAAATTTTCAAAAAATTCAATTATTCCTTCAAAACCATTACATCCCTTCCTGAAGAGAATGTATTATATCCTCTCTAAACTTCTTGGGTTTTATTTTCTCCCTTCAAGGTTTGGTGTTGAGGTACAACGAACAAAGCGTGCCGAAGCCCTTCAACTTCTTGAGTTTTCCCATATTATCTTGTCTTCTATTCACAGAAGTCGATGCTCAGGTATACCATTTTAAATGTTAAATCCCGACTTTTTTCACTTTTAAACCAGTACGCTTGTATTTTCCAAGCCTATATTTCAAAGTCAAGTATATTTAGTCATTCCCGACCTCGTTTATTAAAGTGAATTCTCAAAAAGAGGCTTATCGTCAGTAGACCTGACATCATTAAAATATGTATTAAAAATTGGATCATCGTACATATTTATTTGATTATGTAGGGGGAAGCCATAGAAAATAAATCCTTGAATAATATTGGTATATCTGTAGAGGTACCGTATCAGTAGGTCATATATTGACAATGAAAAAATATCATATTTGCCCTTGCTAATCATGTTCACACACAGACACACAGAGATTTAAAGTTTCTCTGATCCTGATTCTGCACGTAACGAAAGTAAATCCGAATGATCTTTTAATTTATTTCAAAACCTTCAATTTAGAGTACAGTTCCAATAAATAATTTAATAAAAATATGTACTAAACTAATAAACAAAACAAACATAAAAACAGAACTGACTTTTCCATACCAAGCTATTGTTTTTAAACTTAAGCCAAAAATCCAAGATAATTTTGTCACATAGTGTGTTAAAAACTTTAAAAATTGAATACAATACAATTCAATCTTGGAAATTAAATTAAATTTACAATATTTAAAATTATTTGCTATTTGTATTGCATACAAAAGTATAATCAAATAATGACAAATAATAAACTTTGATAACAATTAAACATCGGTTTTAAAGTACTTTGTATATATATGTTTTACGTGTTTTTCTTAAATTACCATGAAAACAATTTTGTTTGTTAAGAAAAAATATGTCAACAGTTACATTCTAAAATATTATTTTTAGAATTCAATGCTTTTAAAATCTATTATAAAATTTATTTACCTGTAAAGGCTTTTCTTGTTCACAAAGGTAAAATATATTTTTTAATTCAAAATTAGTTGTAAGAATTGTAATTAACTGATGTCCAATTAAACCAAATAACATATGAATAAAAAACTTTTTTTTATTTTATCTGTCTTGTAAAGTAAAAGAATTTTAATATTCAATACTAAAGAAACGTACAAATTTAACCACTGCAATGATTTTATACAAATTGCAACTTTCTCATTATTTCAAAATTTCAATTAACAATTTAGCTCCACACTTATTTTTTATTACTAATTACAACTCTTAGATTCTATAGCTTGTATCGAAATTTTTCATTTTACTTAAAATTTTAAATAGAAAATATATTCTTAATATTACACAATTTCAATCAATCGCAGAAACATACTTAAAATAAACAATAAAATATTTACGAGCAATACATTTTTTACAAACAAATAAAAATTAAGAAATAAAATATACTATAAAACGAATAGATTCATCAATATTAAAAAATACTAAAATATTATAGTGCTTTCATTTGTTTCAACATTCAAGCGTTGATTTTTACAACTGAAATGGCCATTCAATAATACATCTATTTTTGAAAGACTAAAAAAAAACACACTTAGTCAATGTTATGATTTATAATCAAATTACAAATACAAAATAACTAGAATTTAATTTGTTTTTCAAACTAGAATAAATGTGTTATATATCTTAATTCAAATATTATTTTAATTCATTGGCATGATAATTATTGAATTTATTATAAATCTAAGAAATATTCACACTAGTAAAAACTACATTTAAATTTACACTTAATTGTACATAAATTTAAAGTATTTAGTATGAAAAGTAAAAAAATATTAATTATACAATACTATAAATTATATAATAAAAATACAACAAAATTTTATTATTATGCGATAAAAATAAAATAATTTACAAAAATGTAGTATAAAAAATTATAATAATACATATATTATTTATAATGTAAAAATATACTGTAAAGATAAGCTCAATAGTTGCTCTTTAAATGTTCAACTGATTCCAAGATCAACTTTGTGTTTTACTTGAATTATCGGACATTATACAATTGCTTTTATTATATTATATTTGATACTTTTGAATTATTATTATAAGTAAATTACGTGTATAATTATTTATTTATTTATTTTTTACTATATATTACTTAAAATATGTTATTAATTGAATATAAGTGTATGTACTTGATACTGCTATATATTAATTATAATAACAGCTGTTAACATTGCTAATAATACACATCATTAAAAGCTTGAATTCATTTAAATTATTAAATTTCAAAAATTAATTCATTAATCAATAATTGATAATTAAAAATAATGTAAATAATATTTATATTAATATGAAATATATATAAAATATATATTTTTTATTACTATTATTAATGTTTAATTAATTTTTATTTGAACTTTAAAAAAATAATAAAAAAATATAGTAAATGTCATATACAAATGTCATATACATATAAATATATACATAATATATTATTTTATGATTAAAATTAATATCGCAATAAAGATTAAAAGAATTAAAAATTAATTTTTTAATTAATCAATTTTTTAATTACATAACTATAAAAAAATATTGAATATAAATATTCAAGTAAAAATTTAAAATATAAATAAAATATATATAAAATTGAAATCTAATTTTAGTGATTTACTAAACTAAATAATTAACTACAATGATTTAATTATTTAGGCAAAATGTTTAAACCTAATTTTGCTTACTTTAATCATAAATTAAGTAAGTTGTGCAAGTTCAAGAATTTGATTGCGTATTAGGAAATAAATAAAAAGGTAGAACTGATTAAAGTGCACTAAAAAATTATAATAGTGTTTGATATGTTTCAGTACATAATTACAAATATTGAAACTTCTGTGTGTAAATCATCTGAGTGATCTACCATAATAATAACGGTGATAAACTATCGATTACAAAAAAATTATTAACCATAATGTGTACTTTATGAAAAATAAGTAATACTTTTACTTAAATTTTAGTTACTTTTTTAATAAATAAAATTTTGTTTTTTTTTGTGATACACCATTGCTTACGAACAAAATTTAACGTGTTTTTTAAATTTTAATTTTATGTTGGAAGATTGTAAATTATAGTTTTTAAACGTTCTTAAACTCACGAAGAACGTGAATAATTTTTGTATATCGTTATTTTTTATCTAGACAATAGTTGAATATGTTCATTTTCTTAAACCATGCTTTTGAGTTCATTAAAAATTAATTTTTATGTAAAGATAATATCATTATTCAATCAACATAGCGTTTACATTCACTATTAACTTTATTTGTTATTATTAATAGTTTGTATGGTATTATACTATATTGGTTTTATTTAAAAAATTTATTTTAAAAGTAATATTCTGATTATTCTACCATTCAAATCATTTTATTCACGAAAACTACTAACTTTTATGAGAATATAATAAAAAATCCTATAAAATTATAGATAATAAATGTTTTAGTCTTGATTGGTTATAAGTAACACATTTCTAACTAAAGTTTAAAACTGAAATATTTTAATACATGGAAATAAAAAAAGAAATTACATTACACATTAATTATATTTCCAATCGATAAAATTGTATTTCTATAAGATTGTGTTTTCACTTATTATGCACTCATTCCCATCAAATTGATACCACATTGATATTATCTATAACTACTTTTAATTTCTAAAATAATGTTTAGAAAGTAATGAAATGATATTTGTACAATTTATATAATAATTGCAAAAAGGAATTTTTTATTCTATCTTAAATTTTTCCCAATATAAATTCAATCTTGTATAATACTTTGATAAAATTATGTAATTTCATTATTCATAAGCTACCATCAAGTGAATGTTTAACAAAACATAATTCTAATTCAATGATTTATTAAACTGAAACTAATTTTTTGTACTTTGCAAAATTTACAATTATTTCTAGGTAAGATAAAATACTTTTATCACTTTTTTCTATTATTAGCTGGTCCATTTCTCCGATATAAATCAAAACTCTGAAAGATATGAAAGATTTAATAGAATAAGTACATGACAAAATCTTATATATGATCTTGCATTTAAGTTTACTAGGAATTCTATCATTATGTCTAATACTTATTGTTAAATATAAATTTTATGTGAAATTGTGACAATGACTTTTTCTACAAAATATCGCAGACTGGATAAAGAAACGAAATAAAAAAAGGAAAAAGGGATAGAGTGAGATCTGCCCCGATATTTATAAATAATGAAATGATAGATACTCAAAACAAGAGAAAGTATACCACGAGAAAAAAAAATGAATACAAGAAAATTCATAAAAGAAGCGTGATAAGTAAAAAAATTTTTGTAAAAGCAATAGAGATTTGATGCAAACCAAAAACTAAGAGTAGATCATGAAATTAACTGGAGCAAAGTCTAACAAAGATGAGAACAAATTTACACTGACCACAAGAAACTACCGTAGCGATAACAGGGATTGGATCGGATAACACAGCTTACCACATAATCCGGCGTCTTGGTCTGGATCGAAGAATACCGATTCATCTCGTGGTTCTTGTTCAACACCACCAGGAGGATGAAGAGGTAGAGCGAGAAGAGGGAGCATCCGAAGCACAACAAGACCCAGAACCGGCGCATGAACGTCCTCAGCAACATCATCCTGCACCCGGGGATGTCCTAAGTGGAGTCGAGAACTCGGGCCCGATTTCCTTGGGCGACCATGCGAGGACTCCCGGACAGCCTTCGGCGCGCAGCGGCCCAGGAAAAAGCGGAGCTCGCGACGGCACCGCGGGTCTTATACTCCCGGGCTGGGTGCGGACGACGTGTTCCAGGCCGACGAATCGCCGGTCGACTCGTTCTCGTTTTGATTCCCGGACGAGGCTCCAGGCGAATCACGAGAGCTGGGGGAACTGTCGAGCCGATCGTTGGTGTTCGAGCTATTGTTGTGCAGTGTCGCGGTTGTAATCGGCCTCGGACTCAAGGCGCACGCCTGCGCGAGAATAATTAACTTATTTCGCACCTCCACTGGCTCTCGCCGAGCTTGGCGCCTGAAAAGTGACTAAACAAGCAACGGCGATGGGATTTTTATCTTTGGGAAAACAGGTGTTTCGGGTGTTCGATTACGGATTGGGGGGTCGATTCCCAGATACGGAAAACCCGAGTGAACCTCCCACTTAACTGATTTACGGGTATTACAGAACTCCAAACTGCTTTCTCACATAAATTATTGAAATAAATTTTGGTGATTTTAGGTTTATTATTTCCAAGGACCATTAGATGGTTCCATCACATAAATCACCTTCATAACAATTCAATGGCTTTACATGCCTAGCAACTTGCATATGTATGTACACCATTTGACTTCCTTTATAGTAAATTCCATTAATTTATTATCACAAACTATATAAATTATGAAGAAAATTTGATGTGCTCAATTATTTGAGTATTTGGTCCAAAGCTAGATTTAGTCAGTTTTATTTCACTATAAACATTCTTTAATGCATAATATTTAGTGATATCAACTGCTTCGAGTTATTTAATTCGAAAATATTAGCAAATCTAGCAATTAAACTTATTAAATAATCGAAAATTAATTTGAAATAAATGTTACTCGTTAGAACAAGTATTGAAATTTAATTATATATATATCAAAATAAGTTAAATCTTTCTTGCCTGGTTAGAAATTTATAATTAATGGAACGTGAGAGCTATTTGTATAGATGAATTACTATCTAGGCCATTAAAATTCTAATTAGTCTCATTCTAAAGAATATTACTACTTACGGTGTGGCAAATAACAATTTGTCCTACTATCCCAACTGTTAAATATGATGATAAGATATGAAATTAGTGCCTGTGAGAAGTTAACATTGACTATCTATTATTTATACAAAATTCAATAACAGCATCCATTTTGAAAACATTGAACAAATTTTTTTTTAAATAAATATTAAACTGCTATTTTGCTGTTAATGTTATCTGTGAAACAGAATTAAACTTTTTGAATAATAGATTTAGTTTGCTCAACTTACCACAAATCATTAAAACATGATATATATTCTTGTTCATTCTCACGTTTATTTAATTAATAATGCTAAATCACTATCGGCCTTTATGCACCAACTTTATTGTTATCAATTTTATTAACTGATCTGAAACATAAAATGTTATTAACATCTTCAATGCACAACATCTATATATAAGACTGTAAATTTTGTATTTATTATTTCGTTAATAATTGCATTATCGATTGTACTTAATAAAAAGTAATAAGATTAGTGATTTAATCCCAGTGTAATTAATATTTTTAAGCACCTCATTGAGGTCATATTATACCTCTGATTAATATTTTATTGTATCAGTCTTGTATTAGTCGAATTTAAATTAAAAATTGAAATTAAATAAAAGATATAATAGCTTTATTTTAAATTTTAAATATACATATATATATATATTATTTTATTGAATATCAAGAGTATATATATAAAACTCAATTTAAATATCTGACATTTTTCAGCGATAAATTTCTTTGCAAATTTTAAATACTCTTATTCATTAGTATAAATTATATGTAGTTAATGTACAAAATTATTTAAAAAAATATTTAAATAACTATTTTTATTAAATGTGTATAATAATATTTATGTTTAATAGAATATTTCAATTGATACAACTAATCCTATGTAAATCGCAATCGATGTTTTTTTATTTTTATTTCTTAAGGGAACTACAAAATAGTCCATAAAATATATACTTTGGTTATCAAATATATTATCAATTACATGAATTCTTTATTATTTACTTTAGTAAAAAAAAAACTAGTGTATACTAAAATTAATTACTTGCTAGAACTATTTTAATAAAATTGCAGTAGTTAAATTTTATCTGCATAAAAAATGCGATAATCTAAAGCAAACTGCTTTAAAATATTAAAAAAAAATGCACAAAAGAATTATGAAAAATAATATATAATAAAAGCTGAATATCAATTGAAACTTTAAATAAAATTTACAATGTAAAAATGAAAAAAAATCTTTAAAAATGTTAATAAATATGATTTTATAGAATTAGTAATATTGAAAAGATTTATAAATATTATGAAATTTAAGTCTTTCATTTTTTAATTTTGAAAAATAATTTAATTCTCTATTATGATTTTAATAGATACAACTTTAAAAATAACTTTTACATACACAATTTTAAAAAATTAAAAATGAATTACCTGCTATAGAATATTACTCTATATATACAAATAATATTTAATGAAAATAAAAAAGTATATTTAAAAAATCGATAATAATATGAATAATTGAATAGAAAATACTTTTCATTTGATTTTTCCTTTCAAGTAATCATAATTATACTGTAATTAGAATTGAAAATAACTACTTGAAAGGATGAAGAATTCTTTGTAGTATTTATTTCTTCTTTTGGTCTATTACTATCTATTGTTTTTAAAACAAAATAATATATTAAAGAAAATACATATTACAATAAAAAATATAATATGATTCGAAAATAAAGTTAAAGAGAACCTTTTGAAAAACAGTTTTTATATCCTGTCTTACTCTATAGCGACAAATGTTAATTTATAAAAACCCCGGCTAGAAAAATTTAACCTACATAAATTCAATTTAAATATACGGTGGGTAATATTTTTATCATTTTTCGTCTTTTTTCGAAAAGCTTTTGTCGCAAATCCACATCTGTATATGCTCATATGAATACATTCCATACGAATATACATTTACATTAATGTATATTAAAATTTTTAATAAATAATTCATATTATCAATAAACTCAAGAAATTTAATATTATAAATCTTAATCTAATGGCTAAAAACTATTGATATATTTATAATTTAATTAAAATTTTATAATGAAGTTTGAATAAAAGGAAGGCCTACACATGAATTAATTTTATAAAATATTTACATTTTATAATAGTTTTAATCTAACAAATATTTAAATAAATAAATATATGCAATTATATACGTACATGCATACAATAAATCCAAAAATTGACATATTTTTCCAGTACCATGTTGACTTGTGCGAATATGTGTAACCTTACATGTTCTAAAATGTAAATGAAATAATTTATTAATTTAAACAATGATTGATATAATTATCATATAATATTGAATAATATTGCTTTGCATTACATGAAATTGTTAGTGATAAAATATAAAATGGTAATAATTATTGTAAAAATAAATTATTGCTAAAATAAAAAGGCAAATAAAAAATTATAGAAATAAAAAAAAGCATGATTGTGTCATATCCTAATTTATGAAATAAAAGCAGTATTTTTCAATAATAAAATTTTAATATAATTTACACGAGTATATGTTTTATTATGTATTACATGCAATACTCAACATGAAAAAAATATTATCTTATCTCTTTGATCTATTTGTAAATCAACCTGTATCAGTATATAGAGCATCAATTTCTACAAAAAATAGAAATGTAAAGAATAATTTAACAATTTTAACTTATAACGTGAAAAACGCAATAAAATTAATATTGATATTACTGATTATATGATAATTTAATAATTATGTAAATTACTGTTTTAAATTAAAATATGAATTGTTCTAATCAGCATTATCGAAAATAAATTGTAGATAATTAAAAGATTCTAAATTAATACAAAAATTATATTGATTAACACTTAAGTAAATATGAAAAACTTTGAAAGAAAATTAGTATAGCAAGAGCTGTTTTTGTCTTACCAAGCTAAAGCCAAAATGTAATTCACAATAGATTTTAAAATCTCGGTCGGGAAAATATCGAGGGATGGAAAAGGCGACGCGTTAAGTCCATAAAATGACCACAAACTGACCAGCTGAGAGTCCAAAAGAAAATGCTTTCCCGACGCGAAAAAAGATTTATATTTAGCGTCGACGTTGAAACTTATACTTGTATTTGAACATTGTTAGGGCCCAAACCGTCAACCAGTTTAAGAAAGAATAATAAAATAGTTAACGCACACTCAAAAATGAATTTGGAATACTACACAGCTTACCCGTATTTACGACTGGGACATTTTTTTTTACATACTTACCGAAAAAGCTTACATTTACAACTCGATGACATTTTCCGAATAGACAAAGAAAACTACACTACCGGTGAACGATGTGCATCTACCTTCGGAATAAATTTTACAAAGAAAAACCTGTATCTCTTATTAAATTTTTAAATTATAAAATGCATTAAGAGTGGAAAAACGCGATTCCTCGAGATTCTGGGGATTTTTTTCAATAACGCGGAAAAACATACCCGTTCAAGAGATTTGACAGACTATTTTTTTTCGTAAGAACTCACCAAAATGTCAAACTAACCACGTAAAAATTTTATTCTGTATAAAAATACATAAATTTATCCATTTCAATGCAAGTAGACAAACGAATACCCGCCAAGTGTCGGAAAACTAATGAAACTTCTACCCCCTCCGCTCTTCTCTCACATTGATTCGTATGAGGAAAATTCTATAAGAAGGACCCAGTTTAAAGATGTGACCACATTTTTTGGGCTCAGCTAGTGTTAGTGATACATTCATTTTTCGTTGCAAGTGAAAATATTGAATTCATCAGTCTCTCTCTCTCTCTCTCTCTCTCTCTCTCTTCCACGTTTCGAGATTCAAAGACTGTACTCACATAAAGGAATTAGAAAGTAAATACGATGTTACACATAGACAAACATAAATTTTTTTCATTTAATTATGCGTTTTCCCTATACCTTGTTCCAAGTGAAATCCAAACTCGCATTCAATCATCCTCATACCAGAAAAATAATTTTTTTGGATTTTCTTTCCTAGGAGCTAGTGCGTGAAAGTGTAGACTCAAAAAGTGAAACTTAATCGAAGCTGCGATAATTTTATCCAATGATACTATGATTAATGTATGTTCAAGAGTTGAGAAAATAAAGAAAATCGTTCATCGTCCAAATCTTTTGAGAATCCGTGTGTTTCAAAGTGGGTTTAAGTGCGAAAGATTAATAAATTATTTACGTACGTATACAATATTTTTCCTAGGGCGTCTTGAATGTAGGGTTAACAGTATGATAAATTAATAAATTTTTTACAAACGTAACAAAATCTTTAACTAAATAAACGCAAATTCATAGATTTTATATAAAAATATTTTATTTACTTACCCTGTTTCATTATGTTTTGGGTTATCGTACAATTTGAAATTGATGAATTCAATGATGTATTATTCCTTTAAATAGTTAAATATTCTGAAAATGACAATATTTAAATATTAAAAGAGTAGTTACAAAAATATAAATAAATAATTATTTTAATTAGACTATTATAAGTCACAAGAATAATAAATAAATCGATAATAAATTTATAAATCATAAAGTGTGGTAATATACTGTATAATCAAATGCTATAATTTAAGATTATTATAGAAAGATATAAATATTTTTCTTAATTAAATTTTCTTCATCAAATTTCAATACTTGCGGGTAACTCGGAGATTTTTTAATAATAAGTATCTCTTCAATTAGAACCGTTAATAACCAATATTATTAAAAAAAAAAAGAAAATTATGTAAAAAAAATTGACACTACATAAAAATGTTTAGTTCCACAACTTTAGAAATTATATGAAATAGAGCTCAACTCTTTTTTATCTAATCCAAGACTGCAACTAAAATGTAATTAAATCATGACTGTATTTTTCTTCTCTTGTATTCCTCTTTTTTTTTTGCTTCATACTATATATTATGATTTTTAATTTTAAGTTCCAATATTACAATTACATAATTTTACGACTATCAATAACGACATTCAATTTTGCTCATTTAGTTTTCGCTTCGCATGTAAATTTTCAATACCCTGGAGTATCGGTATCCTGACCGAAATAACTTCCTCCGAGGTAATATCCACCAGGAGCAATACTTGGAATAATCGATACACAAACAAACAAATATATTTTCACCGCTAATTGAATGTCTCAGGAAGTTGTTAAACTTTGAGTTAATAACAAATGTGCACTAGCTTTTTCAACTTGCTGGTTCATGTCTTTGCTCAACAAAATACGTAATAATTCTATTCTCATCATTAGGAATAGACAATATATGTTTAACGGTTTGCAGGGATTGAAAACCTCATTTGTCATAAATAAAATATTTATAAACCGAGTGGAGGGGTGACAACAACCGAGCTTAGCCATTTTTTAATATGGCTAAGCCGATGGAAAAAAGGGGTAAAGTAATAAAAGAGAAAATCTAACAAGATATTATCCTTGTTAAGTTAAAGATATGAAGAAGAGATGAAATGTTTGTCACTAGTCCTCGCCTACTAAAATTGAAGTCGTTAATTTTAACAGTAAATACTAAATGCATTTGTATTTATTTAATTATTCATTTAAATTAAAATCGATTTTTTTTATATTAAAATTGTTGTCTTACATAGGGAAATGTATACAACAGTGATGAAATGAAAATTTCTCTCAATATTATAATCACAATTGTTTAAAAGTTAATAACAATTGGATTATAGATACATAATTATAACCGTTCTATAATATTATATCAAAGTATATCATAGTACAAAGTATAGACAAAAATTAATTTTTAAAAAATAAATAACTTTTACATTAAGTTAAATACGTAAAATATTAATTAATAAGTAAATAATAATTTAGGAAATTCAAATCATTAATAAATATCGTGTCAGAATACGAGTTGTTCCCCTCTGTCAACTTATGTGCACTGCAGAATTTTTACTAAAATATTTTAATAAAATACAGAATGATTACAAACTCTGGTAGGTAAGAATGGGTATGATAGTTTTTCATAATTTTTCATTATTTTTTAATATATTTAATGTATTTTTACCCTTACAATCTATAATGCACCCAATATTATAATAGAGTATATTAGATATGGAACTAATTACAATACCCCATTATGTACCACAAAATACAAATAGTAATTTTGTACAGATCGTAAATAACTCCAATGTCGTCGGTACTTATCCTCAGGTCAAAAAATAAAATAAAAATGAATTCTAGAGAATAAATGAGCACATGTAGATGGTTTGTAAACATTTTTAGTGCGCATGCTTCGTTTGCCCATTACCCCTACTCCCTTGTTTTTCCTCTCTATCTAACCCAGCGTCTCTACGTCTTCCGCTCTCTCTCTCTCTCTCTCTTCTCTTTATCTTGTACGCCTACTCGCCCTTTGCCTGGTCTTTAAACATTTTCAGCTTTTATCATTTCAAAACACACATGGATTTATATGTATTTTACCTTCTTTTTTTTTTTTTATCTCACTGCGTTTTCGAAATAACGATCTCTTTATCTCTAAAACACTGTACATAGGATTGACATTTTTAAATAAAATAAGAAATACGAGATTGAAACAAAATAAAAAGCGTGAAATACTCGACATTCTTTCGTCAAATGAGCTTCGCGAGTAAGCAAATCCGACGAGCGATGTTTATTTAAAAGAAAACTTTATAAGTCACATTGCAACGCATAAAATACCATGAGACCATGCCTGCAATGTTTTGATTTTTTCAATGTAAATAACATTTTTCTTGGTTAACCCAAAAGAGATCGAGAACTACGCGCAAACTTGTAAAGGCAAAACAATAAAACAAGCACCCAAAAGTTGTGAGGAGGGGGGGGGGACCGAAGGTATTTGGTAAAGAAAAGGTTTTAACTAACCGAACAGTCGTCGTCGAAATTTTGTTCCGGAAGTTCTATCGTTCATTGAAGCTCGTGTATTAATTTTACAGTTTGAACAATGTTGTCGCTCCCGTGAAATGTCGTTCGGTAATTTTCAAATTTAATTTAATAGGAATATTAGAAGTATAAATTATTGCTGTAAGAACGTAGTGGGGAATAGTGTGTTACTACCCTTTCAAAGCAATTGTAAACGTAAAAATTTTGTGAAATAAACAATGCCAATATATATAATTATTTTATATTTGTTATTTTTAAGTCCTTTGATATCAAAGATTGATTTCAATGCAAAGTTAATCCAAAGTTATACAGTTTTTTAATGATTTTGTTTGGATAAGTTATGCACGTGCACTTTCATCGCGTAAATTTTTAATATTGCATGCATGAATTGTAGAAAAAGTACAAAATGAAAAGTGGTATCCATTATTTAGCCGACGATGATTTGAACAAATTTATCAATTAATTTAAAAGAAAAAATGAATGAATATCCATTAAGACTGATTATCTAAATTTGTATATTACATATTGTGTACAATGTTCGTGTGCATTCCATAAATATCATGTTTTTATGTATCCAAAAATTGTACAGTTTAACAAATATAATAAAAAACAATTTTGATTTAACAGACCACATGTAACAGAATAATACTTTTATAGATTCCTTGTGATTTACTCTTCTGCATTTGTTTGAATTTTCGGAATAAAAGCGAATGTTCTGACAGTTTAATAAATTTTATAATCAGAGTCGATTATGAGGATCAGGTTAACAAACCAACAAACGAAATTGTAACAAAACCCTAAATAACCGTAAGGGAGAAGGTAAAAATCCCCATACCTTCTATTTACACATATGTTGAATTTCGGCACGACATTCGTAAAATTAACCCCACTTTTACCTGCCTATGACGACTCAAAAGGAGGCTTTAATTTTGAAATTATTTATGGCTCTCAGGTAGCGATAATCTTAAGAACCATTTATGCGATTAGAACAGGTTGGTAATAATGATTACTTTAATACTAATTAAGTAATTATTGTGGCTCAACTAGCATTTATTGTATGTTTAAGACTCTAGTGTGTACATACGCGAACTCGCGGGAAAAAGGGAAATGTACGGACTAATTTTACAAAAGCAATAAATTTTTAACATTACCCTGTCCAATTGCGTGTGCCAAGCTTCGCAAAAGACGATTTCCGATGGAAGTCAAAAGGATTCTAGAACGAGTTGGTCCTAAAAAGGAGGAAATCGTCATCGATAAGAAGTTTGTAAGTTCTGTAACTTTGTGTTGATCCAAAATTGTCACCCACTTTTAACTTTGTTTATAATTGTTTGAATGGAAATACTTCATTTATTAAATATATTATCTGTGGACGTATATATATTTTTAGTTATCATAAAAATATAAGCGAAATTTACTAGAAATATAAGTTTTCATTTTCATAATTAATATAGAATTTGAGTTTGTACAACTGGTATGTTTTTCATAGTGTTAAAAATTGTGTAACATTAACTCAATAAATGTTCATCACATCTAAAAATTGTACAGTAATTTATAATAATTCATTAAAAACTTTTTCTAATAAATTTTTAAACATTTTTTTGTATACTTTACGTAAGTACAGTATATTTTTACATGTAAAAATTCTTGTAAGACAGTTTTATATAGTAGTTTATTTTATTTTATTTTTTTGAGAGTACAAGTTGAAAAGCATGTATTGTATATTAATCATTTTTATAGTTTTATTGTGGACGAATGAAAGATAGCGACCTAACATGTCTTAGCCTATTGGTGTCCAGAGAACATTGTTTATTTACTAACTTATCTGATGGTTTATATGTAACAGACTTAGGGGTAAGTCAATCTTTTTTAGATTTTAAAAATAGATATTCTCATAGATTTTAATAGAATTTAATAATTTAAAACATAAAATATAATTTCAGAGTTCCAATGGTGTTTTTGTTAATGGGCGTCAAGTAAGGCCAAAGAAAGAATTTTTTTTAAAAGATAATGATTACGTTGGACTTGGTTGCGCTGATCTTGAAAATTTAAATGATACAATGTTCGTGTATAGAGTTAAAAATAGGGTAAGACAAAAATATAAACAATTTTTTGACCCATATAAAATAATAAATTTCAATCATTACTTATAAACTTAGGTTACTGATCCCAAAAATTATGATAATACTGATTTGGATAGTAATATAGAAGAGTGCTCTAGGCTGGCTCGTAAAGAGCAATCTAAATCACGGCAATCAAATAGTAATAAAGTGGTAACTAAAATACCAAAAATAACTGTAGATCATAAACTAATAATTGAAAATCATAGTCATAATAAGTATGTTGATAATTTAAATAAATGTATCGATGAAGATGATGATGTAAAAATAATTGAATCTGAAAATATAATAAGTGTAAAAAATAAACAGCCTAATGTACGAAATGAAATAATAAATAATTGTGTCAATAATAAAAATTTAAGTAATCAAAATGATAACATAAGTAATACAAAAAAACATTTTATTAATGTCAATCAAGATATTGAAAAAACAAATGTGAAATTATGTGAAAGTAAAGTTCCACCAAAAGTATCATCTGAAATTATTGATATAAGGGACTTAAAGGTATCTGAAGTTCGTGAAGATAAGGTTGAAAAAATGGAAATAGATTTAATACCTTCAATAAATCAAATTAAAAGTGAACCAAATGATACTTCTATAACAAATGATATAGTAAAAAATAATGAAGTTTTCGATAATAATGTAGAAATTAAACAAGAACTTCAAAATATTTCTGATGAAGTCAATGACATTTCTGTAAAGCAAGAGCCTGACTTTGGATGTTTTTCACAAATTGATCTAGTAGACCTAGCAGACGATGATGAAGAAAGCATATTTCCATATTCACAACTTTTTGATCAAGTAGTTAAAGAAGAAAATGATAATCATGATTTACAATTGTCAACAACATTTCTTGATGATGATGATGAAAATGTCATAAGACTTTTAGATAGTGATGATGAAAACATTTATGAAGAAAATGATATAATGTCAAGGATAAAAGATGAACCACAATTGAATCTTCCAGAAACAACAGTAGATATAACTCCTTTAGAAGGTACTGTAATAAATGATAATGCATCAGATGAGCTAGTTATAGAGCAGGCATCAGCTGAATTAGACAAAGAGCAACAGACATTGAGTAGCAAAGATGAATCTGATCACAGTAAGGTCAAGAAAAAAGGGCTTAAAATAATTGAACCACATTTTATGAAACCGAAAAAGAAAAGTGAAAACACAGAAAAAAAGGAATCTAAAACTCAAAAAGAATCTGATAAAAAACCTACAGTTAAAAAGAAAAAGCATTCTTCAGATTCTTCAAAAAGTTTGTCATTTTTAAAAAAAATTAGAGGAGAATCGTCAAAAGTTACAAAATCTTCAAAAAAAAAAGATCATTTATCATTAAGCAGTTCTAAAAAAAAAAGTCATAGTACTTCATCAACCACTAAAGATAAAAAACGTACAAGTACTAAACATAAGAGTCCTTCATCAAGTAGTTCAGAAAAACACAAAACTAAAAGTGAAAAAGAAAAAAGTAATAATAAAACTAACATTACTTTACAACAAAGTACATCATTAAAATCTGAAGCACTAAAAGAAAGTAGGCCCAGGCCCAAAACTACAATAGTCAAAGTAAAAGTTTCAACGAAAACGCGCGGAGATATGCTTTGTGATTCAATGCAAATATTAAAACCAAAACCAAAGAAAATTATTAAAAAATCCAGTTCTAAAAAACCAAATGCATCAAAACCTGTTATAAAATCTGTTGAAATTGGTTCATTTGTTATTCCACGACGCCAAGTGCCATCATCTTCTATACCAGGAAGTAATTCTGTTCTTCCTGATAATGAATCAGATCATATTCCTTCAACATCATATGATAAACGAAATGTACCCTCAGTATTATCTAATGCAACAAATAATATAAATATACCATCAAATAAATCAAGTACAAATAAAACTGGATTAGAAACAATACAAAAAGATATTATATCTTCAGAAGTACCACACCAAAAGTCTTCTTTAGCTAATCCTTCTTTATTGAGTACATCTCAAAAAAGAGTATCATTTAAAGAAAATATTGTTAGTGTTAGAGAGTTTGGAATTGAAGAAGGTAATCAATTACGAAATATAAAAAATGGATTGTCACTGAGAAGTACAAAAAAAGATTTTGCCGTGTATAAAGCCATGGAATTAAGAATCGAAGATTTTTTAGCTCGTATATTTACCTGGGAACCTGTTTGGCTTGAGCAACAACAAAAAGTAAAAGTGTTGCCACCCATTGTGAAACACGAAGATATGCATCAACTACCAAATAGGTTTGATTCTTTTGAAGAGTATTATAAAAAAATGGAGGTTTTGTTATTACTAGAAACATGGCAACTGTTGTATAAAGAATACGAGTGTACAGGAAATAGGTGTGTAAAAATCAATATTATTTATACGAAATAAAGTATTATAAGGATATTTTGAACATTTAAATTATTTTCTTATATTTGAAAAACGATATAATAATGATAAACATTTTTAAAAGATATCTATGTATGTAATGCTAAAATATTCATTAAACTTTTTTTTAGTATTTTCATATTTTAATAAGAAAAATAAAAATAAAATTATAAGCAATGAATCATTACAGTAATTAATTTTTAAAAACATTAAATTTAAACAATTTTATTAAATATAATAAAATTATTGTTTAGGTATAACACATCCGTTGTTTTACCATGTATGCTCATGAGATATTCTGTAAAGCAAGTACAAACACCCAATGGCTTAAGGTATTCATACTTAGTTATTAACACACTTGTGTCAAAAAATCAATTACGGTTACAAAATCATCCAGTTTATGGAGATATGATAATTTTGGAATACGTTGTTAAACAAGGTACAGTGCAAAAGATGAGAAGAGCATTTGCATATGTATTACAAGTTCAACAACAAAGTCCTGGAAAATTCTTAAAATTAAATCCACAATTTGGTAAGTTGCCAAATAATTTAAAAGTGTTTAATATTTTATTTATTATAATTGCATAAAAAAATTTTTAATTTTTATAGCTAAATACGTTAATTCTCCTGATGCTTTATTGACATATGTTGTCCAAACAAGAATAATTGATGAACAAACGGTACAATTTGATCAAATAGCTAGATTACGAAGTATTCTTTACGTGAGATCTCATCTACGATTAATTCAAGGTTTACAATTTGTACCTCATTCATCACTTCGAGATTCAATTTTAAATGTGGAGGCTAAACTTTTTGAAGTTGAACCTGTATCGAAACAACAAATTTCAAATTATCAAATTGTGACTAAAGTATGTATAATATATTGGTGGATAAGAAAAATTTTTTTCATTAACATTATTTGTTTAAACTAGGAAAAACTTAATGAAAAACAGATGGAAGCAGTTATCAAATTCACAAATTCATCCATAAAATTAGAACCAAAAATTGGTCTGCTAATCGGACCTCCAGGTATGTAGAATAGATAAGATAATATAATAGAATATTATATGAATATATATTATTTACTTATTTAATGGTTATTCATATAGGAACTGGCAAATCAAAAGTAATCGCTAATTTAGTTACTCAAATACTTTATGGAGATGGTAGATATGTTGCAGGACGTCCTCTAAGAATTTTAGTTTGTGCTCCATCTAATGCTGCTATTGATGAAATTGTTTTGCGTCTACTGGATATCCGAGGAGCTATCA
This sequence comes from Eupristina koningsbergeri, assembly GCA_018907245.1. Taxonomy (NCBI): domain Eukaryota; kingdom Metazoa; phylum Arthropoda; class Insecta; order Hymenoptera; family Agaonidae; genus Eupristina; species Eupristina koningsbergeri. Next base: position 330,391 of record JACCHV010002783.1, on the reverse strand, counting down.
AAGGTTTCAATTAAAATCTTTTCATTATCAAGTTAAATATAATTGAAATTAAATAATATTTAATAATTTCTATAGAACACAGATTTAAAATGGTGAGAATTGGACGGATAGAATCAATGCATGAAGAAGTAAAAAAAATATCTGTAACTGAACTTGCAAGACGTGAAGCTCAAAAAACATTTATTGATCATCAGCATAAAAATTCAGAGAGTAATGAGCAACAGGTAGTACTTTTAATATAATTTATCAAGTAATAAATTATGTTATATTATATTATATAAATATCTTTTTTTTATAACATATAAACATATATTTTTTATTTTAGAAACATAAATTAAAAAATGATATTAATGCATTGGAGTTACTTTTGGCTGGTAATCCTCACAATAAAATATATAAACAAGATCTAGAAGAATATAGAGCGAAATATAAAAAGTTGACAAATAAAAGTCCAGTAAGTTAATATTAAAAGTAAATATTGTTTTTAATAAAATACATAATATTAATTTCTTGTTCGTCCAATATAGGAAGCGGAAGCTGCAGAATTAAGCAAGTTGCAAAATTCTATGAAAGCTATAATATTACAAAAAGCAAACGTTATTGCTTGTACTCTATCATCTTGTTATACTAGTCAAATGGAAACAATTTTTGGGTAAATAAAAATATTAAATTATACTTCACAATCGTCTATTTACAATTATTAATTACAATTTAATTTTTCTTCTTAGAGGAAACGTGCAAAAGATTGCAACCTGCATTGTAGATGAAGCTACACAGTGTTGTGAAGCTGAAACCTTGATACCTTTGATGTTGGGTGTTAAAAATCTTATTTTAGTTGGTGATCCTAATCAATTACCAGCAACTGTTATGTCTACAGTAAGATAAAATTTAAATAAATTCAATTATTATATAAATAATATATAACAATGAAACTACATATTTATTTTAAATAGGATGCAAAGAAGCTTGGATTGGATAAATCTTTATTTACGAGAGCAAAAGAGGCTTTAGAGTCTCAACAAAAAGATAGTACTAAAACTTATAATGATTCTATAATAATGTTAAATATACAATATCGAATGGTCAATGCTATATCTCATTGGCCAAATCAATATTTCTATGGTGGAAAATTAATTGATGCTGTTAATTACAAGCAAGCTTTTCCTTTTCAACCATATAGAGTTCTAAATCTTGATAGCATACAAGATGATATTAAATTTTCTAATACAAGTGAAGCGGTATTTGTTGGTAATTTAATAAATTGTATGATGACGTGTGGCAAATTGAATCAATGGGATAAAAAAATTAGTATAGGAGTAATTACGCCATATCAAAATCAAAAATTACTCATTTTATCGACAATAAAAGAACAGTAAGTTTGAAAAAAATTAATCAAATTTGGCTAAATATATTTTACATTATTGTACATAATTTTATGTTTATAAACTATTTTTAGAACTAGACATGTACCTGAAACCATAAAAAATAAATTTATCACTGAAGTTAATACTATTGATAGTTTTCAAGGACAAGAAAGGGATGTTATTATTATGTCATGTGTTAGAAGTAGTGGAATAGGATTCTTATCAGATCAGCAGAGATTATGTGTTGCATTGACACGAGCAAAATACACTTTAATTATATGTGGAAATTTCACTACCTTCCAGGTATTATACTCATAATTTAACAAAAAGTATTTAATTTTCATATTTACGCGCTATTACTCGGTTTAATTTTGATTTTTCAAGATTTACGAAAGTTTAGCCTTTTTAGAGACTTACCAATTAATATCCTTCTATCTCAAATATAGTACTTGGAATAAACAATATCAATCATAATTTTTGATTTTTTAATATTTTTTAAATGTTTGCATACATTACATCGTTACTTTTTAAAATTAAATGTCAAAGAGAAAAGCAAAATATTTTCATAAAATTTAAAACCAATGACTACATACTTTGCTTGAGATAATACGTTAATTATAAGTTGCAAAATTTTCATTTTATTTACAGAAAGACAACACGTGGAATGATTTATTACGAGATGCGCGTTCACGAGGAGTTGTAGCACGTTTACATACAACCGCTAAACCACAAGATATTAGAACTCATATTATAAGGTTAGATTAAAAATAAAAATGACTCTTTCTGTGTATGTGTAAATAAATAAAATTCATAAACTCACGCTATCATTTTCTAAAGAATATTTTTCTTTAGCATTCAATATAAAAATGTGTGATTATGTTGATTGAACTTTTTGAATCTCAGCCGAGTGATATATGTATGTTATTAAACGTTTAAATCATTTAATTATTTTAATAAGGTTGTACAAAAGATAAAAGATTTATTAATTTGATAATTCGTATATTGAAAAAAATATTTCTTACAATTTTAAAATAGACATTTGATATTGATTAATTTAAAAAATATTTTTATTGAGAAATATATGTATTATAATTTGTCCTTGTATTCACATATTATTTAATTAATTTAATCTTAATGATAAAAGTTTTTGTTTATGTAATATTTAATATTTATATACAAATTAAACAAGTAAATATTTTTTACGTATCGGGATCCTATTTTATTTTATTATAAACCTATAGCGTATGTACAAATGAGTTTAATAGTAAAGTTACGTGAATTTTCACCAACATTCTAACAGTATCATTATTTAGTTTATATTCGTAATCCTTATGCATGGAATATCATACTCTTCGAAGAAAGCATGGTGAATGCACAGGTGATTGATAACATGATAACAAGATTTGTCACAGAAGTTCTATGTTTGTATAGTGGACAAGAAGATGACCTAACACTGGGTGGCATTCTTTCCGTTGTTGTGTATCCTGGAATGGAAAAAAAAAATTGAATTCTCTTACTATACTCCTAATTAACATTCATTATTACAAAATGAACTAATAATTAAAATATTGGTTAAAATTGTTGAATGTAGTGGCTGTAATATTACCTCTGATAATGCCCCGAGACCTCGTCGTCACTGGTATCCTTGCCGTTACCGTTTTTACCGGGGTTGTTATTTTCATAATAGGAACATGCGGACTTGTTTGAGTCGGTATCGTTGGGGCAGGACTAGATGAATTCCCATAACACTGACCTATAACATTCAGTTGTGATATTTTCAACATTGCAATGCTTAAAAGAAATTTCTATTATGTCAAACAAAACTTTTTTTTCTTCTTCTATTCTACTATTTCACAATTCGTTAATGTCGATCAAATTATCAATTATTACAGCTTTATTATTGAATATTATTTCATGAGAATATAAGCTCTGTGACACTCGATGAATTTAAAAAAAAAATCAAAAAATTATATTCCAACAATGTATACCTTTTCTGTACAATCGCATTCCTTCAGTTCGAGGATCTATATTTCGTATACAATAATCTCCAGCTTCTTTGATGTATATCTCTTCATCACTGACAATAGTTCCAACGAAGCATTCATTTGTACCGGTATCATTTCTCATTGTGTATGTGTATGTTACCCCATTTTCCTCCCATTGTCCCAGGCACAAATAGGTTCGTTCTATTTCAATATTTCGATTTCAATAAGATCAATCAAAATCGGTTAAATAAACTGTATAAGCTCTCGAGTACATTGGCAGACAAAAAAGATCTCGTATCATTTCTATTAATTTTTTTTGACAAATCTCAAGAATTTTCAATTTTTTGTAAATATGTTTTATCTACACATATACGTGAATCTTGATCAACTGAATTAACTATTAATTATAATTAAATAAACAAATATTTAGGCTAATTAAAATTAATTTCAATGAAGAGTAAATTGAAACTTTGCACTTATTTATAAATAGGAGTTGAATCATTTCGAACAATTAAGATTCGTAATTATTGCAAATTATCTGCAAGATATAAATAACCATAACAACTTTTGCGTCGGTTATATACTTCGCGATGCAAACAAAATCTAATATTAAGAGTATTTTATATTAAATTAAATCTTGCTGGTATTTCTACTTTTTTGAACTTAGTCAAATGTTGTGATACAATAAAAATAGTAGATTGGTCTTTTTGTCATAAAATGTACGCAAAAAGCAAAGAAAAGAAAGTACACTGCTTACCTTCGTACAATTCCCCGGAGTCGCAGTCGTAGACTTTGTAATACATTACTTGACGATTATTGCAATTACTACTCAATTCTGCACACATCCCCGGAAAATCTGTATTCTGTCCTGTATATTGTCCTGTAATCGGACATGGAGACTCGACTGTTCGGTCCAGTCGCGCAAGGGTCCACCAAACCGCACTGGATCTGTCCAGCAAAACACTGGTGTCGTTGCAGAGGAATGACTGATAAACTGGACTGGACATCGTACCTGGACACAATAAATTGTACATGTATTTTTTCTGTCTGATTAAAATCCCACTATTTCACTTTGCACATTGCTCTGAAATTTATCGAGCAAAGTTTTAGAAATATAAACAAAATGTTGTTTTGAAACAAAGTTGTATTTTGAAAAGGTATCGATATCCATAGGTTATAAATAAAATGAAAGATAAAAATATAATATTTCTCTTGAAATAAATTGTTTTCGAATTATCAACAATTATTAAATTAAATGCAAATATAATTTATACCAACCAGTTATGAATTCCAAAACATTTTCACTTCGTTGTTTCATAATTAGACAAACATAAGCTTCCTGTTCACTGAAATAGAAAGTGATATTTTAATTTACAATATATACATGATTTTATTTATTTTACATTTCTGTAATAAAAGCAGCACAACACTTACCATTGATCTCTGGAAAATACGATATACCGTCCGATTTCTTCATTGGAATCGACAGTAACAAACGTGAAACTTTTATAACCATTTAGATCATTAAAAGTCATTGTTCCATTAATGATAAGAGTTTCTTCCCATTCTCCTTGAGCCCACGCCGGAAACCTAAATATCGAACAAAATAATTTTTTATAGCAATTTATGAGAGTATAAATTAAAATTAATTTAGAATACAATTGTTTTTACGTACGTAGCTAGATTTTTGATAACGTAGTTGGGCATATTTTTCTGTGTTGTCGTCTTACTGAGAACTAAACTCTCATAACCGTATGTTGAATTATGAAGATTTTGAGTACAACTTGAATCGCTACTAAGTGTTAGATATGTTTTGGCTGTCCTACTGTCGACGTGGTACATCTAATAAAATTAAGGGATCATTGCATTTACTTTGGTACTTTACACGTTGAATGAAAAATTCGTTAAAAAATTTATGAATTACAATTAATTAACAGAAAGAGTTTGATCTATATTTACTGTTTAAATGTAGCTATTATAAGGTAAAAAAATAATAATAATAAATAAAAATAACAAAAAAAATATCTTGGTAATTGTTTTTTGGTCAAAGGTACTAAATTTTACACTGACAATGTTTTTAGGAAATATGTGCTGGAATGTATGATATCATAATTTAATATTACACGTGAATTATAGCGTGTAAAAGTAATTTCAGTTGTCACTTAACATTTAAAAAATCATGTCCATCTATTTCTTGGGAGTATTATCAGTAGATTAAAAGCAGTCTTTAACTAATCAATCAAATTCTATTTTTATTTTCAGAATATAATCACGTACCCCGCAGCGATAACGAGGTCGTCTCCGCTTTACAGGGCCAGTAAACTCCGGACTACCTCGGCTATCCAAAAGGGCCACATACATCGAAGCGTCACTGCCTGTCTTTGAACTTGAAGTTGGCCAGGTGCCAAGACACTCGAAGGTGACATCTTCGGTCCAAGTTTAAAAAAAGTATGCAGGATTAATGAAAAGTGCGTGATTTGAAATGGAGGATTATTGAATTGGCGAATTACCGTGATCTTCGAATGAACATCGTTTGAATTGCAAATGCAAAAATGAACCAATCGGACAATTGTCAAGGTCGGAAGAGAACGAAGTGCACTCGTCCTTTGTCTCGGGATTGTTATTTTCCAAGATGTCATAGTCGTAGTTTACGCTGTACTTGAAGCGATATTTTCCTGCGAACGGGCAGTACTCATTTCTAATTTTCTCACCTCCAACTTCGCTGGTACCTATACGAGAGGAGAGAAAGAGAGAGCACCATGCAATAATAATGTTTTTTTTTCTTTTTTTTTCTTTTTTATTATTTATTATACAAGTAGATATTCTCAAGAAGGTGCTAATTACTCGTATGGTTTATCGAATAATTTAATTTAACTTACGATAGAGGATCGCAGTGGAGTTAAGTTGCTTGCAGGACTCGATTGCGACGGTTTCATTCGTGTAACACCGGTTAAGATCCTTCGAATAAACCTCGATAATATTGCGCGATCGCCGATTCAGTTGGAAGCATCTTATGCACTCGCCGTATCCGCCTCGTCTGTACATAAATACATGGAAATAATTAACATTTAATTTTATTGATTAATACATTTTCGTACATTGATATAAAAGTTTTATACGACTGTATTCAAGTATTTTATATTAATGATATCGCGAATGAAAAGTGCAGTGAGTCTTTTACACCGGTACATATGTATATTTATAAAGTAAACTCGATGTAAATATTTATTTTAGAGAGGAGATATGCAAACTTCATATTTGATTTTAATTTTTATTTTATGTGTATTGACGATACATTATTATCTTGAGCTAAGTCACCAGCAAAATAGTTGCAAACATAATGCAAATCGTCATTCTCAATGAAATACATTTAAACAAAATTTCTACAATATGCCATATTTATTTTATTTTGAAAGTGGACTATTATTTAAAATGGAATTCGACGAATTCGAAAACAATAATAAATTATTTTTTCAACTTTTAAGTCTGTCTTTTTTTTTAAGTTAACAAGCTTTTAGACGTAAAACTTTAAATATAAAAAGCAAAAGGTAAGATTAGGTGTGTACTTTTACAATTATTTATTTTTTAAATTTAATATTTTTTTACAATGCAAAATAATTTATTAATAATTATCACCGAGATCACGAATGAAGTATTGATTTAGTTAGTCACATTATTTTTATATTGAGTTATAATTTTATTTCACTCGGATAAATTAGGAGTGACAAATACATAAAGTTATTGGATTATTGCATTTGATCATGCACCAATGTTTTAGAATTAAAAAAAACAATAATAATTGCAATAGTTCAAATGAATTTTTAGTTGCGTAATTTTAATGTAAATATATATTTTAGAGATTAAAAAATCTCTTCGAAAATAATTAATTAAGAAAAAATATGGCTTGAATTATATTCAAATCTTGATTGAATTCAAGTAAAAATGTTGAAGTTTACGATTAATATTTATTATTATTGATTAATTTCCTTTAACAAAAAGATAATCTTTATAATACTATCCAGTGAATCAAAAACTTCAACTTAATTTTATGAATTGTATTTAATACAAATCTATATTTGTTATCTTATGAAGAAATCGTGGATTTCCTTAGAACAACTGATAATAAATAAGTGAATATTATAAGCCAAAAAATTAAAATAAAAAGAGAAAAACAAAATATAAATCATTGTATAAATATTTCCATGACTTAGTATAATTATGCTAGATTTCTACCAATTTTTATAAATTTATTCGAGTACAGGACTGCATTGTATAAATTTTTTTAACTAACCGTTTGATACGCAGCGTTAAAAAAGATGTAAAGATTTTATCATTCATATACCTTTAGAATGTAAAATGAAATAGAATATACAATGACTAATAAATTTCATATTAATTTACAAAAAAAAAAAACTTGTCTTGAGCGTGTGTTTAAATTATCCCATACACTGGCGTTACCTTAATTAGATAAATGTATCGATAAATGTAAAACTACACACCCACGCAGACTCAATTACTCAAAGGTGTATACTCATTCAAGCGGTTTAAAAGTTGAGAAAGGAACTGAAGCGAGTGCGGAGCAAGTCTTACCTGTCCCTGAGTAAGACTTTGTTGTCGATTTTTTTGTGACAGTATCCCCAGACGGGGATGGCGTCGAAGGTAATGTTGAGGGTGGAGTATTGGACTATGGGTTCGCCGTCGTCGAAGGGGCTGATGTTGCCCCGGGAGTTGCCGATGCTGTTTCCGCTGCTCACCTGCATCACGAACTCTCCCTGATACTCGGCGGAAAAGTAACATCCTGTCTTGAACTCCTGCAGCTCCTGAGTTTGCAAGTCCTCGGTAGCGAACGTTGATAAGCCTGAAATGGGGAAATCGTGCACGAGGATAAATACACGTATATTCGATTATTTCACCGCTATCGATAGTCGATCGCTATAAAATTATCGCTTTTCTCGTTCGAAAGAGAAGATCCGAGTCGTTCCTTTCCTTTTAAGCTTCCTCGGCTCCGTTTGGATTTTCTAACGTAGTCATTATGTTTCAAAGTACACTCATTTTAATTAATTGAATATTTAAATTTAGAATACGTAATATCACGCGATGCGCATAAAATATCGTAACTGGACTTTGCCTTTTCGAGTCTTATCTCTCCTAAATTTACGGATGTGGCATAAATATCTCAAAAACGTAAAACTTGAAATATTTTGTCATTCTTTGCGTTTTGCCGGTCCGGCTTTCGTATTCGCATCAAATTATATTCCGAGAAAAACGTGTTTACGCGTTCGATGAAGCAAGGATTGAAATTTCAACCACGTCAAGTTTCGCGTTATCTTTTCGGATTTCACGCCTACGCACACAGATTTACGAGGGAGATGTAAAAAATCGTTAGATTTTCGGAGAAGAAGAAACGATTATAATGTTCGATCAATAAATTTCATTGTTTTCATCGTTAAACGTGAAACGTGCCGAATCTCCAAAAAGAAAAAAAAAAGAAAAAAAATTAAGAAATAATAGCCTCATCCTCTTTGAGAAAAGCGATAATGTAATCATTTATGTTTCCGTAATAGGCCATTGCCCTTGGGTGCAAAATTATGTATCTTCAAATCAGTGGTGTCATATCAAGATTGGATAATGGCAACATTCGAATGGCATTCCGAATGAGTTTACGCTGCGATTCGCTGAACCGATCTTTGTGAATCGGAATTTTCAGGCTAAAAACTAGTTCTCGATGTCGTAGCCTGGCTATTACTCAAATCAGGGAAGGGATTCTTCAGGTGCGGCGTATCGGCTCGACAATGAGAAGCTGCTCCCGGGTAAGCTGATCGAAGGAAAAAGCACTCGACTCGGGTCGGACCCGGTTGCGAGAGTGGAGCCGTAAAGTGTAATAAGGAAGGCATAAAAGGAGGAGGAAACGCCGGAGCAGCAGCAGCAGCAGCAACTTCAAGTTCAAGAGACTCGAGGACTCGGAGGAAGGACGCAGGAATCCGAGAGGAGGAAGGGAGAAAGAGAACGAACGCGCCCATGAAGCAATAACGAAATCCTCGAGCATTATCCCACGGTATTAATCGAGCGGCTCCGGGGGTGGGGAGCAGGGCAGCCTCGGCTTTTCCTCGCGCGGCGACCTTTTCGCGAATCGCTCTCGCACGCGCCTGCGCCTTCCACTCCGGAGCGCGCGACCAGTCCACCGAGGCGAAACGGGTTTCGACGCGGAGGAGCATCGCCCTGGAGAGGAGGTGCGCGCGCTCTCGTTCCCTCCTCTCCCGTCCGTGCGAAAGTCCCCCGGGTGTACCCGGCGACGTTTCCGGTGGGTGACGCGCGCTTGCCCTGATCGCCACCAGGAATCCTGCGTGTGCTGCCGGTGTGCGCCCGAGGTGAATTCAGTGCGACCGGAAGTGCGCCTCTACGCGCGCGTACCCCCCGCCCTCTCCCAGCCTCGGCGCTCGGCTGCGCGAGCCGAGATTTAGAAAGTTGAATTTCACACTGACTCTCGCGAGTCCTTTCCTGCTGCCCGAGTTGACGTCCTCGGGACACGCGCCTCGCTCATCTCCGAGGGAGGCTTCCCGGGGAGATTATTGGGTTACCACCAAGTGCGCAAACCTGGTTGCACTTGCAGCGAAATACACAAAAATGAAAATCGATGCCCCAATGCTCCTGGAAGTAATCCAAGCTTCATTGTTTTGTTTTTCGCGTAAGCGTCATCTCTGATTTCTCGCGCTCTTTGAAAACGAGGAGGACTTTCTTCTTGGGTTACCGCGATCCTCGAGACCGAGGAAAGTCGCTTTAAAGGCAGGTTGAGAGTTGTTTCGAGCGAGTTGCGTCGTAAAAATATTAGCAAAAAATCGTGCGCCTCGGAGGTTTTCGGGCAGAAGAGGACAACACGAGGCGGACAGACGAGGAATCGTCGTAACGTGGTTATTATCAGTTTTCAAGTAAACCTGACTCATGCTCGAGTACACATTACGCAGTGGTACGGACGGGTGGAGAGGAGAGACCGAGAGAGCAAGAGAGAGAGAGAGAGAGAGAGAGAGAAAGAGGTTCTAGGTGGAGCTGAAGGGCAAATACAGAAAAAGGTAGAAAAATGGCCCCTTTACATAAAGGCGAAGGAGACCGGATGATAATGACGTTGCTTCTGCGGTCGATCCCGTACGGACTATAGCCTTCGCCAGCGGAGCATAGGAACTATATCTAGAGGATCGGACCAACCCGAGCGAACTTTTGAGAGAAAAGGAAAGATGACGTTCCCAAAAATTACCGATCTAATCGCGGGGAACGGAGCTGCCGCCACGACTTCCGCTGTTTTATTCGGCCACCTGTCGTGCCACCCCCTTTATAAACCTTGAATTCCAATTTACTTGCCCTTTTTTCCCGCAGACTTTTTTGTTCCTCCGCCTTCCCACTTCGTCGCTCGCTCCTTCTCTCTCGCGCTCGCCTCTTTTCTCCTGCTCCTTTTATCGACACTTAATATCTATGGCTACACGCGCTACCATGCTTTATCCCCATTAATAATGCCAATAGCCTTGTGCACACGAGATAAGCCCTGCGACAAAACATTAATTAATTATCGCATCTTCGACTCTTTAAACTGTCAATTTCAACTGCTCGGTGTAATTCGAGTGAGAAATCAAATGTGACTCACTGAAAAAACTAATGCTCTTACAATTGACATTCCATTCTTTTTCCACTCGAACCTCTTGTTTCCTCTACTTTACAAAGCACATATCTCGAGGTAAACACTTGGTTGGCCGCTTCTTATCAGCGCTAACAATGCTATAGATGGAATATCTTTCGAATAGTCTTTTGTTTTTTTCTTTCTTTCTTTCTTGTATTTTGCTTCGATTAGTCCTTTTTAGTACTCTGCCTTTCCCGAGTTCCCGGGTCGAGTCTTTCGTTTTGGGCCCGAAGAAATGAGAGAAGAGAAGATCATCCTTTACCATGCAAAATTGAAATTTAACTCAAGAAGTTTATTTATACAACCGGTGCCCCGGCATTCTAACGAATCGACTTTACGATTCAATTTATATTTAAAATCGCAATCCCAATTGCGGAGCCTCAATTGCCGACGAGTTTTTAATTGAATTATTTGCACACGCCCGAGCGGAGGCCGGAAATTAAAGTGCAAGGAACGCTGATGAGAAGATTAAAGACGGAAAATCAATCCGAGCGAACAAAGCTGGTAGCCTCTCCTCGGATTCAGTACGCGATTCGCTAAACGACTTCGCTACAATGTACTTAATAATCTCCGGGCGCATAACTCGTTAATCTTCCCCCTCCCCTCCTCCTCCCCTCCTCCACCCACCCACCGCGCGCACTATCATTTTCAAAGGCGCTACAATCTTTTCAAATGGACTCTAATTCGATTCGATTCTTCTCCTGTCCGCTCCAATTTCGACTGGGGTGCGCCTCGATTATTTATTGAGTAATCGCTCCCGATGATGATGATGATGATGATGATGATGGAAGCATTCCTGAGGAAATTGAAAAACGTCGCGCGTTGGTTTTTGGCCGGGGAACAACCCTCGCCGCCCCCGTGCACTGCCAGACGAAAATAAAGAACGAAAATAGCGGGAGAGGGAGAGGCGAGTTGTTATTTCCTCGAGTCTCCCGAAAACGGGCTAAATTTATCGCGCGATGAGCGCCCACACTCTTGCTTTATACGGGCTAATGCAAGGCGGACGCACGTGTCTGTCTTTCTGTCCTTCCTTCCTGTCTGTCTGTCTGTCTCTACAAAGTACCGCGCAAGATTGAGTGTCGAGAGACCGAGACCAGACTCTTTGCGCTAATCTAAAATCTAAGCTACCGCTTTTTATAGAAATATGACGGACTCGCAGCTTCTTCTTTTTCCTTTATCGCGCTCTTTTTCTTTCTTTTTGCGGTCTTGTATTCAGCGTTTTCATGCACCAACTCGTGCTTCTTAATGCCATCTGACACGCGGATAATGTTCCAAATTCCAAATATTCCGTTCTCTTCTTTAATCAAACACCTATTTATAGATGACTTCTTTATTTATTTACTGTGTTTTTATGTCGCACGTGCAGTCTAAACATTTTAAATACTTTTTAACATTTGCTTGAAATTTTGCAGACAGCGTTTCGCGATACAAATCAGTCATTTTCAAAAAAGAAAAAACAAATTAAACAACAATTTTTATTGACAGTGTTAAAAAAAAAAAAAAAAAAAAAAAAAAAAAAAACAAAAAAAAAGAAAACGACAGCTTAACCACGACATCACAATCAGCAAAGCTACTTTCTCGAGAACTTTGGTAAATAAATTTGTTGTTTCAGTATTTAAAATGTCTTTCATGTGGGCTTTTATGACTTGTAATATCGTCGCAAATGTGCTGAAAAATGCCGGCACTAACAAACTTGTTAATTGTTCCCACATATACACCAATATTATTTTGTAAACTGCTTTAAAAGAAAATAAGCTGTAACTTATCTCGGAGTATCGGGACTCAATGTAAAATCCATTATCCAGCGATAAGATAATTCCACCTGACCTAGCGAATACGAATACGAACACGACAACACTTGCAATCATTTATTCGACGGGAGAAATAATTAAAAAAATATTTTTACACTATGATTGGTGAGAAAGGCTAAAAATAAAAATGTAAAGAATAACAGAGCCGATGGAAAAGGTGACTAATGAAAGGAAGAATGGGATTCTCGTCCTTGTTCGACTGTTTACGTTGCGAATGAGAAAAGATCGCATGGAAATTTAGATGGATAGAGGACAGACACCACTTTGCCATTGACACGACTTCACTCCATATTCCATCTGTCGTGAGCCCCGACTCCCGACGTCCGATGCCTGGCACAAACAATATTGCGAAAAAAGTCAAGACTGCGAATCGGTGCTTTTCCCTCGGAAGCCTAACTCGTGCAGACTGCACTTGTGTAATTTTGTCATTATTGCAACTACACTTGTTACGGCTGTCGCATTATCCTGTGCAGATGTCCTGTAAGTATAGTTCCAAGTTGGTCGAACTCTGAACGCCCCACTCTGCACGAGGAAAACAGTCGTAAAAGCCCCTGGAATCCTGGGGTTCCGTGCAAACTCATCATTACAAGGATATCGATTGGCTCTGTACCCGAAAACGTTGTTACCTTGAGGCGAAATCGAAATGTAGCCAGGCCTCGTGTATTTGAAATTTCGACCTAATTAGGAAGAGTGGATGGTGCAGAATTTGATATCTTTGCTCAATTGCAATGTTGCTTAATAATAATTTTGAATAAATTATACACAAGGCCTCCGTATTGCACACACGTCAATCTATTAACATGTGCATTTAGGTCAAATGTACACTATAAATAAAACTAACTTAAAGGTTCGATTGCGAAGACGTGGGGAACGTCTCTTGGTCCAGGGTTCCGACGCCAGCGAATTTCATCGTCTTGAATCATCAATGCAAATTGTGATATCGAAAACGTGTTTCAATCAAGTTGCCCAGTATTTTAATTCGAATGATGAATTTGTAATTCGTATTTTCTTGTCAAATTAAATGTACGACTAAATCAAAGGGATCGCTTCGGCTGAATTTGCATTTTTTGCCAAGTTTACGGCTCGTTTTCACTGTTAATAATTCATCCGGACATCTCGTTGCTGGATTTCAAGAAAAAATTAATGAACGAATTTAGTTTAGCGAGCTCTAAAGTTACGTGTTTATTGATTTTTTAGTTTTATTCGACCAAAGGCCATTTAATTTCTCGGGATTTCCAGCATTATCTCCTCCGAAGATCTCGACTTTCATTATTTTTTACAGGATGGCACTCGAATGATGCCCATGAAAAATGATCTGTTAATATTTAAATGGAGTTGCGAGCAAGTTTTTTCGATTAGCAATTTCCTATTCGAATTCTAATGGCGCATCTCATTCAAAGAGGCAAACACGTCGGAGTACACGTTCTAGCGTCGACGGGAACAAAAGAAAAAATGGGCAAAAGGTCGGTGAAATAATGCTCGTGCTTTTTCACAAAAGCACTCGTGCAGCGACGGGAGAGAGGAAAAAAAGTCGGCTAAGGCAATAACTTGTAAACAGGCTGTGTAACGTCGGAAAGGCAATTTTTTTTTTTTTTATTGCTTCACATGTCCGAGCGAGGCTTCGCCGAAAGTTTACGCACGGGATCTTTTCCTCTCCTCCGGCGCCACCTAGAGCCCCTCGCGGGGGAGGGGTTGGGATTCCGGAAAGGGTCCTGGAGTTCGTGCGCCCGCATAATCGCGGGGCTGTTGTCGAGGTCGGAGAGGTGCGCAATTTCCCGGGGCAGCCAGTCGTGCGACGGCAAGCTCGCAGGGGCTCGTGCGTGTCATCGGGCACGCGTGGGCAGCTGCGATTTGGCTGGGACCGTTAAGGCCGTTAACGAGCCGCAGCTGCCCAGGAATGGCTGGGCCGAGTCCAGGGTGAGCGTCGTGCCCACCGGGGAACGAATCTAAACGCCGCTAAACCCCGGCTTCGGCAACGAATAAATAATTAACCGCTCGAGTGCGCCTCTCCTCCTCCGGAGGAGCACCGGCAATTATCGTCCGGATATTGGAAGGACGCGCTCTCGTGCTGCTGCTGTAGTCGGATGACCGCGTCCAAGGCTTGGCGACACGCTCCTGCGCACCGGTTCCTCGCCTCCTCCCCTCCCCCCTCCTCCTCCTCTTCGCCTTCTTTCTCGCTTTCCGCTCGGTTCTATTTTTTGCCTTCCTTAATCAGCCCCTTTTCAGCCTTGGGGAGTGATTTTGCGAAAAAGTGCTGGGAAGATTCGATTCGAGGGGCATCGGTACCGATGCGCGAGACCCGACAGACAAAATGAATAACCGCAAAAAGTTTATCGCGCGAGTTACAAGTCCTTTATTCGAGCGCTCGAGCGAGTCGGCGATCCGACGATTATTATTCTTCTCCCTCTCTCTTTCTCTCTCTCATACCCATTAGGCCATCGCGTGCGTGCGTGCGTGCGAGTACTTGGAAAGAGAGCAATTTTAGGCGCCCCGGATCGCTCATCTCGGTCACAACTTACACCTTTCGAGACGCTCAGGAGATAAAATCCGGATGCGAGGGCAATCGATCGGTCCATATTGGCTTGACCACTAGATGAGTGCTCCTCCTCCCCTCCCGCCCGGGTGATCTATAAAGATTTCGAGGAACAACTTCCGGAGCGGCGAGGCAAAATGGAATCGTTTCGGAACCGCCTTATCTTTGGGAAGCGGGTGTCTGGGTCCAGTGTGTGAATGGTCGTGTAGCTCGTCTACATTCTTTTGTTTTACTATTTATCTTTCTTTCTCCCTAGGCCGCGCGTTTTCTAATGGAATTAGTGAAATGGGGGAACGGGAGATATGTTATCTCTGGGGTCGAGGATTAAGCGCCAGCCCGTGGTTCGGCGTTTCGATTTATTCCATCTAATCTTCACCTCGCACATATTTACATTTACCCTAATTTATGCGTGTAACGTAAACTAACTTGGAACGTCGGGTGAATGTGAACGATCCAATTAGGATGTGTCGGAAATACCCTGTTTTTCTCTTTAACGGCTTTTCTTTTCCTCGAATGTACGGTCTTTCGGTCTGGCTGCTCGCTTCTTCTTCTTCAGAGCAATTTTAATTTTTTCTTTCCTTTTCTTTTCTATTTTAAATTCGACAAAGTGCCGTCAATTTTTAAAATTATTTTATGAATACTCTTTTCTTCTTGCAGCGGGATGGCCGGGGCTACTACTGGCCAAGAATTTATTTGTAGTTACGTGCCATTGCTGTTATGGCTTGCGGATTTTAAAATGTTTCTTTAATCCTTTGATTCATTCCTCAAGAGCACTTTTAAAAATATTTAATTAAACGTACCCTGTTGCATATTAATCGTCAGTTTTCAAAAATAACTTTCATCTTTGTGAGCTAAAGCAAACACTCGTGTTCCTTGGTCTGCGCCATAAATATCGGGTATAGAAATATAAAAATCCACTGAAGGGTGGCGTCAAATACAAATGACGTGAATCATAATATCGAACGTATCAACAATGACGCAAGCACTCTCCATCATAAATCATAAGAGTAGGAGAAACTTTGGCTATTAATTAAAAGGCTTCTCGGGTTTTTTTTTTCTTTTCTTTTTTTCTTTTTGTCAAGGTGTTTGCCGACAGTGATTGCACTGTTTGAAAGCCGGCAGACACACAATTTTTACACGTCTTTACGAGCCTTAATTTTCAGTGTAAAAGATAATGCAAGATGTTTGCACTATCTGGTGTAAAAATCTTTGGGCAAACAGTGTAGGCAGTTGAACAAGAAGCGCAAAAAGTCTTTTTACAAGTGGCGTCTCGTATTCGATACCTGAGTTTTTCAGGACGAGACATGGCTTTTTCCTCGGTTTCTCATGACGCAAATTATCATTTCGCGTGTCAATGCGGGTGGGAGGAACGATACGCGAAATTTACGTAACCGCGTTCCTCGCTCTGGGAGAATGCACGGGGATCCGATTGTGGCTTCTGTCATTGTTCATCGCGGCGCCGAGGAATTTTCGTGCAAGTACATTCTGAATGTATCCAGGTGTGAGCCTGGGTATCGTTATGCAGATACATCCGGCCTCGAATAAAAATCGTTGGAGCTCCGAGAATAACGAGAGAAACAATTCAACTGCGAAAATTGTAGAGAGGCAGGGACGCATATTCCTCGGCGATTATTAACCTCCATTCTTCTGACTCCCCGGGAGACCCGCGGCGACGAGCGCGAGAGCCGCGCGATTGTTCCCCGAGGAAGAGTCCGAGGAGACGGGATGCATTTCGACGTCGTTCGTCGGGATAAAAGAGGGCGCGGATAAGGCAAACGGACCCGCGAGCCCCGACTTCCGCCCCGAGCCGAACAATGGCGAGGAGAGATAAACGCATACCTGTTTGCTCAAGATTCGTGGGCGCGATAGATAACCCGACACGAGTGTCCAAACAAGGCGCCGCCGCTGCCCGGTTATCTTGGCCGAGATCCGGGAAAGTCGGTGCCGAGAAGTCGTTGTCCATCGCGATCGACGTGATAATTAAGAGCGGATATCAGCCGCGAAGGCACGAGAGCGAGAGCGATTGACTCGGTGCGCGAGAAAAAAAAAAAGAAAGAAAAAAAAGAAAAAGAAACAACGAGCGAGTGGATAATGGAGGCAGGTATCTTTTTCGCAACAACCCGTATTCCGGCCTTCCACGACTCTCCGTGAAAAACAGGAGCAAAGCCGCCGCGAGCAGGATAAGTCCGTTCTTTATTATAAGCGAGCGCATTATCTTTTTAGCGGCGGCGATCTCCTCGATCGATTTACCGATAATTACCGGGATTTTTTGCTCGAGCGCCGAGGTAGACGCGGACACGTGCGTTCGCTCGGGGTGCGCGTTCACACGCGCGAGCGTCTGCACCGCGGGGGCAAAAGGGGGAGGGAGGTTGGGGGGGTGCGCAAGGCCAAATTGCGGAAGCGGGGCAAAGAGGGTAAAAAAAAAGGGATCGGGAGATGAAAGGAAAAATGGGAGAGGAAAGAGGTAGAGTGTAGTAGCCCCTCGTTGCGTCGAGTCCGTGGCTTAAGGGATTTAAGCCCGTTCGCTCGAGTTTCGCGTCCTCGAGATTTCCTCGCTCTCATTACCCTCGAGGAAACGCCGGGCCCGTTACCCGGGCGGGGGGGGGGAGGCCCGACTCCCCGGAGGACAGAGGAGCCGCGCAGCCTCCGCCTCGGTGCGCCCGTCGGTCGCGCTCGGCGGCTCGGAACGCAGATCCCGCGATAGGCCCGAAAATAAACAAAATTCTTTTCTGCAAAAGGGTATTTTCGGTGCGCCGGGTGGAAAAGGGTAGCGCCGGAAACGAGAGCTCGGGAGACGTGACCCGCCACCCCCTCGCCCCCACCCCCGTCGCCCGCCCGAGATCTCATTCAGGTTTCGGAGGAGCGGCCGCAGGTATGAACGAGAGGGCCCGGCGCACCTGACCGGTCACGACTCCGGCCGCCAGACATGAATGGAGCGAGTACGAGGAATGCGGAAAAGCCGCGCGCCGGGGAGGAGGGGGGGAGTGAGGGAAAAACGTGCGGACACTTAACGCCGAGTTTGTGAATCAAAGCAGGCGTTTCGTTAAATTTATGACGCTGCAGTTTATAAGCCGCTCATAGTAGCCGGTTCTTGTGAATGGGCGAGTTTTCGCCAACAATGAACACGAAATTGGATAATGCCTTTTGGGCCCGGGCCCCGTAAGCCGATTCAATTGGGAGCTTTCCTTTTTGTCCGACACAACGACCTTGCTGCGTGAGTTTCCAGAGCGACTTTTCCGTGGATAATTAGACTACTTGGAAGAAGGTCAGGTATCGGTGGTTTCGCGGAATTGAATTTGCCTCGGACGCCGCGCGCACGTGCGAGCCGATAGCCGCAAGTGGCTCGGGAGATAGCGCGAGGTCCGAGATAACGGGGTGTGTTACCAGGCGCCGCCGCGCGATTGCTCACCTTGCGCCGCGTCCGGGCCCGCCAGCAGCAGGTGGAGGACGAGGTGGAGCACCGGCACCAGGAGTCCCGCCGGCATCTTGCTCACGGATCGATCCCTCAGGGGCACTGGTTCAGGTCCGCGCGCATCCTCTTGGCACACCGTCGACAAAGCACAGGGATACTGGGTACTCGGGTACTTGCACCAGGAGGTCGTCACTGGGGTCTGGAGCGCGTCCGCACGGCTCCGCGTCCGCGTCGACTCTACGGCGGAGCTCCCGACGAGGCTCGACTTGGGCGCTCGGCCGAGTGGTGAATAGTGTGTGGTGGTAGTGAGTCGGTGCCGCTACGATGGTGGCCGTGTCCCGACTCTCTCTCCCCACCCTCAGCCCCGGTCATTCTGCACTTTTTTCCCGCCCCTCCTCCTCCTCCCGCTGAACTTTTGTCTACTCGCTCATTCCCATTTATTCTCCGGGTCTCGGCTCCTTACTTTTACTTTTCTCTTCCTCCGGGTCCGCTCTTGCTCTCGCTCTGGCTCTTCCTCTCGCTCTTGCTCTTGCCCACCTCCCGCTCCCCCGACCACCTCATCTATCTTGCATTTTAATCTCTCTCCTCGACAATACTGCTTTTTTATGCCTACATAATACTTGCCGTTGCCTCTCAAATTACTAAATGCTCCCCAATGGAAAATTCAGCCGACTTCTACCTTACGAATGTCTTCCTCATCCTCCTGTCTCTTTATTCCGCCTCGACTTTTTTGCCTTTTGCTCTCTTGCGATCTTTTATTTCATACCGAAAAGTGGCTTCGTGCTCGCTCGAGGGAGAAGATACTCGATTCCCGACAAACGCCTTCTTTTTTCCTCCTCGGTGCTACTTAACGAGATAACTACTCCTCCTGATTGCAAACATAATATGAAACGCGCCGTTCATTTACATTTTCTAATCTCGGATCAATTTATTTTTCTAGGAGAGACAATTAATTTACTTTTCCCGGGAAACAAAGAAAAAGCGAGATATGCCAAAGGCGATGCTCGTTACTTTTTAGAAAACACAAAGAAGTGCGCCTGAAAATTATTAGACTCGCACAACGCATTCCACTGTTGACTCACCGATGAAAAGTTGATACATTGTTTGCTCGAAATAATTTTTTAATTCATTATGATAATCCGAAATTACTCGTTACTCCTGCGGTAATTCAAACCTTTCGGATTTATGCGCTTTATCATTAATTTAAACTCCAACTAGATGCAATTTTACGAAAGCGCATCGCTACTTTTAAATGCACTTTCAGCTACTCGGTCTCCTTTATCTTTAATATCAAATCTAAATGCACATATTATCCTCGAAATGACTACTTTGAAGTGTACTTTCATTTTTTACGAGCATTTCTTCATTTGCATTATTTATGTCTGTCAGTTTTCTCGCAAGAAAAAAAGAAGAGCTCTTCTGCTTTAGAAATTTGAAAAAAATTGTGGCAAAAAATTTAGGCTCTCGAATTATTATTCAAGACTCGAAAGTACTGGTAACCTAAAAAGGAAAAGTACTTTTTAGAAAGATCTCATCTAGAATTTTTAGCGCATCTCAAAGAAAAGAGGCAGTAAATGCAAACAATGTACTATTTTTTAAACATTGCGGATACTCTTTAACTTTTCATTTCTGCGCGCTTTTACTCAAAAAGAAAGTAATTAGCCATTGACGAGAGCGTAACAAAGTTCTTTAGACCTAAAATGTGCATCGCATTATGAAAATGAAAATTGCGCTTGAATTCGAGATCAAAATGGAATTGCGAATTACAGAGAGAAACACAGGTCGGCATAATTCCAGTCGACGGGAATGAACACCGCGGTATATCCGAAGGGGAGCACACAAATAAATAATTGCACTTTCCTACTCGGCGAAGATATTTATGTAACGTTGGTGAAGCCAAAGGAAAAATGCGCCAGTCAACGGTAAATACAATGGAGGAAGGTACTGGTGATGACGTTGCAGAAACCCGCCGAGCCCCGTTAATCTTGCGAGTGGTGGTTACAGTTGTTTTGCCTATTTATTAATCGGGCGTCAGCGTCGCCGGTACCTGGTGGGCCGGTATCAGCGGCATTTAGGCAATCCAATTCAGGCAGAAGTAGGGCCCCGGATGCTCCCGGCGCGCGATTCATTCCCTGAACAAAAGTACCAGTGGATCAGGAGGCAAAAAGCAACAAAAGCAAGGCAAAAGCAGCGACGGCGGTCGGGTAAAAAAAAATTTTTGATTATGAAAAAAGGCAGGAATTCGTACGTGTGAACGGGTGTTGGCGCACACACGCAGACACCGGCACTCCTACCTCCCCGAATTTGATTGTCATTCCTCGGCGTTTGTAGAGGAGTTTTTTCGGGCCCGTGCTCCAGGAGAAAAGAACTCGGGAAGACTGGAGAAAAAAGGAAAACCGAGAGAGAGAGAGAGCCAGCTTCTTTGAGCTTTATTCGTTTAATTCGAGGAACCGAGCGGCGGCGGCTTAGCTTTTGCGCGTCGATCGGACCCGGAGCCGCCTATCAGCTTAGACTTGTCGCCTCTTTGTCCTTGGGCCAACAGCGGCAAACAACGGCCTCCGTAATCGGATGATCTGGTGATTCGGGTCGCGGAGGCCACGCACTCGGCGATTACGATTACAATGGGAAAGGGCGGCGCGTGGGTGTCGTCGCTTCTCGCGGAGGAGATGCACTCGCGGGGGAAAGACGAGAAGGGTTCGAGAAAGGATGAGGACAGATAGAAAAGTGTGGGGAGCAACCATAAAACCGCTCGTCTCGAATGACTGCTCTCGAGTCCTCTCCTCTCTCTCTCTCTCTCTCTCTCTGCCGCTCCCTCGCTCTCTCCTGGGAGGACACCCAAGACTCGAATGTCCGCGCAATTCGAGCTCGATAGCGAACGCCTCCCTTTGTCTCGCTCCGAGCGCCAAACGCTCTTACCCTCTCGGCGTGTATCTTATTGAGTTTCAATTCTGCTCTTTCCGTCCCCCGCCTCCCGCTCCTCGGCGACGACGCTTCACCGTGGATTAAGTGATTTTGCAGAGCAAGAGACGGCCCGGAGATAAGCCACGACCGGGCGACACTCGACTCCCGACCTACCTAACGCGAACCACCCGCACCGGCGCTCGGTCCTTCCTCACCCTCTCGGAAGTCCCGGGCTGTACTCGCGGGATCCCCGTTTTCGTTTCCACCTTGGGTGCTTCCGCGAATTCCCTTCCCCGCCCTTCCGGTTCCACAAATAAAATCTGCGTGAATGGGCCTAAACCGCCGCGGACGTGTGAGAGCCTGGGTCCGGTTTTCGAGAGACGGCCAGGAATGAAAATTTCTCAGGACCGCCTGAAAGGCGCGACAGGGAGAGCAGTGGAGACAGAGACGGAGACAGAGAGAGATGGCGAAACCCGCACGGATACCTTTGCGTGTGAGTCAACCGACGCACGTGATCCTTTCCACTTTCTTCCGTTGTCCATTCCTCTTTTTTGCGCTTTGCGTTTGCATGTTTGCCGGTCCCCTCGTCGTGTCTTTCCATCTTTAGCCCCCCCCTCGCCCCTGCAGTTTTCGCCTTTTTCGACATTCCTCCAGACGCCAGCATCTTCCCTGCACCTTCCCTCCTTGTTCAGCCAGGGCTTAAGAGTGGCAGGCGTTTCCTGGGCAAACATGTTTTATCGCGACTTTCTTTATGCCCCTTGTTTATCTTGAGATCAATAACTCCGAGGATCCAATCTAGAGAATCGACCTATCAAAATAGCGAGAATCCGATTGTCGAGATTGACTCGAGACTCTAATAGACCCGAGGAACTCGAGTTTCACAACGTCACCTGCGTATCGGCGAATCGAAGGAAGTCCGTGTAAAAATCTGCATTTAAACCCTGTGAAAGGCGATTTTTTCATTTCCCGTCGCATATTTTCACCTAAAATCGCACATCCGCTTTGCACAGCCTCCTCGGATTTTCTCATGGATTTCAGGTGAAAAGGGGGAATTAAACGCGGGATTGCCGGAAAGCGTTTGTGGAAAAGCGTCGGCATTGAAATAGAGAAGATCCCTTTGAAAAACGACACGCGAAACTGCAACCCTAATCCAGGAGGAGCACATTTCCGACATTGTACCTGGGCCGGGGAGCGTCGACAGTACGTGCTCCTCGAGGAGGAGCACAATGCACCCGGAGTATTTATTTAAAAAATAGATTCCTGATGATAAAGCGCACGTAATGGACTCTTTGTTGACTCTGCTTATTCGGCATATCACGCACTTTGCGTGCCCGGCCGTGGGGGAGTGAGAGGGAAGATACGCGTGTGGGCGGAGGTGCAATGGTGGGAGGTCATGGGAAAATGTGAATGGGATTCGGGAGTCGACCGGCATTGCCACGAGACAGAGAGAAAGAGAGAGAGAGAGAGAGAGAGACAAAGAGAAAGAGAGAGGAGACGCGCGCGCCTCTATTCATATGAATGAACGACCTCGATGCGTGTGCGCGCGCACTCGCATTCCATTCTTCCTTTTTCTTCCGCTCTCGCTCACTCCAGCCGAGGAGCGGGCGATTATTGTGCGAGTCGAAACCTGCACCGCCGTCCACGTGCGAGGTTGTTCCCTCCGAGAGGACAAGTTTGCGCTTGTGTGGGTGTTTGAATGGAAATAATGCAAGCGTGGCTAACAAACTCGGAGAGCGACTGTGAAAGCCCGCCGATCCTCGCCCAGGAGTTTAGGAGCCCAGGAATTTAGGAAATCCCAACGGGGAAACGAGTCTTTCTTCCTTCCTTTTTCCACCTTTCCTCCTCCAGATCCTTTAATAGTTTTCTTAATGCTCCGGTGCACCGGCCGCACATGACTTTTCCCAAAGTTCTTCATTATCGATTTCTTCCTCTTCGTTGCCGATCCCTCGCAGTTCCTCCTAATTATATAGCCTAGTTATACCGCGGCACGAACTTTTTCTTTTTATTTCTTCTTTTTTTTTTCGCTCTTCGCTCCACCTCCTCGAAAATTTACGCTCGTAGCCATATGTGCAGTTTAGCTGCCTTTCCACTTCTTCCAAAGAACCTCGGCTTTATTTACACAAGGCTGATCGATTGACTTTGGACTGCTGCGAGCCAATATCCGAGCCCAATTCCTGAACCAATATTTTTTTAGGTGCAATTTTTTATTTTCGACATTTTATTCATTCCGGAGATTGCCGGCAATTATGTTAAATGAATTTGTAAACGCAGATGTAAAAATATATAATTGGCGGAGTTTAGGAATTTATGAAAATAAGCTTTTTTTTATTGCACAAATACGGTACTTAAAATTATCTGTCAGGAGAAAATTCTTTATTTCATCAGGGTTTCATATTTAACCTACTATTGCTTGGAATAAAATTATTTTTAATAATGAACATTTTCTGCTTTTATGTAAATATAATTAGAGGGATCACTCGCGTTAAGGCCTACCGACCTTATCCAGCTCTTAATCTTAATGAAGACTTTATTCTTACCAAGGAAAAGTACACGAGCAAATCAAGAAGCGCTATTTTGTTTAATCACTATTTAATTGTTAAGTGCACAATAATTAGCTATTTTTAAGTACAAACATTTACACATTTTTAATCAACAATAACTTAAATATAAATTTTCAATCACATATCTTTAAATAAATATGCTGCATCTACTTAATTATGTCTTGCTTTATCCGACTTTTAAATTATAAGCAACTACTTGTACGTTACAACTTCACTCATGAATATCGGCGGTTTGCAAGTTTTGTGCTCCAAGCAGATGTCAAAACAACATTTTTCCTGGTGATAGCACTCGTCGTCGCCGTGGCATTGCAGTGGTGCATGTTCCCAGTCGTGATACCTGGGGCAGTACGGCCTGGCTTCTGGACAGCTGCCCTCTTTCTCGTGGTATTTTTCCATGTGGTAGAGGTATTCGTGCGGCACCCAGTCCGTGGACATTTCACGTTTGAAGAGGATGGGCCAAGGGTTAACGAGGTACCAAAAATAATCACTCAGCACTCCAAACTCCTCCATCATCCAGGATATTATCTCGCTGCCTTTCTTACCATCTCCGCAACAGTAGTACCTCTTGCCGTTTCTGCACCAATACTTGCATCCATTGGGCTTGGCCTCCACCAGTTCTCCAGTAATATTTGATGAAATAATAACAAACACAATGACGATAATCTAGTTTTAGAATCAATGAGAATCAGAAAAGTTGTAACGAATGTTTGATTATATATTCATTAATGAAATCTTTAATATTGACATCAAAACATGACTACGAAAAGTAAAGTTTATTTAATAAATGCACAAGATTAAAGATACACGCTTCAATGTACGAAACATAATTTTAATTTAAATTAAAAATATATAGGTTTTATGGAAAATTATTGGAAAAAATATCGATATTAAAATTATTTTTGATAATTTATTCATGATAACTCAAATTTACTTTAAAACCGATCGAAAAAATATTTATATTTGTAATTATTGCAAATGTTTTTTACATTTCACTCTTTAAATTTCAATGCTGACTTAATTTGCAATGATACTTCTTTTATCAGAAATTAAACATTAATTTAACTATAAATTATTTGTGAGAAGGTGATGTGATACAATAGTGTAATAAATATTTGGGAAATTATTAAATTGACAATGTTTTTATAGAATGGTACTTTTTTATTGATCAATTATAATTTATTTGCATTTAACTTTTAAAAATGTTTTTTTTAAATAAAAAATCACGAGCGTAGTTTAGCGCTCGGGATCGCGGTTGTGTGGTAAGCGACTAAATTACGATATGTTAACAACAAAATTTCCTAACCAGAGTAGGCGCTCGGACGAAATGCATTTGGTTCGGGCTCTGGTAGCGGATACAATCGATGCGAATGCGACAAATCCAACTGAAGCGAGCAAGGAATTCGTATGCCTACTTATAGTACGCACTTCCTGGAGAAGATGAACATCCAAAGCCAGGATGATGAACGCGATGGAATCCCGTTATCTTGCTCACGCAAACTTGATTTACATGTCATTCAATTAGCTTTGCCTTGTTACTCAGGATAAAGTCTGGCATTTCCATTGCTCTTTTGATGTATCTACTTCATACACTGTCCCATCAATGCAAGAAACGTCTCTATTGACGTTTCCATGGGTTTTCCACACGAGTTTCAACGAATTACGAGAAGGCGCGATTATCTTTGCCACAAGTTCGCTTTTCCTCCGAAATTAGACCGTAAAAACGTGCCTGCGGTTTCTTATTCGGAAACCTATACCGAGTCTATATTTTTTTTATTTGGTGTCAAGTTTACCTCTCTTTGGAAAAGAGAAACGAACTTGTCGCTTGTTTACGCTGAAACACTGATATTGTTTCATTTTTTAAAATAACGACGTTACCTACTTTTTTCTCAATTTTTGCTGTCCACTAAAGAAGAAACAGAATCTACTGGATATAATTTATCTTAGACATCAATTCGTGAAAGATTTCAGTAAATTTTTTAATTACGTTTCGATTCTTTAAATTAAAACTTTAGCGACGCAATTATTATGCTTCACCGTGTATTCTTCGGTAAAATGCGCTGTCTCACTTAATTCAAGTTGAGATATCGATGAAAGCTAGGCCGTTTTGCACTTTATTGTCGGGCTCTTGCATAAATGCATCGTCATCAACAAGATAAAACATTAATTTCAATTTTTTAATTTTAAATTTGAACAAGTTTTCATTGGCGCTAATTTTGCCACGATAAAATATCTTTTTTCCACAAATAGCCAGGTAACGCATTTTATATACAATTTTGATGAGCCTTTATATACAATAAGGTTATAAAGAATAGCCCAAGCTCATCCATACACATATGACTAAAATACAGTACTGATACACATCAAACAGTCATTATCAAATCACAAAATTAAAAAAACTCGCGATTACAGTTGACTTATTCCAGGTCGCGGTGACGAGCAACAGTCCAACCAGGTTCAACCGAATTTTGTTGAATTCAGAGAATCATGGAGACTGCGAAGATGGAGCACCGACTCGGTTCCTCGGTCACGGGCACACCTGGTCAATCAGAAGCGCGAGTTTGGCGATTTTCTAGGAAGCCGCAGTCGGGTTGATGGGTGCAGAGCCGGTGGATATTACCGAGGGCGTGCTTGTCTGCTGCTTCGCGCGTCGACGCTTGTTCAGCAGAGGATTGTTCGTGTTGTCGAGCTGCTTGAGGCTCGCGGTGTCGTAGTCGACTCGCATCGTCGCCAGGGAACGGGTCATTTCTTCCTGGACCTCGGGCCACAACTCCTCACCTTCCCGAAGAACCCGCCCGGTGTGCAGTGGCGTTGGCGGTACCTCCGTGTGTTTCTGAAAACAATAATATTTACCTTTTCGAACTTACGCATGAATAAATATTTTAACAGTATATATATATAAGAGCTTTTAAATATATTAAGTAGTATTAATAATGTAATGATTAAACGCAATACATTTTCTAAATCTAAAGGAATGTTTTGTTACGCCATAAAATCTCCTCTATTTACGAACTTTGATTAACGCGCATAATTTGTAGTTTTAATACAATAATCTTTAAAATAGTAAAAAAATTTAAATTCTATAAAAATAAATTTTAACAGCAAACTCTTTATTAAATTATAAAATTTATTCACATACAACATGTATTATTTTCCTTACGGCTATCTAGATATATTTATATACATATTTAGAAAACATAATATCGAATGCGAATATTGAATAACAGTAAGATTTGATAAGAATAATATTCATTAAATTCATTTACGGTTTAATATAACGTAATACATACTGAAACACGATGTAATATGAAACATAAGGTTTCCATAAATTATGAATTGATATTTAAATATATCTTAAATAATATAATTAAAAATCAGATAATAAAAAAATAAAAATTAAATATTATTTTATATGATTAATAATTACTTAATATAATTTATTAATAGTTTATTAGTTTCTAAATATTTATTTTATATTTTGATAATTACTAAATAATCATTTTTATTTAGGGTATTTTAATTTAATACTTGTACTTTGAAAATAATCAAAACAATTATTGAGTATTAATTATTATACAGATATCTGCAAGTACCGACATAAATTTCGTTTTTACCGACATTCGATTTACCATCATTGTGCATTTTTGCAAATAGAATTTATTATTTAAGAATACCAGCAACAAATATTTAAAAATTATTATTTAAATAATATTTCATATAAATACTAGGACATTTAATTTATGCATTGATAAAAATTGTGAGTATTGAAAATTTATTAATTTGTTACATAATTCTTTTTGCATAAAAATTATTGTTATTAATTATAATTGTAAAAAAAGTAGATATAAAATCTTATAAATCATTGTTTGATTTGTATTACAATTTGATAATAGTTGGTTCGAAAATTCAATCATAAATTTATGTTAATAAAACAATATTAACAATATGTATAAAAGGTGAATATGTTCTGTGGTTTGAACTAACATGATGAGTTTCAAAAAATGTTAATGAAAACTGTTGGTAATAAAGAAATTCAATATTCTAATTTATATCTGCTTGAATATAATTTTATAATTTGTATAATAAATTTCTATTATTTTTCTATTTTTAATTAATATGTAAATACTCTATTCATAACATTAGATTACTAATACACATATAAAATATTATAATACAAAAAATATTTATTTTTACATTAAAGTGTACACCAACATTTGGAATGAAATTGTAATAAAATAATTAAGTGTGTCATATTCTTCAAAGATAAAAATATAATTATGAAAAAAGGTATTAAAACTTCAATTATAACAAAAATTTTATGTTATAAAATTCCATAAAATTGCAAAGAAATATAATTACGTTTTTCTTTTAAATTTAGTAACTTTATAGTACTTTTTAGTTTTTACATTGTTTTATAATTAAAAAAATGAATATCTATAATATTATTTTTTAAGCTGCCAATTTTGATATTTTTAATTGAAATTTATTCTCACACTAATTACTGAATTAACATGATTGTTATTTATAAGAAATGAATGTTTTTTTAATTATGTTGCTAATGCAAGTATGATATATATATATATTAGATTACATAATGTAATTAGTGGACATGCATTATACATTTTTATGTAAAACTATACATTTACAGTTTTTACAAGATATAAATATTAAATTATAATAATGTCATTTAAGTAATTAGCTAATTATAAAATTAATTAAAAATTTAATTATATAAATTGTAATACTGTATGTTGTAAATATTTTTATTTAAATTTCAATACCCGAAAATTATTTTCATTTTTAAATTCCAATTACATTATTTACCAACAATTAAGCAATTTTCATAAACGATACTTACTAACAGAGATTAATGTATTTATTTTATAAAATGTATACATATTTTTCATAATATTTTCAATTTGATTATGGCATTTATTTCCTTTCATGAAAACGGCAACATCAATAAACAATTTTCAAATAAGATGTTTTTACGAAATAAATTTTGAATTCAAGTTAAAAAATCAAGTTGGATCAATTCAATCTGAATCGAAATAGTAATTGTATATTAAATAGTATAATGTAATAATTAGTTTAAAGGTTCATTAATAGAAACAGACAGCTATTCTATTTGTATGAAACAATAACAATTTATTTACTTTTTATAGAACAATATTAATAGCATTAAAAGTTTGTAAATGGAATGCTTACTTGTAAACGCATTTAAGTTACATTCAGTATAAAATTTTTAACTTTAATTAATAATCATTGATGGATAAAATCTGAATCTTCATAATAATTAAAAAATTCAACGATTAAGCATTTATTTTTAATCGTTATATATATATACATACATATATATATATATATTTATATATGTATACAATTTTTGGTCAAAATAGTCACTATGACTTAATAATACGTATTATTAAATATTAGAATTGAATGAATTAATCAAATATGTATTTTGCAATGTACAAAAATAATAATATATTCCCGGTCCAATAACACGTTTAAGCCAAATTGGTTAAGTTTTCTCCATGTCCAACACTTACAGAGATCCATTTATTTTTCATAACGCCATCGATTTGCAGTCTTTCAAGTGGGTCAGTGCATAACATTCCCTTAATGAGGTCACGCGCCTCTGCACTAACATTAGACCATTCGGGAGATGGAAAATCGTATTGACCCAGTCTGATTCTTTTCTTCATACCCGGGGAAATTGCGAGGCCGTGATTACTGTAGAATGGAGGAAAGCCGCACAATCTATCAAGCATTTATAAAATTATTTAAATATTCATTTATCATTCAATATAGCATATAGAATACTGATGACTAATCCTACTTACAATATATACATAATAACTCCTAGTGACCAAATGTCGCAACTTTTGTCATATTTTTCTGGTCCAAGAACTTCGGGTGCTGTAATGAAAATGTACAAATTACGTTAAAAAAAGAGCTTTTTTTTATTACTACTTATACTGATATTCTATAATTATATACTGTTTGAGTGTATGACAAAAAATAAAAAATTGCGTTGCAATTACGTTTTTTTTATTTTTTATTTGGTACATTAAGAAATAAAAAATTATAAAAATAATAACTCACCAACATAATATGGTGTATAACAAGGCGTTTGAAGGGTATCTTTTAGATAGGTCTCTTTTGCAAAACCAAAGTCTGTCAGTTTTAAAATACCCATAGTACCTAAATATAAAAAATTGTATTATAAAAAGATATATATATATATATGTATTTAAAAATTATTGATAAACACCAAGAAAACATGTAGCTATTTCTGAAAACACTAATGCTTTTCACTTTATTCGAAAAGAAAGTAAACTATGCTTCATGCATCTTTGAGAAGATATTTTTAAAATTGTACAGTAAATTTTGACATACTTTAAATTATACATGTATAAATAGATTAAGCTCGATACATAATTACTTTTCATAAATGAATGTTTATTTAAGATTTTAGAAGTAGTTCTTTTCAATAATATTTTTTTAATAATTTATTATAAAAACTACTAATTTATTTTTTAATCCGAAATTTTGATGATATTCTATTGTGGTTAGACCACTAGAGTTATCACAATATTATTTAGTCAATATTGTACGAATGTTCATGTTTTCTGAATCAATAACTAATTGTTTTTGTAGCTCGCAATAATAAAATGTTGCTACTTGGAAAAATATTTTTTGAATTAATTATATTTTAACAAATACAGTCGAATAATTTTGTTTTATTTGATGAACATTTATATGAATAACATCAACTAAACGAAAATACTCTTAGGTATTATATGCCAATTTTAGTAAAAATAAATATATAAAGAAAAAATTCATTGTTAAATTCTTAAAAAATTATACTGTACATTTAATAAGTGTGAAATATTTAATATTATTAATGTAAAACTGGGACTTTTCATTAATCGTAATGAAAGCTAGTAAAAGATATTATACAAGTATACGGTGTCTTAAGATAGCACTAGTCATAATTTATTTAATTGGCTCGATAATGTTACCAGTTTAGAAACAAGAAGAATGTTTTCTTATACACTAAAAATAAAATATAGTTCAATTAAGAATTAATTATTTAATACCTGGTTTTGTGTAGAGCAAATTTTCTGGCTTTAAATCCCTATGTGCTATATTGGAGTCATGCAGATGTTTTACAGCAATGCATATTTCATACATTATTTGAGCTGCTTCTGCAAAAAAAAAAAAAAAAAAAAAAAAACATTAAGAAAGTGCATAAAGATACAGAACTAGCAAAAATTGATAAAAATGTTTAACTTTATGCCATCTAATAATCTAATAAATGTAGTGTTTAATGTGAGATTAGAAGTAAATAAATAAATATATATTGAAATACTTTATAATGAATGAACATGAGTTGTTTCATTATTCTTAGGCAATGAGCTGTGCATAATTGCATAATTATTCCATGATCATAAGATTTTAGCACAGAAAATTTCTTTATGCAAAAAAATGTAATCAATCAATGGGTAGAAAATATTATAAATAATATTGTATCAGATTTCGTTATAAAAGCAAAGTATTTTCCCTGTATTCCATAAAAAAGTGTTTGCAGAAATATATTACCTCTTTCCGTAAAGGCGCCGTCTTGTCTTTCTTGTATTCTCTGAAAGAGTTCACCGCCTTCCATACTGAAAAAATAATATTTGCACACGATTAGAAAGATTTGCGAGATGCCCTAGATCAGGATAAAAATAAAAGAGATTATTAAATGTTATAAAGCTAGTTGTAAAAGAGTTATAAAGTGCAAAAAAAAAAAGAAGAAAAACTTTAGAGGAACAACCAAGCGCTAAGGTGAGTTTTATGTAGGTGTAATAATTGTGTACGAATAATAATTTTTTATTGTTACCATTCCATAACGACAAGTAGACATTTATTTCCTGCGTAAGTGTTTTCATAGACATCTTTTACTTGGACAATATGTTTGCAATTGGAGCCTCTCCAGTGTAGCTCGACTTCTCTTCTTGCCTTTAAACAGTCGTGCAAAACCTGTAAAATGATTTTGTGTTTAAATTTTTAATCGCCAACATTTTTTTAATACAACTATTATTAATTTTTAAAACGTTTTTCCTATGTCTTATGTCGGTGATGTTTTAATTGTATTTTTCAGAATAGTACAATAATTTCTTAACTATGTCAATCGTTGCGAGATACATCTATTAGTCATCGCGTAGAAAAATACTTTGACATAAATGGTGGATTTTCTTGCAAATGTACTTTCGAATAAAATAGTAAGATGATAGTATTTTGCGTTTGCAGACTGTATTGTGTCAAAAGATAAAATCATAAATTAAAAGAAAATCTTTTATTCTTTTGAGTGATGATGCTCTAAATCGTATCACATTACCATCTGTCACATCTGGTATAATTATCACAGTCATTAGTATCATTTATGATCCACATGTTATTTTCCAAATTAATTAAATTGAAAACAATTTTCAAATCAACGTATTTTTACGTAAGGACATAAAAAAAATTAATCGTTTATAAAGAAGGAATAAATTGTTGCATTGAGTAATAGATGTTTCGCGAGAGATACGCAGTATTATTTTAATTGAAAATTAAATTCTTCCACAAAATTTGAAAAAGAATCGATGCAGGCATTATTTTACCAACAGTCAATGTCAGTGTTTCTAATTATACTCTTCAATTAAAGTCGCGTATGATTAATGGTATCAGAATGAAAATATATTAATTAAAATAATTATAAAATTCCAAAGAGATGTTTTTGATGGAATTTTAAACAAAGTAATAATGTAAGCGCATAGAAAGTATATAAAACACCGAAAAATTGAAGGAACGGAGATCCGTACAATGATAATATATGTACTTGATATAGTACAGCCATGGATAATGTAATTTTACTATAGCATAGCAACGGTACGAATCGATTTTTGCATGCAAGAGGGGAAAAATTCATAACTAAGGACATTTATGTGAAAATCGAATTCGCAATCATTCTGAACTAAGGCTGCTCACATTGTCAAAAGAAATAGAGAGAAAGAGAGAAAGAGAGAGAGAGAGAGAGAGAGAGAGAGAGAGAGAGAGAGAGAGAGACAGTAAGAGAAAGAGAGAGACAATAAGAGAGAGAGAGAGAGATTTTATCGAGGACCCGTTATCGATATGAAATATTCAGCGAATGTAGCATAGAGCATTTTACATTGTGCGTAATAATTACGTATTTAACAATATTCTATAGACACAAATTATGCTCGTTTATTGCTTACTTCTTATGAATGCTTAAGGTCGTAAGATTCTTCGCATATCTACATAAGCTACATAAGCCTTAGGTTTGCACATAAAAGTTTCACATTAATATCAACCAATAAACGAACGAGCGCAAACGTGTGCAAATTTAAATTCATTGATTTTATCAGCATTTTTATGGAGGAATTCATTCTCTCGAAAATTCTTGATTTCACACGAATTATTTAATATTTTAATTTTGAAATAATATAAACAATTTAATATTGCATTTAAATATTGATGAGTTTAATTGATGCTTGCAGTTACAGTAGCTAAATAGTTTGACATAATTTGAAAGAAAATTGGTAGATCGTAAAAATTTTTTTTTTGAGTAAATTTATTAAAGTACGTTTTACAAGTCATTCTTTTGACATTACATCATCGGTAAAGATGATGTAATTTTCGTAACATTTTATTTTTATTTTTTGTCACATACGCACTTCTAGGTGAAAATACAATTCTCTATTTTCTGTATAGTTCTATTTAAAAATTATAAAATCATTGATTCTACATTTAATTTATATTGATTTAATATTTGAGTTTACTATATATTTTTGTTTACATAAATATTTATTATCTAGGCATATAAATTTTTGGATTTATATGTAATTAATAATTATGAATATTTTACATTGATTTACTTCAAGATTAATTTGTTGCGTATCAAATAATATTTTATGTCAACAATATGTTTAATTATTTATAGAGTGTAAATTTGGAACGTCAGAATTGTAGAATCACGGATTTAAAAATAGATTAAATAATGATATAAATAATAGAAGTCCAACGATAAAAGTAAAAGTTTTGTATATTTTTTCATAAACACACTTTGTCAATTGTCATTAGATACAGATTAATTATTAAAATATAATTATTTATTTGATTGTATTTAAAACTTGTTTTAGAATTTGACCTCAAATGCTTAAAAGCAATTAATTAAATCAAATATTTGACTTTTTATATTTTTTCAAAAATTTATTTTAGAAATAAATTATTTCTCGATTGCATGTGCACTTTTAGCGAACATTAAAAGTACTTTTCCCTTCACGTATGCACTATATTAATATCATTATTTAAAAATACAATTTTTTCGGCGGATATGTGAAAAATTAAAATATTTGTATTGGATTTATTTTATTAAATTGATGAGAAAGCGCAAGTAAACACGTGGCAAATATAAACACAATATCAACAATTTTGAATTTTGAATATAAAAGCATATTTTTTATTTTATAAACAGTCTGTAAATTTTTTAGTGTCACACGGATATTGGAATTTAAATGGAGAATGACGAATCGGTTTAAGGTATATATAAAGAGATTAAAATTAGTATAACTGGATTTATTTGTAAAAAGCGTCTACTCAATTTATTTATAACTAATAAGTCTTTGCACGCACAAACTCGGCGTTTAATGTCTTTTTCATTGAAGTGGAGCTCGTTAAACGATTGCTGGAAAGAATTAAGCAGACTTGTCGTGGATTCACTTGAGCCGTTCAATTAATCCGAATTATATCTAAACTCTTATCTCGGCAGCTAATGATGCGAGAATTGTCTCGAGTCAAATCGCTGGAATTTCACTTGGAATGGATGGAGTGCGAGCCCCGGAATAACCGATTTCAAAATAATTATTCACGCCATGTCGCAATTAGAGAAGCGCCTCATTAAAGTATCCAAGACATTAAAATGCATTCGGAACGGCAAGTGCAACAGGAGAAGTGCAGAGGCGAGGGTTCGGATTGATAAACGAGATAAGTCGCATCGCCCCGGCGGTTGCACCGAGCGATAACACCCAAGAACTTCGGAAGATGCTCGGCGAGATGCTGCGGTGTGTTTGCAAAACCGCCTCGAAAAGAAGAAGAAAAGGAAAAAGAAAAGAAGAAACAAAAAAAAGAAAAAAAGCGAGTGACTCTCGCGAGCGTCTATATAAGAGTCGGCCATCCTGAGGCTATAAATAGAGGATGACTCGGTCAGGTTCGGATCCGCTGGTTTCACCTCGACCGCGCCCGCCCGAGGTGAAAAAGAAGGAAGGGAGGCAGGAAGGAAGGAAGGAAGGGCGTCGTCGTCGCAGGGCGCAGGGCTCCCGGAATGTGGCACGGCACCGAGGTTGGGCGCCGATGAATCATGCCTCCGGGGGAGAGAAGGAATGCCGAGACCCGAGTTCCTCGGGTTCCTCGAGTGCCTCGAGTTCCTTGGGCCAAGTGTCGACGGATATGTAGCCGGCACTTTAATCCACTCCTCCTCCTCGCTTTCTTTTCCATCTAATTATAGTCGCGGCGGATGACTTTTCCCTATTCGAGGCCTACGATCGCTCGACTTTTCCTCCTTTCCACTTTCGATTAAAAGCTTTTAACGACAGATTCTTTCAAAGGATTTCGGGGATTCCTTTTCATCGCCCTCGGAATCTGCCCCAGAATTTCTTTTCAAAACAAGCGCATTATTCGAATGCTTATTTTTAAAGAAAGCACCGATTATCTACGGGAGATTAGACGATTTATAAAGGAATAACAAATTCCCTGCTGTACGTGTGTGTGTGTGTGTGTGGGTATGTGTGCGCACGATCCACCGATAAATTTGGTATTGTTCGCGGTAAAAGTACTCGAACAATGATGACTGATAAAAAAAATACGCATTTCTTATATCTTGCGATGATTCATACTAATTTTCGACATGTGTGCACTTGATTTGGATAGGATAATTTTATCGCTCGTTATATAAGTTTTTTTATGCAAATAAGTGGCAGAGTTAGGCCAGAGCCTATGAATAGAGCAAACTGCACGAAATTGACAAAATTGGAAAAACTCCGAAAGACACACAATGCATTTTCACCTCAAAACATGCTAATGCCAGTGCAAACATCATTTTCCAGTGCACGAAACTTTTGACATCGCTCAAAATTGTTTTCCGGAAAAGAACTCGATTAAATATTGTTAACCGATAACTTTTCAAGTTTGAGGCTTACTCACGTTAACCGGAGAGACACCTGTTTTTCTTTATTTCCGTCCCTCGCATGACTTGGTACTAATTAATCAAATCAGACATCAGGAAGCGTTTACGTTTATGTTATTTTTACGGAAGACAGAGACAGATATGCGCATTTTCTTTTTTTTTTAATTGCTTTTCCAAGGCTCCCGGGGAAAAAGGCGTTTTCTTTGAAGGCAAGGGAATTATTGGGTCTCGATATGCAAAAAACGAGAACACACTCATGTAACAAGCACGCGACTCGGAAAAATCCTCCGCCTCCGCTCAACAGGTGGACACATCTGGCAGATTCTTTATCTAATCGAGATTTGCGTTCCACCCGCTCACACGTCACGCAAAACCAGGCCTGTAAATATTTACTTTTCCAAGCGATTCCAGAGGAAAGCAAACCGTGGGAACTCGGAGCAAGACAGAGAGTCCCTCCAGCTCGTTCAAGGACTCTGGGATTGTCTCGGGACCCGGTCCAGGCTCCAGCATCCCTGGCCGGCGCTAGGAAATCAATAAAGATGCGGGGGGGCGTACCTTGAGGGCGTACTTGTGCCTGCTCTTGCGATCGTAGCACTGGACGACCTTGCCGTTGATGCCGAGGCCAAGCACGTGGTTGCTGATCTCGTAGTCGTCGATGATGGGGCTGGTCTTGGGCTGCCGGCACTCGCTCCAGGTCGGCGGGGGCTCCATCGTTGAGAGGACGAGAGGCGGTGGCGGCAACGGTTGCTTCTTCCTCTTGCTCGCAGCCCCCGAGCTCCGCCTGCACCTTTCTGCAAGCCGAGTCAACATGTTCGCCCTTTGATCAACCTGGGCCCCTTGATCGGCTCCCCACCGATTCCCGATCTTGTCCCGGACTCAGACGCGGCCCGAGGCTCCTTCGCTTTTCCTTTCGTCCGCGCGTCTGCTCGTCGGCTCGCGCATCGCTCGGGGATGAGACGCACCGTCGGCGAACTCGGCTGCTTCCGGAAAACTGAAAATTCGGATTACGCAAAGCGTCCCGGCCGCACCACTCTATATTAACAATTTCTCAGAAAGTGAATAGTCGCGCACAGTCACGACATCTGTGCGCTCTCTCGGTGGCTCGAGAGACCCGCTTCGCGATGATGATGATGATAGCCTGAGTCATGTGAGTCGAGTGGCCACTCACCCGGCGCGTGTCCGAATCCTCTCCCGGTCGGCGAGCTCCGATCGACACCAGGAGTTCGTCGACGGGCGCGTCGTCCTCCTCCTCGGCTATCTCGAGATGGATTGCCGCGAAAAGTCGCTGGGCTTGATTTTTTGAACGCAGCGGACGCGAGGGGGTAGGGGAGTCCAGAGGCTGGAAGAGGGAGTCGGAAAATACTCGCACAACCTTCGCGTTTGCATACGTTTTTTTTTCAACATTTTACGAGCACGACTTTTTAACTTTCGAAAAGTCCGCTGCTGCGTAAAAAGACGGCGAAGTAGCTTCGAAGCTTAATCAATTGCAGTTACACTTTCGATGCAGTCGCGCCTAACATTTTTATCGGAAAACTCGGGAAATCGGAGGCCAATCGCAAATTCTGACGCGCGATGAATAATTCATGTGTGTGTGTACACGTGAGGCTTGATTGGAATCAAGTATTTTAGAAGCGAGTTTAGGCAGGAATTTCGTTTTTTGAATTAACGGTTCTTATTGCGGATCGCTGTGGACCTAAAAAAACGAAAAAACCCAACTCCTCGAATATTTCTGATAAAGCTTTATCCGTCATTATTTGTTCAAAGCGAAATTAAAGTGACGGTTCTATTATTTGTTGTTATTGTAGACACAAACATGATGCATATGCGTCGTTGCTTTGAAAAAAAATTATAAAAATTGAAATAGATGTTTTTTAATAAACGAGAGCCCATATTGAAAACGAGTCTGTGTGATTCGAGTGTTGTAAACAAAATATTGTTAATTAACAATTAAAGAGATATTAAAATTTACGGGCAACCTTCTGGTATAAACACAATGAATAAATCGCTGGCCAACAACATGGAAGCAATTATAATTAATCATGAATTTTATGTTAATTTTTCCCGTGAAAAACAAAACAAAAAAAACAAAAAAATAATAGCAAAATAATTAGTTTGTTTTCAGTGCCAGTTTTACCTGTATCTGTGAAAAATCATAATTATTTTTAAATATTCGATGGCCTGCCAAGAGTACGGACTTACGCGTGTACGATCTAATGTATTCAAATTGCCAAAACGTGTAGTACAACTTGTGATGCGGGTAAACTGTTACTCACGATAATAAATAAAACAACATTTCGTCAACGGCGTTCGATGGAGCAAAGATCCGCATTTGCTCAATCGTTAATTCCGAAAAACAGGACGAATCGTCCTTGATCGTCCTGTTTTTCGGAACCGATGCACCGGAGCGCAGTCGTCCTATTTCGGAGCAGACGCGACCGCGCGGTTGTTAAAAGTCCTCGGCGATGTAATGGAAACGCAGTCGCGAGCGTCGGAGGTGGGGACGACACGAGGCTCTCGTGTTCCACTATACTCACAGGTCGGTGGGGCTGGAGATGCCGAGCCAAGCGTCCGGGTCGCGAGTCGAGCTCGAGGCTTCCGCGGTGAGGCCGGGCAACGTCGTCTTCCTCGGTAAGGATGCCTGCGGCTCGAGGGGCGCATGAGAGCCCGTGCACAGTTGGCTCTAGCGTCGGCTGCGGCCTTCTGCTGCCCCGCGACTCCACTCGGAGACAACCCGGACACTCCCGCTCCGCGCCGAGCCGCCGACGACGGCAGGATGCCAGCGACGTGGCTCGGGTCTGTGTGCGTGTGCGACGCGCGCGTGTGCCGCTCCTCCTTCCGTGCACATACACACGCACTCGCGCACGCACACGAGAAGGACGTGCTCGCTCTCTCTCTCTCTCGCTCCCTCGCTTCTTCCCCCTCAAAGTTTAACACTCGTTTCAACAACATAATGCCGTACTTCGTCGTCGACTTCTCCACTTAAATTATTATCAAATCGTTTTAAATTGTTTTACCCGTTCCTGTCATTGATTTAACTTCTTCCTTTCGTACTCCTGACGTCTAAATTTGTCCCTCCCTTTTAAAAAATTTACAGCCTTACCCACGTTCGAGGATTTGCATAGAGCGCCCTGCTACTTTTAATTATTAATATAATCAATACCGGGTAAAAAAATACACACACACACTTTGTGTTATTCCGATACACTTCAACGTACATGAAATAAACAAATGTTAAGTATTTCCAATTGTATGTTCTTGCTATGTTTTTTTGTATCTACTGTTTTGTAAATCCCAATGACTATTAAGAATTCAAATTCCTCCCAAGACTGTAATGGTTTTATTTAGAAATGATTCTACAGTTCAATTATTCAATAAAGTCAAACGAACAAAAAAAAGAAAAAAAATGTGCCGGGGCATCAATGTTTAAGATCGTCTGTCGGTTTCGATACGATCAGCATTTTCCTTTAATAATTATTGCAAAATCCGTACCGGCAATTGGTTTATCGTTGGCACATGAACTCCAATCACGAGTTGTCAGTTTTACAGCTGACTGGGCCGAGTCAAGTAGTTTTAAAGTGTCAGTTGTCATTGGACCGAGTGAGTCATGATTTGATTGTATACAGATGCTTCTTGGTAATTTAAATAATATATATATATAGATAAACAGATATAGATATAGACTGTGTCTGATTTTATCTACCCAAATAGGAAAATACAACAAACACAGAAATGTTAAAGCCAAAAGCATTGACGCAAGTTTTAAGTCAAGCCAACACTGGAGGAGTTGAAAACACCTTGTGAGTTTTAGCATAACCTTAAAATAAAACTCCATATTTTACAAAACAAAGTTCATTTTAATTTGCCCTTTCTGCCTGCCTTCAATTACTCCAAATTATTTTGTTTGTTATGATTTCATAATTTTAACTAAAGTAATAAATAATAAATTAATAGATAAAGAATTTATTGTTGAAACCATTGATAAATACTTTTATTATTATGATGTGTTGTTGATAGTTTCCTTTGTTTCTTAGACTTTTAAATAGAGATGGTGGATTGTTAGCATACAGTGGTTATGGAGATAAAGATGCAAGAGTAACTGCTGCAATTACAAGTAATATTTGGTCGGCGTATGAAAAAAATGGTCGCAATGCTTTTAAAGAAGATGAACTTAAATTTGTTCTTATGGAATGTGCGGTAAGTTTGTTTCAATGGATAATTTACTTTCTTAACATGTGTTTTATACATATGTATATTTGAAAAATTTATGGCATTGATAAATAAAATTTGTTTAAAAGTTTAACAAACAAATCAATATCTCTTGTCGAGTTAAATAGTCTAAGGGAAAGTGTGAAATGTTTTTTACGCCTAATCATTTTTCAGGAATATCATTTTTATTCTGAAGTAATTAAAAAATTGAACACTTTTTTAAATACATTTTTTTACACTAAAAATTATTTGTAAATTCAAATACTGTAGTATTTAAAAGAACTTAAATATTAACCTATTAAATTTATAATTATACAATCAATCATATCTATAATGTTAATACAATTAATAAGTTTAATATTTATTATAACATTTGGAATTTAATAATTCTTAATTTTTCTATTAATCTAATTAATCTAATTTTTCAATAAATTAATATTTATTTTAAATAAAAATTTCTTATTGTAATAATCATAGAAACCATTGGTTGGTTTCAATTGAAATTTCCTATTTGTATACAAGTTAACATTGTTTTTATGCATCATATTGCAAATTAACAAGATATTTCTCAGTAAATTCAATATAATTGAATTGAATTGTAATTATAAATAATTATAAATAATTGAAAAGAATTAAGACCATTGACATTGATTATGAGTAATCATTTCAGGAAGGAAAAGTAGTTATTACAGAAGTGGCAAATCTGTTGCTTTGCCTGTATGCACGTGAAAATGTTGGATTTGGACTATTACGAGAGAAAGCACAAGCATTGGCCAAATATTTAGATCAACCGCTAAAAACAATAGCAAGTATGCCGTAAAATCAGAATGCCTTGTGTGATATATTATTTAATTATATTATAAGATTGTACATCCCATGGGATGACATTTATTTTGTTACTTAAAATAATGATCGTCGATTCATAAGTTATAAGGTTGCTATATATTATTCAAATAAAGTTTAATTTGAACGCAAGAAGGTTGTTTTATTTTTTTTAGTACAATTTAAAACCAATACAAACGATGCATAATTCTATATACGATGTGTTTCCG
The DNA here is from genome assembly GCA_018907245.1 of Eupristina koningsbergeri. Taxonomy (NCBI): domain Eukaryota; kingdom Metazoa; phylum Arthropoda; class Insecta; order Hymenoptera; family Agaonidae; genus Eupristina; species Eupristina koningsbergeri. Next base: position 288,668 of record JACCHV010002783.1, on the reverse strand, counting down.
CGCTTTGTGTCTCTTTGCAATCGAGTTTTTTAACGCGTGCATATACTTTTAGATAATAGTCATAAAATTTATAATAGTTTATATAATATTCTTATATTTGACTATAATTTTTCTTCACCAGCGTAATAGCTTGCATCATTTAATATTATCGGTTACTATATACAACTCAGGCGTCGCAAACGATTTTATTTTTCTCACTTATGGTACAAAAGTATTGGTCGAGTTTTAAACACTTGAAAATCTCCAGTCGATGGATTGTCCCATAGGAGCTTTCAGAGTTTTCGATCAAATTAATGGAGAAAGTTGACTTCTTTCTTGGTAAATCATCGTTTTTATTGAGCGACGTTGCTATTACATATACATATTGTCCAGAGCGCATTTTTTTCTACATTAAAACTGCATCGTGATTGCCTATAATCTACAATTACTATAGACTGCATTCTTTCTACTCAAAAATTTGAGTAAGTGCTCCTAACACATGGTTTTTACTTTTTACTCTAGAATTAATTCCATTCGTAGATGCAAAGAGAATACAGTATTTTTATCACATAATTTAAATACCACTTATGTAATGACCAGAGTGAAAAGTCAGTACATCATATACTTATGTATGTATACATATATACACATACATCTACATATGCATACATTTCTATATATATATATATATATGTGCATGTATATATATATACATATATATATGTATATATATATATATATATTATAATATATATTTATTTATTTATTTATTTATGTAAATTGTATACTACACAAGGTTCGAAACCTAAAATTTGTATTTTCTTAATCACTATTATTAATCCCGCATAAAACGTATTTCTCTAAAAACGTGTGACTGTGTACGCAAGTCAGGGATGGCACGGCTTTTAAATCGGTGTTATTACAACGTACAAAGTGTATCAACTTAATTTTGACCCACCGAGCGGTCAGGATTGGATGTACATAAAGAATTCGTTTACATATATAGTACATACATTTATATCTACACACATACGAGAATGCAGGATTAATGTTTAGTATTGCACTCCCTTTTTGCTTCCTAAATACCTACGTATCGGTAACAATCAAAGGATTTTTATTGTGGGACGCGTGGTTTCTCACTAATAAGTATGTCATTATATAATATCTTTTAAACTTTTGTAAGCACATGCATACCGCCCTTGAAAAATGTATATATTACCTCTCATCATTTTAAATTTTAATGGATCCTTTCATTGGTTTTATTTACTTTACTCTCAGATCACTGTACAATCTTTTGTCAAAATTCATGCCCTATGGTATGTTGCTTTTAAATGCGATTACAATTTGATGTCAAAGTCATATTACAAGTTTACCTTTAAATTATGATTTTATGGCGGCAGTGCAAAGTTTTAAGTAACTACAATACCTTTAGATGCAAATATATATCAAAGAGAAGAGACGAGATTGTATTCCAAAAGGAATTGACTATAGTTTTTATCATGATGTTTTGTTTTTTTATAAAAATGTATAAATCATCAGAATGCCTCGGCCCTTATATCAAAATAGGCACAAGTCATTTTTAGTTTAATAAAATTGTTAATAAAATAACACTTCGTTGATCATTTATTCAAATCTCTTGGTTGAAATTGTGCGATAACCAACGTTTGTTTGGCTACATTAACCAGGTCCATTTTTATGAATTATTTTTATTTTATTCCATTATCTCGTTCTTTAAACTTCTCTTGTATATTCTATTCGATTGCATGGTAAAATAAAAGAAAAAAAAAGAAAAAAAAACTCAAAGTACAGTGCTGTGCCAAAAGCTATTAGTTCTTCTTTCCTCTGTTGCTTATAATAAATTGAACCCATCGACGGTAAGGATCACGAGTTCGTATTTTTCTTTCTCGTTTCTTTTTTGTTTCATATCTCTCAATAAATTCAAAATTAAATGGATTGAAGTACATATACATCGATACATGCAAACATGCATACACACACATACGTACACATGTATATATATGCGTATATAAATGTCGTTGATTCGTGAGCTTATTGCGAGGTACGTTAGGATCGAGACATCCAAAATAAATGAGAAGAAGATATGATGACTTTGTTTTTTTTGCACCAATTGGCGCGTTGTCTGCTGTGATTATTCCACGCTTACAGTCTTCTATCTTATTCACTACGAAGAGTAAAGAATGTAGGGCTTCTTCAAGAGTATTAGAAACCCTAGTGGCTGATTGACTTTGTGTGCACTACGACACGATTCCACGGGCTCTAATCGTTGCGGTCTGTCATCCAGGTTGGCGAAGTCCTTCTCCAAGACATGTTGATTCTTGATTTTCTCACAAGGTATTTTAGTAGTGGCCACAATTTTGATAGACACCCAACCATAGGGACGTGGATAGGACTCGAATATTACATGCGTGAACCTTTATCCTGCAATACCTAAAATAGACAAGACATCCAATCCACACTTTAATAAAAATTCCGTTCCATTGTCGAGTTCTTAATAAATAAATAATTTTTAATAATATTTACTTTCTATATATCAATCTCTCAATTTATATGTATTGCTAAAATTGGATCGTCGTAATTGTATTTTATCACACTTTATAGATATTATACTTCAAATTAGTTATATCTCTTGTTTCATCTTCTTACAATTATTAACCACGTATACAATTGATGGTAAATTTAATGCTTAAAAATAACGCAGGCAACGTTATCTTTCAATAAACGTTTCTTAAAAGAATGTCAATCACATAAATAGTAATACATATCAATTCGTGTCTTATTCATATTTATATTTATATTAAAGACAACTTTCTGACATTTAAACAATGGAACAGCATTAATTTTATCATTAGTTTTTAAGTCATAAATGAAATCAATAAACAGATGAAACAATAAAAATTGTGGTTTAAAAAACACGTTTAAGTCTGTATAGTTAATTACACAATTAAGCCTAAGAGAAGTTTGTTTGTTTGTCTGTAAAGATTGACATTAAAGAAGTAAAGGATATTTTAATAAATTATATTTAAAAAAAAAAAAATTAATTAATAAAATAAGCTACTCTGTTTGTGCACACAACAAGCTAAGAAGCATTTTAAGGAAAAATGTTGATACCCTTTTTAAATCGCTAAACACAATAAAAACAATGTTAATATAGCCCTGCCTCGTAATGTCCAGTTACCCAAAAAGCAGCAAGGACCTGGTACTTACATTGACTTAGCCCACACACACCTGTTTCGTTTCTTCCGCAAACAGCTTCACTTTTAGAAAACCAACTAGACTGGCACATTTGGCATTCAGTCGATTCACAAAATGTGGATCGCGCTACACACTGGCCTGCATGCACCTTAAGTGTCATGCGGAACGCAAAACAAAAAAGAAATCACTATACCGATAAGAGGAACAGATCTTTATTCCATAACTTTTTTCTTTGATGCATGCTTACGTTACAATAATACGAAATCTGCGCGGGTTAAAGGTACATACAGGAGCTTACAAAATACCATTATAAAAAGTCATGCTCATGCAGAAATATGAACCCTTAATAACAGTATCGATAACCATTAAAAAATTTTGCTTTTACATATATATATGTATATATATATATATATATATATTATATATAATATATAATATTAATATTACTTAAGTATAATATTTTTTTTTTTTTTTTTTTTTATACATGTATATATGTATTTCACACACAGCCACACACACGCCACCCGCAGGCGCTCACACACACACACATGTACGTACGTTTCCTTAACGATCAAGTATATTCATATTAGAATGTCTGTATTAGCATAATTTTACATGTTTAAAATATAAATACGTGTGCAAAAATAAAAAAGTAACTTTGGAAAATGTCTTTGTATTATAAAAATTCACTGTCTATTAGTCAAACGTATCATTAATGTTTTTATCTGAATTCACTACATTAGCAACTCAAAGTAAATAAAAAATATTACAATGGACTTACTATAGCCCGCCTACATTTATTAAGTCTGTCCTTAAGCGTATTGTACAAGGCACTTATTTAAACGTCTCACATTAATTAAGTACAATATAAGTATTTAAGTAAGTAATCAAAGGACAGCCTTAATAAACTCATTAAAATTATAAGCATCGTTTACTGTATTAGTTTCTACCAGTATAATTTGATATATTTCCGCTAAATATTAAATTAAGGTTTTAATCACGACTGGCTGAATTATTCTGGCCGAGTAGTAGGCGCAATATGTGCTTGGGATGATGGTACCTTGACGCGGTCTGTGGACTCCTGCTCTTTACTGCTTAAGTGTGTGGGTCCATATTCTCGACTGACCACGCATAAAAATTCAGCATGGTCATTATTTCCATAGTTATATTGAGATCCAATGTTAATCAACTGCAAGAGTAATGTACATTTATAATTGTTACAAAGTATTGTGGGTAATAATTTAAAAAAAACATTTTTTTCATACAATCTCATTCAAAATTAAATTTTTAAAATAATGAAAAATTAAAATTTACACCATGGTTTTTAATTGATAAGTAATTGCAAATAATACAATAGGTTTAAGTTATTCAACTCCAATAATAATGAAAAGCAAAAGAGGCAATTGGTCTGCGAATGAAACATTTTTCTTATAAGTTTAAAATTTACAAAAATAGCTTGTAAAGACGGACATTTTAAAATAAAATTTAAATTGAAGTACCTGTTCGAATTTCCACCCATCCGACATCGTGGAAACCATTTGAGTGAGTTCATCTTCGTGACATTGAATAACTCTGTAAACGTGTTTTTTTGAATCTCGTACGGGTCTCGTGTCTCTTAAAATGATCCGTTCCTTGATTAGCCTAATGAGCTCTGTGATATTGTAAAACTCTGCCTCCTCGAGAACACCTTCCTCGGCCAAATCCTTATTTATAACGAGTTTACCATGGCGAAGGTAGTTGAGAATTGGACCGAAGTACGTCGGGTCTCTGTCAATAAGGTACGCCCCAGTTTCATCCTACAATCAAGACAAAAAATAGGACAGAGATTATAGACATACCTATAGTTCACTGGTTGTGCTTGTATACACGTCGCGCGGTACACAGAAAACATAAATGTACGCAGGCTCCGTGCCCGCATACACGTAAATCCACACACACGAGGCGCGCGTCTCTTATTTTGCGCTCAATTGCACTCGGGTACAATGCCCGTAACATAAAAAATTAAATAAAAAGGCCGAAATTGGGAAAATGATAATGTCGCGGGGGGTGGAAGTCGGGGGGTCGCGGAACCTCAACGGCGGCGTTCGACGAGGAGTTCGAATTCGGTTGAGTTTGAACTAACCCTGTCGGATATGAGATCGCAGTCCTCACGGCAGAGACGGCAGAGGAAGGAGTTCGGATCTCTCATGAGGGTCGTTCTGGCGGTGAGGAAGTGGGTGCCCCCGACGTTCAGCCTCACCCACTGGTTGTTGCAGCGACGGGGCACATGATTGTTCTTGGTCACTTGGTGTGAATTCGCATCGTAGTACTCGGCCATGTTTGCTTTGCTGCCGCACACACGAGAGAGCAAAGCAAACTATCCGAGTGTGTGGGGTTGTTGGTGGGCTCAACTCCGCGCTCCTATCGGCGGCGAGAGGAGCCCGCGCGCGCACTCACACACTCGCAGCCGCCGCAGCTCGACATCACAAGCGCCGCGGGGGCACGAGCGGAACCTGAACCCCCGACCGAGTCCGTTGTTGTTGTGTTGTTGTTGCACCTCCTCGTGACCGCCCTGACCGTACCCTGACGCCCCAAAATCCATAAGCCGCCGCCGCCGCCACTTGTGCATCGGGCAAATGTGGTGCGACTCCACGAAAAGGCGACTGCCGATCGGTACATAATTGAGGCGCTGACGCAAGCGTTTAATGCGAAAATCGAAGAATACGAAAGCTCGAGCTATTTTCGACACACGAATATCGACGGGTGAGTCACTCGAGATTATCGCCGCGAATCTCCCCCGGAATGCCGCGCGAAACAATAAATAATCACGACATTTGCGCAGCTCTGGATTGGCTGCCCCTATTACTATTATAACTACTACAACTATTATTATTGCTCGAGGGTAATTCCTACGTGTCAGTTGTACTTTTGAAAATCGTCGTTGGGCATTCGAATGTCGCGCTGACCGTAAAATTGAGACTGAATTCCGCTGGACCGCCCGCCTAATGTCACTATTATTATCCGATGTGCCCGCACGCGGCGGTCACGAGCGTAAAAAGTAAATTGGCGGTCGTCCAATTTACTTTTTACGAATGTCCAACATATTTTTTGTTTGTTTTTTTTGTTGTTGTTGTCGCAACAACGTGTATAGTATAGATGTGCTCGAATCGCGGTGCATTAAAAATAGTGCAACGCTTTGAGGCCGCGTGTATGATTTATAAGCGTTGATTTGCGCGATATTGCACTTGGCAATTAATGCCCCGATTGCGCGGGCCAAAGCGACGAAGGGGATGTCAGTCGACGTCTCGCCCCCAGGTGCAACGCTGGCCACCCGCGCCTTTAAAGGTGGTGCACCGAGCGGCTTCGGCGGCTCTTGCTCCCTCCGGGTCGGGCGTGAAAGTGTGTGATCGCGCGAGAGTCCCAAGGTAACTTTAGTTCGGCTAGTGCTACCACACACCAGCACACCTGAGGACCGAGTTGGAGCCTGTTCTACAATTCTCCTCTCCCTCTCCCGTTCTGGCGTTCCCCCCCAGGAATAAAAAGTGTGTGTGCGCAATCTTATCGATGTCGTCGGTTAGGTCGAAAAATCCCCGCGAGGAGCTCCCCGATTGACTCGGGCAGGCGGTGTGCAAAAAGCTGGACGCGGACGCCATCTACATCGTATTCCTCGTTTCTTAATTCGCTTACGATGCGCTAGTAAAGCAGAATGATAAGACAGGGCTCGTGGAAGGCGGCGGTGATCTGATCTGCGCATTGTAGACGGAAGCCTGCACCAGAGCACGACACCTCGCGCGCTTTCCCGAACTCCGACTGATCGTCGTGGTGGTGAGAAAAATTGGTTGCCAGTCGGGAGTCCCGAGGAGTCGGGCTGCACGGTCGCAGCTGCACCAGCCAGTCCGAGCGCGAGTCGCGGACACATTAGCCCCGGACAGCGACGCAATGGGTATGGGCCTCGGTCACTTGGCGAGCGAGCGCAAGTGATCGCGGACGGCACCCCAGAGACTCGTCGTCGTCCTCGTCGTCCAGTTGGTGGTCCGAGGGGAGCCCGAGGGCAAGCGACAAGCCATGGGCTCGGACAACTAGGGCATCGTCGTCGACGTCGTCGTCGTCATCGCCGACGAGTCGTCGGTCAGGCAGCCAGCCCGTGAGCAGCGCGCGCGCGAGTGGAGGAAGGGACGAGAGGGAGAGAGAGACCGCGTGAGGAAAAGTGAGCGAGAGGAAGAGAGAGAGAGGAAGCGAGCAGGTCGCGGCAGCGGCTCGCTGCTGACTGCTGTCTTGTGATGTCCGGCGGCTCGCTACCGCTCCTCAACCTGGTGGTGGTCCGGCCGGGCTACCTCGGTCGTCCCTAGAGAGCCAGGAACTAGGTGCGAAACCAGGATGCCGGTCAAAGTGGACGTGGTGCCGCCGCCGCCGGCCAATTCCAAACAGCCGGGCGTCACCAAATCCCTCCTCTACAATGGCTCGCGCTTCCAGGGTTCCCAGAAGTCCAAGGGTAATAGCTACGATGTCGAGGTCGTGCTACAGGTGAGTCGTTACTCCGTCTATCCGCCCGAGCATTCCCTTCCAATTTCGTCACTCGACGTAATTTTATGCAAATTTTTCGTGCTTCTCTCCTCCCTTTATCTTATTAATTATACGCAAAATAGCATTCACGTGTTGCTTATTAACGATTTAGATAAGTCAATTATCGATTTCTTTTCAATTCTGACTTTTGTTTGAACATTCTCGAGTATTTACATTTATATCAAGCTTTGCATTGCCATCCAATGCATTAAACATTGAATGTCCACTGACAGTTTTGAGAATTGTTTCAAAATTCAATCATTGATATTTTAAGAATAAAATTATTCTATTGACGCAAACCTTTCAAGTATTAAGGTTAAAATTTTCTAATATTAATTTATAAATTAAAATTCAGTTCCTAACCACTAATACTACTTACAACTTATTTTCATAATAATTCACATTTCCCTAATTGGATGATTGTATTTTAATTCACATTAACACAATGCTATTTTCACAACATATTATAAGCTATCAGAGTTAATGAAACTTTTATAACTTTTTTTCTCTCGTAGCATGTAGATGAGGAAAACAGTTACCTCTGTGGTTATTTGAAAATTAAAGGTTTAACCGAAGAATTTCCAACATTAACAACTTTTTTTGATGGCGAAATTATTTCTAAAAAATACCCGTTCCTTACTCGAAAATGGGATGCTGATGAAGATGTTGACAAGAAACATTGGGTTTGTACTTATTAAGAAATAGTATTTTATTATAATTACGATGATTAATTTTTAATAATCCAAGAAATTCCTAATAATTTATTTTCTCATTATTTAGAGTAAATTTGAGTCGTTTTGTCAATATGTCAAGACTTTTAATTCTGATACTTTCGATTATGAAGCACTGAAAGGAACAGATTATGTTTTTATGAGATGGAAAGAACATTTTTTAGTGCCTGATCACACAATCAAAGATATCAATGGTGCCTCTTTTGCAGGCTTCTATTACATTTGTTTTCAAAAATCAGCTGCTTCCATCGAAGGTTATTACTATCATCGTAGTTCTGAATGGTAAAGGTTATCTAAATTAGAAAAACATAAACAGTACACAGTCAAATTTAAACCCAAACATTGATAATTTAAAATAATTCATTAAACATGTTTCTTGATTTGTTGATATTTTGTCAATTAATATAAAATATTATTTTAATCAGTTTTCAATTTAAACGTATTTTATCCTGCTAACATATAAATATATTTATCAAAACTTTATTTAAATAATTAATTTTAGATTTTGATAACTGTATACATTATAAGTTGTAATAACATGCAATTATGTTGGATGTTGTTTTAAGGTTAGGTTTAAATTTTTATTTAATTTTTAATATATTATTCAATATTGATGTTGATTACAAATATATAAATTGACTAAAAAAGATTTTTGCTACAAATGTAAATGATATCATATTGATATCATTTGTATTTATAAACATAAATAAAAAATGATGCGATGTTGGTACTCGACACTTTTTTGTAAGTCACTTTAATGAAAACAAAATTTGTGTATTATATCATGATAAACAGATACTAGTATTATCAATTTATTAATAATGTTAATCAAAAGTGAACTTAAATATTTTTTATTGACAATGTGTTAATTGAAATATTTAAAAACCAAATTTCTTCAAAATATTGTTAAATATAATTTTAAATATATGCATATATATGAATTTCATATATATGTATACACATTATTATTATGTAATATTACATGTTAATATTATTTATAAAATTTTTCCTGTTTTAATATTTGTGGAGTTATAAAAAAAATTTCTTTTCCTAAATAGAAGAGTATTATAAAAAATTCTTGTATTTTTTAAACTCTATAATAGTTTTATTTGCAATAATACTATTATTATTTATTAACTCTATTTTTCAATTTTACAAACCATCAATTAAAATTTATATTATTTTCCATTGATATATATATTCTTGTGCATTCAATAAATGAATATTAAAATGTTTTAAAAACCAGACTAAATCTGAATATGTGCTGTTTATGTAACTTAGTAATTTTTATCAATGACTTGTATTTATCAAAAAATTCCTCTGTTTCATTTCAGGTATCAATCTTTGAATTTGAGGCACGTGCCAGAGCATAGTATACAAATTTACGAGTTTAGGTGAAAAAGGGAATGCACGCCGTTCGTCTTCATGACAGCTTCGTGATCCGTTTCTCGACTACTAGAATTTTGCGCGCGCTGAACTTTCGTGATGGTTCTTATAATATTTTTGCGTTATTTTATTTTTATGTGCGTATCCGTTCTTAATGAGTGGACTAGTGCCTCGAACATTGGTAAGTAATAGTTAAGCTAATGTGCTTAATTGGATTCGGATTTTAGCAGCATTAGGAGTTTAATTACACTTACTTTTTTTTGGATTTCTTCACAATGATTATCCGGTAATTAGTTTTAAAAAAAAATGTTGCGAAATATTTTAATTGTAATAAATTAAGTTACAAATAGTATGAAAAAACTTCAGGATGATTATGAATCATATACTAATACTCTTTTTTTTTATTAAAAATTATTATTATTTCTATAATTTCCGAATTTACGATTAAGGAGTGAAATGCATGATACAAGATTACCTCGTACTAGTCAAATAACAACAATTTTTAAAAATCTATGGATTTTGTGAATAGCAAGATCTTGATTTTAACAGATACAAAAATTGAAGAATTTGAAAATTATCGTATTTTATCAAATGTTTTTTAACATTTTTATACAATGATGATAAAAAAAAAATATTGTTTTTTAATTAATATAACAAAATCTTAAATGTTGCGTCTCCTAATCTGTTAAAATCGAGTAAAAGGAAAACTCATGACTGTCGCATAAAACTGAAAAAAAAAAATCATTTTTAATGTAAACGTTCATATTTAGGGTTTAAGATAAATTACCCATTATATTAAAAATTCTATACCGATTCGTTATTCATTGCTTCCAAATATCATTAACGTATAACATTTGAACATTGATAAAAAATGCATTGCTATCGATGTTTTAAAGAATATGCATTAAGAGAAACAACAATAATCATTTAATGAATAAAAAAAAACCATCTGTATAGATAATAATGTACAATTCAATGTAAGCGAGAAAGAGTGAATGTGAATGTAGATGAGTGAATTGTTAAATCGACGACGATGAAGACGGCGGAAATCTGTTTTGTTTGAAAAAATTCTGTTTGACCGTCCCTGTATTCGTATTATCCGTAATAGTCGGTACATTGCAAATTGGCAATGGCGAAAGCAATGATTTTGATAAAAAGGGAAAATACGTTTACACGTATAGATTTATAATTTATTAATTGTAAAAAGTATATAATTGGGCTGTGTCTATTATAACAAGAATCTATCAATAATGCGGCCTGTCACTTCATCTACTTGTTTTCTTAATTTTAATTTATATTTTATTCTTTCCGTGACAAAAATCACCTGTGACACCGTGTGACCTTTACGGCAGAAAGAATCAATTGCTGCTTTTTATAGTGGACTTTTATTTTTTTTTTTTTTTTATTATTATCATTATTACTATTTCTTTTATTGCATGTTTCGCCTTTTTATATACATTATATAGACAGACTATCTGTACGCATACATACATACCTATGTATGTGTGTGTGTTTTATATTAATATATATGCTTATGTATAATTGTGTATGTATACATGCATATATAAGGATGTAAAGCCGCATACATAAGGATGTATATATACGTGTGCATGTGTCGTTATCTGTCGAGATGCTATGAAATACGTATAGCGACGAAAGTACTTTTGTAAATCTTTCACTTTATTTTTGCATAAGCTTGAATGGAACGAATGCATGTATTTGATATATTTTGACAATCCTCCGTTGTATATACGAGAAACAAATTTCGCATTTAATATATGCAAATGGAAATATTGGAAACAATACAAAAAAAAAGAAAAGAAATGAGGAAGAACACGTGTTCTAAAGGCAATATATTAAAAATATACATGATATACTGAAATTTGTGTAACGATGCTCGCTTTAAAATGTGTTACTTGCCTCGTTCATCACGCGAGCGGCTCTGGCTAGTGTTTAAGCACGCGCTGTATAAAATTTTACTAATGACAACGACGATGCTCATTTTCGTGATTTTATTTAATCAACTTTTTTTTCACTTCTCATTATTTATTACTGAGAATAAAGTACGAAGGGGTGGAGGAATTTCAGTGAATGATGATATATTCGTTACAATTTGGAGTTAACGACAAATTGTACGTGTAATAAAGACTAGAGTTGTATTATGAAACAGAAACGTGATTTTTTTATCTTATTTATTCGAAAATAAACGCCGAGGAGAAAATCGCTACAGCCGGAGAACCAGTTTCCTCATTGGTTCTCTTTTTTGCTGATGCTGCTGCGGATGACCTGAACGTCCGATGACGAATCATCCCCAGATGCTATCCGAGCCGACTTCCTCAATTGTTTCCTCGGGATTTTCTCCTTACTCTCGTTTGTTAGGCGCTTTCGCTTCACTTTTTTATTCTTTGAAGTGTGTGATTTCCATTTATCGATGGATAATGAGGCCTATAAATAGCAATTGAACTCACATTAAATGATGTTGAATAGTTGAAATACAGTATCAAATACGGTAAGTCTTCGTCTGATTTTATAAATCATAACGCAGTTTGTGTATGCAAGTACAAATACAATTGATAAAATATAATAACAACTTTAAAATAAAAAAGAGTTACTATATAATAGCAAAAAATCAAAAGTTTTTAACATTTATCCTTTTCTCATTGGAATATCAATTTGTTGTTTATTTTTTATTTACCGAGTACCTCGAGGTTAACTACAATAAATTAATCATTTTTTTCCAATTCTAACAACCATTTTTAAGGTATAATTTATTTGTACGAGCTGCATTGGTCGTATTAAACAAAAAACGTTTAATAAGGTTTTAATGTTGAATAATACCTGCTCCAATATTACGTTAGAATTCGAGCAAATCTTGTACAAATAAAGAAAATCTTCTGAAAAGCAATTTTTACTGAGAATAGCATTAAAGTTTAAAAACTGCGAGTCGAAGGCAATTTTAGCTCTCATTAAATCTGAGAATGATTTTTGGATTTTTTCCATATCACATTCGCCGTCATTTCCCTTATCATCAATCCTTATCGTAGAAGCGGATTTTTGTGGATTCGTAATTGCATTGTCACCACTACTCATTTCACTATCTTTAATCGACTGTTGTCTAATCATCTCCTCATTATTTCCCAAATTTGAAACTGCATTATCCGGGTTTTCATCAAGTAAAGTGTTTGATAGCATTTTTTCTAGCATAACAAGTTGGAGTATTATAAACAAATTATCAAAATTCTAAACGTTTATGATAACTTTCGCGAATTTTTCTATAATTTAAAAAAGAACACACAAATTTTTTGCAAAAACTATTATTCCTGACAATTTTAATATTAAAACATCTCGAGTAAACTCTAAACCTCAATGAATAGTAATGTTCTTTGCTGATTATTTGCACGTAAAATGCTTTCAAAGTTTATTTTTTAAAAACTTAATTCTCACCATTAAATTGATTCAGATATTGATAAAATATCGAGCTATATTTCATAACATTTTGAAAGATTTCATCGCATTCCTTATCGATGAAATAAATTCTTGTGAACAATGATCTTTGCCAAAATTTGGATGGCCTATTCATTGATTCTCTGGATGCTGTTTTAAATTTCTCTAAATTAGCCCATTGTCTCTGTGAAACTTCGGTTCTTCTTTCGATTGATATATCCTCTAGCTGTTTTCTAGTATTATTAATTACAGACAAAATTTCCGATATCCTCAATGACAACAACGAATGTTTGGAATTTGATGTATTTGTATTTCCGATTTGAGGTACATTTAAAGTCTGGAGTACTTTTTTTGTGTCTGTTTCGTTAGGCTCCAATTCACTCATAATTATATTTATTTTAAATTTTCACTTGATTTGGCCTATTTGCTAAAATGTTTTTGAATGATAAAATTTAAAAACAAATATAAAAATAACTTTCTTGTAAAACTGAAAACCGACGCTGATCAATTTTTATATAATAAAAACAATAGACAGATAATTTAAAAAATTATGTAACCTATTTTATGGTATGAAACCCACAACATTCACATTAAACTCGCAAATATATTAATTAGATTAAATTATTAAAAAAAAAAAAATTCAAATTAATAATAATAAATTGTGACAAGGGTTAAATGAAGATTTTTCGCGAAATTCTAATGTAATAGAATTTTACCTTTATTATTAATACAAATTAACGAATCGATATAATTCTTTTTAGTAAAAGCGATGAATAAAATACAAATAAAATTGCTGATCTTAATAAAATTTATTTCGATCATCGCTAGTATAATATTACAAAATTACATTCTTATTATATAAATATAAGTATTTGCTACTGTATAGGCACAAATCGTATTACTGTATTTACATGTAACTGTCTCTAATTTAACTTTTTCAGATTGCATCGAGTAAACAGTCTCTTCTTTTTCATTATTTTTCTTTTATATATACATATACATGTGTGTATATATATATATACATATATAATTTTTTTTTATATATATATATAAATATTATTTTTAACAAACACCAACAAAAACCTCTCCGCGTTCACGGAGACTAACTTATCGCAACCCTTTCCATTGTTTTAAAAACGATGAGAAAATATTCGCACCGACAGTTATGAACGCAAACAACTTTCTCTTTATTTCACTTATATTTTTTAGTGCATTGTTATTGCACCGATCGTGCACGTTAAAGAATTCTGTTTGAGAAAATACTGATATTGACTTGTAATAAATTTAATACATTTCACAATTTTTATATGCTCATTTGCACGTTCAATTTTTTGCTTTCATTTTCCTTCTGATATAATTAATAATCACGAAATTATACACTTTGTATTTTGTTAAAACAAAACACGCGCATTTCCGCGCGCAGATATTGTCGATTTATCATTACAAGGGAATTACTCGCACCCCTGTAACTTTATCCAAAACAGGTACCGTTGCTATTGTCACCCTCTCATTTGACCTTCCGGCTCCATCTTGCAACAGTCTTGCATAGTAAGTATATAAGGCACTACGCTGGCTACGCTTACTCTGCCAATAAGCCCTGCAAAAAAGAGATCTTCCAATACTCGAGGATTTATTGAACGAAGTGGAGCCAATCTTAAAAGCAGTCTTGGCGATCTTTCCGAACCCACTCTTTGTTGTAACTCAGTCAAAGCGGTCTCTTGCAACACTTGAACACGTTTACGCCAAAGCCCGGCAAGAACATTGTCTGAAATAAATTTCACACAAACTCAATCTACTTTATAAATAATACAAATTTATAAAGTTATTGTACACCAAGGTTTTTGCGAAAACAAATAATTAAATTACTGATAATTATTGTTATTGATTAAATGTTGGTTGCTATTACAAAAAAGTCAATAAATTTATTCTAAATTTAAAATTGCTCAAAAAGTATACACAGCAATAAAGTTTTGTACGTTTTTCACTAAAATGTCATCATAGATAGTGAATAAATAATTTTTTATTACCTGCACTAAAAAGTGTCAAAGCTTTCAGATATGCGTACTCCACAGAATCCACTTGCAATCTGTGAAGAGAACTCACACAGTCTTGCAAACGACAAATATGTTCTGTTACAGACTTTATTTTGTTGGCAGTCATCTTCTCTTGTGCTATACTTGCTTGAAGATGATTTATAATCCATGTAAGAATACTAGGAAGTGAAAGAGTGTAAGCACATTGCGCCAGTCCTAAAGTAAATAATTGCCCCCAGGAACTGCGCACCAATGTTGTCTGAATTTCAGAGCTATAATAAAAGTGATATTAAAATACTCATAAAGTGTTTTTAATATGGCTTTCAAATTTCAAATATTCAATAATACTAACGGAAGTGTTTGAAAAGCTGGTATGCCTCTGGCCCAGTGCACCGATAAGAATAGTAATCTTGCAGCACTTTCACAAATGTAATGTATTGATAAATATGCAGGAGCTGGACTAGGAGCTTTTAATTCAAAATGCATGTGAATTTCAAATAATATTTGACCACAATTCCATTCTTCATCTGGTTCACCTTCGCCACTACCATTAATATTCTGTAAAAAATTATTTATAAAGAATTAATAAAAAATATGCGTTAAATGATAAATTAAAAAATGTATACACACAAATATTAGTATGAAAAAATGCGTATAATATAATTAATGCAATACCTTGATTGTTCATTAATGTATCAGTGGCCTAAATTTTTTCATTATATTTTGTTAAAAATCAAAAAGATTATCAATCATTCAGCATTCAATTTTTATTTTAATGTACAATTTTTATTATTATAAAATTAATAATTTGTATGATTATTTGTTAAGTAAATAAAAAAGTTTAGTTTCTGAAAATCATCTGTTTAAAAATACTCTGTGTCTTTCACACTAATTATTGTATTATATTGAATTATTTTAAACCTTGTAAGATTTTACTACTTACATCTCCAGCCATGAGCTTAGCCATATTATCTAATGCATGGGATATAAGAAGACGTTCTCTAGCTAAAGTTAGAGCATCACTGAGATCACTGTCACTACTTTGATGATCTTCCATACTGGGACTCTCTGGTTGATGATGTTGATGTTGTTCCCAGGCTCCAGGTAACGTTGTTGTTTCAATAATAGTGGCAGGTTGTGGTTCTGGTTTGATACGTGTTCCCCGATTTCCACCTTTTCCACCAGTGCCAGTTTCATTATTACCCAAAACAGGCTTCCTTTCATGTTGAACAGCTGTAACGACAATTGCAAATCGACATTCACGTGCTTATTCATGGAAAAATGTTTCCAATAGATTAATAATTTTTAAAGTTTGAATCCATTGTTCAATTAAGTAACTTACAATCACTTCGCATGCCCATTGCTAAACATTTTTGCAGCCTACAATATTGGCAACGATTCCTATGATGCTTTGTAACTTCACAGCTCTTACTTCCTCTACATTGGTAACCAAGTTGCTTGCGAATACTTCGTTTGAAAAAACCCTTACATCCTTCACAGCTGATGGCACCATAGTGCCTTCCACTTGCTCTATCACCACACACAACACAAAGTTCCAATGACAGGCCTAGGCCTAAACACGAGGTACGCCCATCTCTGGATATTTTCATCTGTTGTAAAAAGTTATAATTATAGAAGATGTCTCTTGTTGAACACGAAAACTGTTCAATCTAATAAGAATTGGTGATAAATTTATTTACCTCCATGTCAATGCCAGCATTGCCTCTCATGTGTTCAATACCACTGTGTAAATGATGGTGAATCATTCCAGCAGCTGCTGCAGCAGCTGCGGCTGCTGCTGTGTAATGCTCAACACCTCCTAATTCTCTTTTTAATTTATGATCCGACATATCCTGAATATTCTCTATGTTACTATTTTGTAAATCTAATCCAATGTGATGCCTCCTTAGAGAACGATAATCTCTGACACCAATATTATGTATATCTGCTTTGTTTTCATTTAATTTTTCATCACTGCTCGTTCTTAATTTGTTGTTGAGAACAGGTTTTGACTCCTTCTGTAGAAAATCACATGCAAGGAGAACATTTATGGCAATTATTTCTGTTTTAATCAAAAGCTGTAAATATAGGAGTGAAGAGAAGAAAATGGGAAGTAGGGAACTGAGAAAATGTGTGAGAATCTTGTGTGACAAAGAAATTTATTTATTATTGTGAATGAAGTAAAAAGTAAATTCTGAATTTTGAAGAGATGAGTTGGTTGATTGGTAAAGATTAATTTATGGTCGGAATTAATAAGGGATTGGTGGTACATCGATAATCTTAATCGATGTTTAAGATCATTTGGTTACATAAAAGAAAGAGTTTGTTTTCTTGAGAGAGATAAGATCTGAAGGAGGCAATTGTTAGTGGTGCGAGAGAGAGATATCGCGTTGTTAACGGTGTTGTCAGCGTTGTCGAGGAACTCACCTCGGTGTCAGCGTCAGCCTCGGGTTCAGCTTCCTCGTCCTCTTCCTCTTCTTCGTCATTTTCTTCCTCCTCCTCGGGCTCTTCCTCCTCTTCCTCGTCGCTGTTGTCGTCGTGCGTCACGAGCTGCTGCCGCCGATTGTTCTCTCTGGTAGCGGCGACAGCGTTACGATTGTG
Source organism: Eupristina koningsbergeri (assembly GCA_018907245.1). NCBI lineage: Eukaryota > Metazoa > Arthropoda > Insecta > Hymenoptera > Agaonidae > Eupristina > Eupristina koningsbergeri. The sequence continues at coordinate 270,739 of JACCHV010002783.1, read as the reverse complement.
TGTCGTCGTCGCCGCCGTCGGGCGGAAATTCACTTCCACTTGCTTCTCGGACTGCTCGGCGTTCTCGTACTCGCCATCTCTATCCATTTCTCTCTCTCTAAAAATAAAAAAGCCCAAACACCTCTCGTTTTACAAAAGAAGCTAAAAATAAAAATGAACTGTAAACGACGCCGAGCGGACGGGCGAGAGGAGTAGTCGCTTTCCTCGCCAGCGACACTCGGCGCGAGGGACTAGCGGAAAAAATACAGAGAGAAAAGAGCAGCGGCGGCGGCGGCGGCGACGGCGGCAGCAGCACCTGCAACACCTGTGCCGTCGTGTACACGTAGTCCGTTCGTCGAACTTTACTGCACGGTCTAACCTCAATACGAGGGCTGCGCCGCTCGCTACCGAGTCCCGGCTCGCGCGGCCAGCCAATTGAGTCGCAGCCGTCTCAACTCGCAGGTGTACGGCACATGGGGAGCGAGCGAGCGAGCGAGCGAACGAGCGAGAGAGAGGGAGGGAGGGAGATGGAGAGGAGAGAGGGCGATTAGCTGGAGCCGAGGCTTTATCGCGATCCGAGAGGAAAAGGTAGCGCGGACCTCCCCCTCTCGTAGGTGTGGGGTCGCGGGCATGTGTAGGTGCGTTGGCACGCGCGCCCCCGATTGCGCCTCGGAGGAGGGGTTCGCGAGGGCGGATTTTTTCGGCGCTTTCCCCGAGCTTCGCGACCCCTTGAAAAAGCGTCCTATATCGGTCGCGGGTCGATAACGCGGCTATTATCGGTCGACAATCGAGGTAAAAGACCTCGATAAGAATCGGGATGATAAGCCGGGGTCATTGGCGCTCGCTGCAAACTGACAGTCGCTCGCTCGCTTACTCGCTCGTTCGCTTGTTCGCGAGCTAAGCGCCTAACGGGAAAAAACGAGAATAAAAGAAGCCCGAGAGAGCTATCGCTGGCTAGGAGGAAGCGGCACAAGGCGCACCGGAGAAGAAGAAGCCAAGGGCCAAGAAGTTGCGCACGCGGGGGGCAGGGGGAAGAGGAAAGGGGCAGCGGCGAGCGCATCGGTCTCTGGAAAAAATGCGGGACGCCCGGGAGATGGGCCGTCACGGTTAGCGAGCGATCGCTATCGCGGCCGCTCGTTAGACCCGCTGCCAGCATTGGCCAGCGCGGCCACCTCGGGGATGATGTGGAAGCGCACTTGCGCGGAGCGGTTATTAGGGAGCGCGGGGGGAGGGGCGCCGGTGGCACTTGGCAGGTAGCCAGCGGAAGGGTAGGGCGGAAGCGGCTCTGCTACTTGCTCCCCGACTCTCGGCTTGGCTGCTCCACCCAGGTGCATTCTTTGGAGCCGCCGCCGTCGCCGCCGCAGCAGCAGCAGCAGCCACTCGCTTTCCATAGAGAGAGAGGCTGACCTTTCGGAATTTTAAAGGCTGCGAACCGCCTCTCGCCTCTTCCCGACACTCGACGCGATGCGCGAACCTGCACCTTTTCCCTCTCGCTCCCTCTTTTTAATTTATACCGAGCGCTACCCGATTGTTTTTCTCTCGGCGCTTCTTCTCCTCCTCCTCCTCCTCCTCCTTCCTCTTCCTCCTTGCTTTGATTTATCGCGATTTACGGGAGTAGCGGCCCTCTCTCCCTCTCTGCCATTTTCTCTCGCTTTCCTACTTTCCTTCTCTCCGGCGCGAGGCACTGATTTATAAACGCAAGGTAAACTACCTGCGGGAGTGCGAGCCATTCGACCGCGTCCGATGTAATGTATGTTTTCGCGGTGATGAATCGGACGCACGCGACATTCGAAGGAGACTTTATGAGACAATCGACCCGATGCCCGGAGAAATTTTAATTAAAAACCCAATCCCCAAGGCTACCCATTTCACCAGTCGACTTTTAACGAGCACCCGACCGAGACCTTTTTTTATGGACCGACGGTGTCAAAAACTCGGAATTTACGAAATAGAGGCTGCTTTGGAGCCCATCTACCTGACATTTTACCTGGCCGTGGGTGCGCACCTGCCGTTGGTCAAACTCGCATTTTTCGCCTCGGACGAACCTACGCGCGGATAGATTCCGCGTAGGCCTATGACGTGAACGGATGTGCGGTGCTCGGGTTTTCCGCGGAGGAACGCAGCCGAGGTCACGACTTCCATCGCGAGGCATGAATCGCGCGTTGAAAAGCGCATAAATTCGGATTGCTGGGCGGCTCGCGCGAGAGACAGAGGAGGTTAGGAAGTTTTTAATGATGACGGTGGAGCAGCGCGCAGGTAAATTGCCGTGACAGCTAGGGGAAGTGGTGGCTGGTCTCGGGGGCCTCGAGCGAAAGCTTATAAGAGAAAAAAGAAAATACCTAGGATTCGGTAAACTGGTGCGAGTGTCACAGAGCTAGACGTCAGTCGCCTTCATCGCCTTCATGTACGTGTAAGGCAGGTGCATTAAGGCCACTTGCTGTTGCTGCTGCTGCTGCTGCGCGCACACACACACACACATGAACTCGCGTACGTGGGCGTGCACACGGGCGCAGAGTCGTCGGGGCGCCGAGGTGGGCACAGGCACCGCAGGACCCTAGCTGGAGAGCAACAGGAGCAGCAACGGTGGCGCGTCGGTGGCGAGCCGAGAAAAAAATCCTCCTCTCGGTCCGGGCCTCGTCCGGCCAAGTATCGTCGGGATCGAGATAAGCGTGTGGGAGGACGCGCGGAGAAGACGGCGATGTTCGTCGCGCGCGACACTCGCGGCTGCGGCGGCCAAGACGAGGAGGAGGACGAGGACGTCGGCCGCGGAGGAGCACCACAAGGCGAAGGTGCCGCCAGGCGGCCCGCGCACGCAAGTGGTCGCCGAAGAGGGGGTGGGAAAGAGGCGTACAGGGGTGGGGGCCGCACCACTACTACTAGAGCCGCCGAGGAAGAGAGAGAGTGAGAGAGAGAGAGAGAAGAGAAGAGCGAGAGAGAGAGGACGCACTGGCTAATCGGGGCGTGCACCTACCGAGGTGCACGAACGCCAACTCCGCCGTCTCACTCCTCTAATCCCCTTTTCGAGATTAAACTCTCCTTTGCTGGAAAATCCTTGGTTCGCTGCCTCTCCCTCCCTCCCCCCTTCCTCCCGCGCTCGGCAGCTCCTCTTGCTCCGGTTCGAGCGCACTCCGCCGCAACGGAAATCCCGATCGAAATATTTCCTCCGACCGCAGGAGCGCTCCTTTCCTCCGGAGAAAGACCTTTGGAGCGAGTGTCCTTGCTCGGGCGGATGAGCCTCTGCGTTCCCGGGCGGCTCTCGCTTCCTCCTCGGCTACTCCGTGGCTCCTCCGCGGAGCTCCGACTCGCACTATTACGCTCTGGCATCTCCATCCCGATGATTATCCTTTTCGTCACCCGCGCTCACCGAACTCGTATCTCCTCCGAGTCACTCGTGTTGTGGTGAGCTCCTCCACGCTTGGCCGGAGATAATATTTTGATTGTGATAAATGCGCGGACGGACGCCAATCCCTTGATTCATTCGCAGAAGCTTCGCGTTTGATAATTATTTAATTTCCATTTCTTCGCGTCTATGTGTAATCGCGAGTTATTTCACTTCTGATATTCCGTTACGCAAGCCAATATTTCATCGCTGAGATTCTGAGAACGTGGCTGACTCTGAACAGAACCTCCTGGGAAGTCGGACCATTTAATAAGCAATTTATACAGATCAAACTCATTAGCTAATCAGGAATAAGCCATTATCCAAAGTTTTTATTGCTCCCCGGTTATGCGAAAATTTCAAACTGCAATAAAATTCAAAAGTATTTGCACTAGCAGCAAACGTTGGTTTTTTATCGAATTTTTTCGATGTGAAAGACATATAAATTAATGGATTTTTAATCTTTGCGAAAAGTTTCATCAGAGCTTATCAAAAATTATCGGAAGCTTTGGCTACATAAAAACGAGAATATCGCTTTATATTCATTTCGAGTATTGATCACATTTAATTTGAGATTCACTTGCAATTTACGATTGCGCTCTTGGTAATTAACGCAAACGTCTGACCGAAATAAAAAAAAAAAAAATACAACAATATTAACTACATATTAACTACAATTGGGTCAAATTAGAGGTCATCTATTAGTAGCACCTTATCTTCCTGGTTAATTGTACCATTATTCTTTTTTTGTACTAGAAATAAAATGTTCCTGATCATTAACTCAAACACATTTGATCTAGTTAATCGCTAGAACAAATTACGAACGATGAGTAAAATTTTAAAAAACTTTTAAATTATTGATTCGTTTTTAATTAATTTAAATTATAAATGAGCACTCTTAACACATTATGATAATGTATATCATCCGAACATTTTAAAAGATTTTTTACAAAGTATTGATATATTTTTGGTATCAATTTATCACAAATTTTACACTTTATTATTGGTAAATATACAAAATTAAAAAAAAAAAATCATAAATATTGTCATACATTGACAACTAAACATTAATGAAGCTTAAAAATGTCAAAATCAACTTTAGTAAAAAATCATAAACAGACAAAAATAAATAATAAACTCTAGGTTTCATTTAAATGTCGAGTATCTTTCATTGTCACATGTTATTCAATTGATCAAGTTTCATCAGCTGTATTTGAATTCTTGAAATCGAAAAATAATATTTACACCTGTCTCGTGTTATAATTAAATAAACTTCACGAATTTTTTTTTGTTCGTATTTGACACGGAGTCCAGTTGAAATAATTTTTATTCTCCGTACTCCGTATCAAAAGTCTCAAATTTAGTTAAAAAATACGTACAATTTACTATCAACTACGTATAAACGAATACGGTTTATTATTAATGTTATTATTATAATCTTAATCATTATCATTAGTTTATTTAGTTATTAAATCGATGGAGTTAATAGGTAATATAATGAGAAAGAAATCATTAAATTTATAAAATAATTATATTTAATTTTAAATATAAGAACAATTCAAAACCATTATAAATTGATTTCAAATTAACTGTTAAATAACTTTCAACTCTAGCTATTTTTAGCTATTTAAAACATTAATTTTTAACAATCACAAGAAAAAAGCACAATAAACATATGGATTTTTAAAACACTTTTACAACCAATTATTTATTTAAAATATATATTAAACTAAACAAAGAAAAATATCTTATATTTTTATAGACAAAATAAATAATCTATAAACATTCTTTACAAAATACGCATTATAACTTTGTTCTTTTTGCATAGTAAAGTGACTATAAAAGACTGTAATTTGCAGTTATAATTTGAAATAAAAAGGTAAAAATAATAATTATTTTGGAAGAATGAGTTTGCTCACCTATCAAACGCTCAGCTAATTTTCTAGTTGGAAGCTTCGTAGTTTTTGTTGGGAGCCAAGTTGAACAATTCGCTGGATATCAGGATTATTGTTTGAACGACTTGTGTGTGTCTCTTTCCCTCATAGCCTCATTTTGCGATAATGTTACTGAAAAAATCGAGTTTTGGAATGGACAAACTGGTTGAGGTTCTACGCCTTATTAACGCTAATCGTCGTGTTAAAGTGCAGACTAAATTTACTAGCCTTGCGATAATCGAGAGATATCGATTCTCGTTATTATACATGTACAATTTTAACGAAATGATCCATCCGAGTCTTCTGCAATGTAATTCTTCTTCTTTACAATTTTATCGTAAATTTTTTATAGAATATTGAAACATTACATAATAATGTATGTTATGGTTGCTGCACATAAATACTTTGTTTTGTTTTAAAATAAATTACAAATCTTGAAATTTTGAATATGCGCGTTATTAAATAGTATAAAACATAAAGATAAAGATAAAGTTTGCTTGTAATGGCATTGTTTTTATGTAAGAATTTATTCGTTTTGATTCATTAAATAATTTGATTACCTAGTAATAACGCTGATAAGACGTAGCAGCTACCATAGTAAATTTTAATATTCGAAAGCTATAATCTAATTGATTTTCTTATTTTTACTGTTAATGTATAATTATAGTTTAATTAATTATTTTACATTAAAATTTTGTTAACGGTAAGACTAGTTATTCCATTAATGCCTTAAATTATTAATAGCTATATAAATATGATTAGATTTTTATTTTAATATACGTTTTATCCGATTAATTATTCTATATGAATTATGAATATTCTTACCAAAATAATTACTTTTAATAGTAAATGTAAAAATATGTGAATTTGCAAAAAGTAATAAAAATAAATAATTTATATAAAAAGTCTAAATTGTTTTAAAAATTATTTTTTTATTGTATTGTAAATAAATTTCAACGTGCATGCAGTAAATTCTTACATAAGCATTGAAATTTAATTATTTTAGCAAAACAATAATTTAAAAAAAAAATTAATTAAAAATAATGAATATTTTGTTTAAAATTATCCATATATTATAGTTTATTGCATAGAATATTACAAGTGCATCGTTCAATTTATCATGCATTTTTTATAATGAGTTTTAAGTCTTACTAATTACTTCTATATCACTTGTAAAAAATTTAAATTGTATAAGATTATTAACCTACATTCATTTACATATTATTATTATTTCAAAAAGTATTTTAATTGCAAGCAATTTTAATAAGAACAGTGTACGTGTATTTTGTAAAAACTCGTATTCATATATTAGTTTTTATTTAATTATTTTTAAATTTCTTTTGACAAACTTAATAAGATTTATCAAGATTTTTCATGAAATAAGATTAAAAAAACACATTGGACAATGAATACGTAACTCGTAAAAATCAAACAGAATTTTATTTTTTATAAATTTGTCAAAATGTTATCATCAAAATAATATTTATTAAACATGTATTTTAATATTATTGGTAAGATTGTCATCAACGAAGATAAAATACGTTCATCTCTCTTTTTTAAAGCTCGAAGATATTTTTCCGCTTTGTATTTACTTTTTCAGCTTTGAGAGTTTCTTTTTCCTGGGAATTTTATTTCTGCGAAGTTACCAATATTTTTGTTGTAAACTTTTTATGTTGAACTGTAATCGATATTCTATGTAATTAAACTTACACAGCAGTATGGTCTATTTATTTTGTTAATTACTTAAAGTTACTTTCCTAATTAATCAAGAATCTTCAAGTTTTTATAGTTTTCTAATTGTAACATTCCCCAGTGAAAAACAATATTTTTTAATTATTTGAAAGTAACATTTCACGCATTCGCAAGTAAAAATTTCAAGCACAAGAAATTATTGCCTTTTTGAAAATTACTTTCTTAATCGTTCTTTACCAAGCATTTTAAGATTGTAGCTCAGGTTCATCATAAACAGCTGTGAAAATATATTTACATTTATATTTAGAAATTCATCTTGAAAAAGTGCATATATATTTTGTAGATTTATTAGACGGACTTTCATAAGTAACAATTAAAATTGTTTGTTTAAAGCCAAAGTTATTTATTCTTGCACTATTAATAATGCGCGGGCGAGCGCGCGCGCGCGCGCGAATACACACGAAAATATTTTTATTGATAGGATGAGAATAAAGCGCCAATACATGTGCACATCATGATCGACAGTGCAATCGAAAAGGCCATTAAATCCTCCTGATTTATCAACAAGCGGAAGAGTGCTTTTAGGTTTTTGTTTGGAAAGTGTCGGGCGTTGATTTTTTTTCCCGGCGAATATGTCAAAATCAGGCGTGTTTATGTAATAATTGTTAATAAGATCGTGGGGTATCTTTGGTTTTGCTCGGTTCGCCTCGGTTAGCTTCGGTTTGAGTTAGACAAGAATTTCTTACCTTGAGGCTGACGTTGATGCGCGTCGTCTGTTCGTCATGCAATCTTGTGCCTGACGAGTACGACGTTGGCGGCGGCCCCGGGAGTTCATAACCTTTACCGACGAATCTTACCTTTGTCGCTTTGTTCGCTCGTCTCGCTTCCACTCCCCGGGCGAGTATGGGTGTCGCACACGCACGAGCACGTGATTGTTATCCCCTCCAACGCCCCCCACGCACACAACTCCGAGTGCGCACATGCACTCGCGAAGCTTTTATCTGGAGCTTTTGAAAAGGCGAAACGCGCGTGGATGTGCCTGGATTTTTCTTTTTTTTAATTTTTGGAAAACATCGCGTGAGTAATTGTTCCAGGTATTTTCCGGAATGACGCCGCTTCCAACGACTGATTGATATTTATTGCGTCAGAGGTGTTTATTTGTTTGGCAAATGCAGAACGTTTACTTGTTTCGGTTGTTTGTATTCGGAAAAAATGAGAACAAGGTGCGCGTCAGCCGGATATTAAGGAAACTCGTCGATTGATAATCTATTCCTTCGAATATTGACTTTTCTAGGAAATTAAAAATCGATATCACAATTATGAAAACATTATTGAGTTTTAAAATATTGATTATTCGTATTCTCTGAACGAGAGTCTTTTTGCACATTTTTAACATTATTTTTCTCTACTTGAAAAATTACGCATTACATTACCTCTGAAATATAAGGAAAAAAAAATAATAATAAACAAATTTGTTATTTAAAATAAACCGCTATTTATATTCTTTTAACACTATAGTACAAATTAAAATATAGCATGCGCCACATGTCACATGCACAATATTTAAATTAAACATTGTTAAAAAGTAAAAGATGATTTGTACTGTATAGTAATTATGATTTAATTGTGTTTTGTCATATTTATTAACACAGTATACGTAAGACTGTGTCAGTCGTAATACTGTCGTAAAAAAGATTTATAAATACTTAAAGATATCACTGCAATATCATTGTTATTATTGTTTTGTTAATTATACGTTAAATGTAAGATAGAATAAAACTGTCGTACTTAAGCAAATGTCATGGGAAAAAACAGGAATTGGTGAGATTTTCGACAATTTAATTTATTTATAGGAATGATTGAATAGAAGGAAATCGATAAGGAAAATTTAAGTTTAGAACAATGGATACTGTTATGCGACATGTTTTCATGAGTCAGTTACTCTGGCACAGATAGTGTTGAGCGTGATTTGAATAATGATGTGTTATAATAATATTGTGTAAAATTAATGTAGGTAATTAAATGATTAGAAACTGCATAATTAAAAAAGACACTAATTTATTTTGTAAATAATATATTATTGCGTAGTCATTAATAACTAAAGTAACGAACACAGCCAATGCTCTGTCATTCATTGCATCAAGGGATCATTATTTTTTTTGAAATAATGCAAATATACGAATTGTGTTACAAAGGAGAGAGCAAGATTAAACAAAGGCACAGGGGTATCTTTTGAATAAGTTTGACTCTGCTATGAGGGCAATATTACACGTGTCTCAAGCTTAAGCATAAATAGTAGATACAAAAGAAATAGATTGAGCGGACAGAAACAGAGACACATGAAATAGAGAACCCATAATGTAATAACTTTGATACAGCAAATGGTACACTCCTCTAGAGGAAAAGGAATACATAATTAATATTTTGATATAGGCAGGCCACCCTTCGATATACGCAAGTGTGAGATCAGCTAGTGGTATTAATTTTCCAGTCTTTCATGACCATGGGAGGCAAAAGAACCAATGCCTTGCATATGTTTATCAAACGAAGACGATACAGAGCTTGAAAGGTAGCAAATTGTATAATGTTTTCCAGCAGATTTTCCACGACTAACCAAAAACTTCTTGACTGGCAAACACAATGTACAAAAACCCATCCTGATCTTTTTCATGTTGATAGAGTTGTGCCATAGTGGTACTACCACTAGCCATGCTGCGTTGATTAATTAGCAAGAAAAATGCTTGCGTTGGATGGAGTTGCAGTCTTCTTCTACAGAAAGACAAAGAGAAAAGAATGAAAATAACGACGCTCAAACAATGGTATTATGAAATGAAGATAAACAAAGGTGAACAAAGAAGCTTTTATTTACCTGATAATCTTAACAAGCTCGGCCACCGTCAAGTGGTCTGGCACCAAAAACTTTGTCTTGTCAAGTAGTGGCAGCTGCTTTTCGGCGTAATATCGCTCAACGATAATCGGCACTTTATTCGGATGCTTGGATTTGATGAGCTTGACATCGGCGACTCGTTGATCTAGAAGAGCAAAGAAACACGGTCAGATGGTGTAAACAGAGAGGAAAGTGGACGGGTCCGGGTGGAGCGCAATTTCAAGAGGATCAGGAACAGGAGGAGGATTGGACTTGGACAACAATTACAAGTGGACACTTACCGAATGAGCGCTTTTCCTTGAAGAATTTCGGCGAGGGATTCATGGTTGTGCGTCTGGTGCGGATGAGCGAAGTTGCGTTGCGCGTGCCACTGCACAATAAATAATCCGGGAGTCGCGGTTCTGGCTCGGGGTGGCCGATTATTTTTGCGATGACCAGACCCTCACGTCACAACATCACCCTTTCTCCCCGACCCGGACTGCAATCCGCATAGGCGCGTCGCGGCTCTCTCCTTCCTCGCTCTAGGCGTCCACGGCGACGTCGCTTCGCAGTCTGTTTAACAGCAGCAGCAGCAGCAGCAGCGAGGAAAGTGGCACTGGGGTCGTCGCATGCGCTCGCAGGTCACAGGCACTACAACTAGACTGGCACGGCGAAAAAAAAAAAAAGTCACTTGGCCCGCGCTCCCAGCCTCGTTACAATGCAAAGAGCATAGTTCGGTTTGCCAATGGCACGGGCACTAAGAGATGCCAGCACACTTGTGTACACAATGCGCACACAGACGGGACACGCGGCAGCGACAGTAGTACAGTGGTGGTGGTGCGACGGCGGCGGCGGCGGCGGTGATGCGTCGATGTGTGTTGCCTAGTACCTATATACTGCGCTGCAGAGAGCTGCGCGTGCGCAGATCCACGCGCACGTTCCTCGCGCTCCTAATTCTAATCTCCCCGACGGACGCACATTTCAAATTTGCGCATTAGGTGTGCAAAAATTTTTATCCGCGGACATCATCGCGGGAATTAGCATCTCCGAGCAGCTGACGCATCGTCGCCCCGAGGAAAAACAATGGAGCGTCGTGGGCATAAATTTCCTCGGTATCGGGGCCGCCGAGGAGGAAGTTCTAGCTTTTGCAATTTCTCCTTATCGCCGATCTCACTTTTAATCGTCGCAGCATCTCTCCCCCCCCCCACATTCAACTCGTCGTGACTCGCTTTCTCGGGAAAACGAAAATTCGGCGGCATCCATTTATCAACTTGTCAATTCATATTCCCCCCTCCCCCATATGGAAGCAGTTGAAAACGAAGCCAAAAATCGCCGGATTCCACGGAGTTCTCGGTATGCCCTGCCAGAATCCGGGGCACTCGGTTCTCGGTAAAAAGGCCGACCCAATTCGCCGACTAATTGCGAAGGACTACTATTCGCTCGAGTCGCCGCAGCCCCGTCAATTGGCTATAAATAAAGGGAATAAATGCAACAGAGAGAGAGAGAGAAAGAGAAAGAGAGGAGTCGGGCGTCGCTCTCGGATCGGGGAGGAGACGGCGATAATCGGATGAACGCCTAGAAAAACGGGAAAGCGCGAGAAGAATCGATGAAGGAGGCGGCGGCGTCGAGTGCGAGTGGCGGGCCGCGAGTCGCGTTCGGGCCAATGTTTATCTCGCGGGCAGGGGTCGGGGGTGAAAGGGCGAAGGGGGCGACACCGAGCGGTCGCCACCGTCGCTCGGTCGGGTCGTCGCTCGGAAAAAAGTCGCTCTCTCGACCGAGGAGGAGAGCAGTCGCGTGCTGCCATCTAGTCCGCGAGGACGGCCGCGTGCGCCCCCACGTCCGCGATCCTCCATTGTCTCCCTGCCGACGGCCGACCCCCACTCCCCGGGGCCGCCCCGTCCCGCGCGCCCCCCTCCGCCCTGGAGTGCACGCCGCGTCGCGCGCTGTGTGCTGTGCGTGTGACTGCGAGGAGGAGAAGGAAATAGGATTTTAAACGTACGTGCGAACGAGACCAAGTGCCGCGGAGTTGGAGACTTGCGGACTCGGCGAGCGGAGCCAAGGACCGAGAGGAGCAGCGGCGGTCGCACGGTAGCGGCGCCTCCACCCGAACGAGCGGGGAAATGCCTCCTCGGCGTTGCTCCGATTACGTCGATACGAGTGCGAGCGCCTCCGAGTGATCGGGAGCATCGTCGAACCGCGCAGATCGAGACAAAGAGCGAGCGAGAGAATCGGGACGAAGGTGGAGACGAGGAGCGAGGGCCGCGCGCGCGCACCAGAGAAGCGAAAAGGGTCCGTCCGTGTCGGTCGGTCGGTCGCTCGCACGGTCGGTCGGTGTGCGTGTCGGTGTGCGTGGTGACGGTGGTGTCGCTCGCCGTTCGCAGCTCGACTCCCGTTCCGCGTTTTTGTCGGGTTTGCTCCTGCTCTCGGTTCCGCCTCGTGCCGTCGCCCGAGTTGTTGTCGTCCTCGTCGTCGTCGTCGTCCTCCTCGTCATCATCGTCGTTGTCGTTGTCGGTTCAACGACAGACAGCTGCTGCTCGAGCGGAGGCGGAGGCGCGCGACACCCCGGACACGGCGTCGGCCTCGGCTTCATGCTTCTCGGGCGCCAGGCGGCCGGATGGCTGACCTCTGTTCTGGTCGCTCGCCCCTGGACGTCGAGGTTGCGTGCGCGTGTTGCGAACCGGTGAAAGCGGCGCCGACGCGCACTCGTGGCCGCGGTGAGAGTGCCATCACCGGAGTGCGTGCATTCTGAACGCGGGTGTTGGTGCTTCCCTACTACGAGGAAGAGGAAAGAAAGAAAGAGAGAGAAAGATAGAGAGCCAGGAGAAGAGCAAGTACGCGAGTGTTGTTGTTGTCGTCGACATCGTCGTCGTCGTCGTCCTCGCGCGCACTCCATTGTCCTGGCGAGTGCGCGTCGACGTCCTCGGGATCCTGCTCCCCATGGCTGTTCCGGGCGAAGGCGCTGAATGAAGTCGAGGCGCTCACCCTGCGAACCCCTAGCTCACCGAGGCACGATGCGCCCAAAGGACGTCGTCCCTATCAAAGCGCGAGGAGCACCAACAGTACCACCACCCCCGGTCGGCGAGCACAGCTAGGAGCCGCGGCCCCAGGAGCAAGATGCCCCTGTCACGGCCGCCCCCGCTTCCGGGAGGCATCGCATCGCTCGACTTCCTGCAGGCGTATTTCAACGGTGACGGCGAACACCTGCCACCGCTAAAGACTGGTTGCGTGCTCCTGAAGCAGGCCGAGGCGCCCACGTCGCGCGCCATCCTTGAGGAAACGCGCCACCTACCCGGCCTCGGGTCCACCGCCTCCACTGCCTCCAATGTTTCTATAACCTCGAATGGCTCGAGCGTCGGCAATACCCTGACTTTGGTGAGCAGCGGCGCGGTCGAGGCCCAGGGTGGCGGACACCACTGCTCGCGCTCCAACAGCCAGTCGAGCTCGCCCTTGGTCGCGGCGAAAGGCGGTGCCGCGGAACAGGCTCGTCAGCCCCAACCGGGAGGCAACGCGGCCCAGCCCAACTCGGTCCAAACGCAGGTGACTCACGCCGGGCACCCGGGCCAGTTGGCGGTCAAGCCCAAGACGACCAACGTCACGCCGGAGATCGTGATGAAGCTCTACATGGACAAGCTCACTCCCTACGAGCACCACGAGATCTTCAACTATCCGCAGATCTACTTTATCGGGGCCAATGCGAAAAAGAGGCCGGGGATCATCGGCATGCGGAACAACAACGACTACGACAACGACAAGGGCTCCTATATCCACGTAACGCACGATCACGTGGCCTACAGGTACGAGATCTTGAAGGTCATCGGAAAGGGGAGCTTCGGCCAGGTCGTCAAGGCCTACGACCACAAGAACCACGAGCACGTCGCCCTGAAAATGGTGCGCAACGAGGAGCGCTTCCACCGCCAGGCCCAAGAGGAGATCAGGATACTGATGAACCTGCGGGAGCAGGATAAGGACAACACCATGAACGTCATCCACATGTTCGACTCGTTCACCTTCCGCAACCACATGTGCATCACCTTCGAGCTCCTCAGCATCAACCTCTACGAGCTCATCAAGAAGAACAAGTTCCAGGGCTTCAGCCTCCAGCTCGTGAGGAAGTTCTCGCACTCGCTCCTCCAGTGCCTCGAGGCCCTCCAAAAGAACAAGATCATCCACTGCGACATGAAGCCCGAAAATGTTTTGCTGAAGCAGCAGGGACGGAGCGGCATCAAGGTTCTTTATTACCTCCTAATATATCAATCCTTATTTATTGCGAGCTCTCGAGGTCCCCCCGGTCACTTGCTCACTTCTCTTATTCTCGGATTTTCGCCTCCTATAGGTAGATCTCCCCCCCTCGTCTCCCCTCGCTCTCTCTCTCTCCCCCCTCGTCCTCCCCTCCCCCTCGCTCTCACTCGATCTTTTTCTCCCCGTCGTACCTTTTCTCCAAACTCCCGTCTTTACAAACTTTCCAACTTTTCACGCTGTGCCAACAGACTTCCCCTCGAGCTTCTGCCCTTTCCATTATGTTTTCCCGACTCTGTCTAAATTATTAATAAATTCCTTTTCTCGCACTTTGTTTATCCGGCTACTCCTTTGTTTTCACCCCCACGAAATTTCACAAACAATCGCCCGTTCGAGAAACACCGTAATACTCGCGATTTCATTGGAAATCATGCGTTTCTCTCTTTTTCTTCCTCCTTTTTTCTTTTTTTTTTTTTTCTTTTCTCTCTCTCTCTCTCTCTCCACAAATATTACTGTGCTAGACCCTGAAATGCGAGCGTGAGACTCTACTGCGTACTTGCCCGCGAATCGATACACACCCTTATGTTTCCTTTATTTTTACTCTATATGCCGTTTGCCATTCTGTTCGTTATTCGCATAAAACTTATCAAGATAAATAAACGCAGGTTGAGGTCGCGGCTCGATGTCTCTTCGAACTCTCCAATACGAACAGCTGATGCATCCGACTTTTAAGAAAAGAAAGAAAAAAACAAGAGAGAGAGAGAGAGAGAGGAAAAAAAAATCAATAGACATGCACTCTCGGGCGGCTCGTTTGCCATAAAAGTTTTAATGAGATTCATTTTTAACGTACTTCGAATTTATTATTTAAATCTTCGAGTCGGACGTAAAATTTAATTGCTTTTATGGACGTGGCATTAAGCGCAATAAAAGTATTCCCGAGGTTAGGAGTCGAAAGAGAGAAAGAGAGAGAGAGAGTGTGTGTTTGTTGGCTCTAGACTCGGATGTTTTGGGGGCTACTTATTGCTCATAGTCTCGAAATTAGACTTAAACAAATAATTGGAGCATGTGTACGTGTGTGGGTATCGATATTTTGACCAAAAGCTCGCATCTGCTATTCGCAGCTGCTGTCGGTTGGTTTACAACTGACACGGCATAAATAGAAACTTCTGGTTGCAGGTTCACTCGGAGCCCTAAAACATCGTGGAGGGTGTTGCGCGTGAAACCCGGGCGCCCTTTAACACAGCACTCACTCTATTTTTATTTAAAGTTATCGAAAATCGAAGTCGAATCTGTGTCCCCAGGACTCTAAAAAAACAAATCGACATTCGCACGCGATTGTGGTGTGGGTCGAGAGTGATGTAACCTCCGGGTCGCTTGTACACGAAGGTAAAATAATGACACACCCTCCCTCGAACACGCCCTGATTCACCCTATTGAATATTGTCAATAACATGGAAAATGGTTGCGAGGTTTGTTGTGTTGAAAACGGCATTTAGCCAAAGTCACCCTCTGCGGGTATCGGCCGGTTCTCATCTCGAATCATAAGGGCCGGCGTAAACAGCGACGCGAGATAAACAATGGGGGTGCGGGTAAATCGAAATAATTTCGATGCGAAATCCGAGCGAGGAATGTCAAATAAATGTTGGTGGGAAAGCTCGAGTCGGCGGGTGGCCAAGTGGTGGAGGGTCGAGCACCAAATGAGTGGTGCGATGAATGGGACAAGGAGAGGAGGATGAGATTGCAAAAGGTAGATCCTTAATATGAAGGTGGCGCATCACCCGGAGCAAACAAGTTATCCCGTGTCACCAGCTTTGTGTCCTCGTCCTTAAGCTCCTCCTTGAGTTTAAGCCTCTGCGAGCGCTTTATCGGCTCTTCGGGCATTGTTCCACTTGAGAGGAGGAGTTGGCAAACGAGCAGGGAAAGCCTCGTGACGAATCGATCAGTGATATACAATCTCTCTCTCTCTCTCTCTCTCTCTCTTTCTCTATATCTTCGCCGTCGTTGCCATCGTCGTCTGGAGCGGAAAACTTCCGGCTTGATATGACACTGCTAGTCCGCACTGGTCGCCTCCCGACGCGCTTGAGTCACCCGCGACTGGATGGTCGGACGCCCTCCCCTAGAGTCTCATACCCCGATGCACTCTTCTTCTCCCTGATGCGTGCAACTGAATCCCAAGAAAACTTCCTTCGACCTATGCGTCACATTTCACTTCACCGGCTCTGCTAATAAGTTTTACTACTTTATTTCACTTTATACGAGACTTTTTATTGGCCGACTCATTATTTTATGTTTTCGTCGGTATATCGAGGCTTCTGAAAATTTGAAACTTGGCTTTTGAAAGGATGACGATTTCTCATTCGATTTTACGTGTTCCTTCATTATAAATTGTCGTCCAGGAGTACGTAATTGGAAATTTACGATTTCTATTGGAAAGTATGTGAACACGCTAAAGATGCTGAGAGGAAATTTCAATAGTTTCGAAAAATGCATAATCGACTTTTTTTTTTAAAACAGTTCCTCTTCGCTGACACATTTAATAATTACCATTTTAATCAAGTTTTAGTTATTTTTATTGATATTTTTATTCACCTTTCTAAAAAGACGTGTGTTTTTTCGTACCTTTGCGTCGGGAAAATACTACTGCGTTCTCACCATCATTTAAAGCCAGAAATAAAGACCAAAAGTAATTCAAAGTTATAATGTATATTTGACAAAAAATAATAAAAAAAAAATATTGCTGCACCTCAAAACTACTTAACGAGTTTGTATTTGCAAAACTGACCACATTTAGAAATTCAAGACTGCAAACCCCGAGCGCAATCACCAGATTCGATTACTGGTTTGACAATGTTCATTTTTAGCTATTATGAGCCTTTCTCATTAAATAAACTTTCTTAATAGACTTTTTTCAATTATACCTACATTTTTTGCAGTCTACTTAGTTTCATTGCAAATTAAATTCATTTTTCGAAACGCAATTTCATTATAAAGAAATACATTTAAAATTGAAAATACTTCGGTCGGGTCCTTAAGAATCGATATTCTGTAAATATTACATTGGAATAGACTATATTTTAATATTATTTTTACAAATTTCTAATTAAATCGTTTAATCAAGAACTTGAAATACGATTTTAATTTATCGGCTTACTAACGAATTGAAATTCTTTTTAAATTTTAAAACATTCTTGTTTTATCGAATAGGTTTAAATTTAATCTCAAGTCTAGAATTCAATTTTTCATTATTTATAAAAATAAATTTAAGAGGTTCTAATTTAGTAAAAAGAGAATAAAAATAAAGCGAATAAATCATAATACACATCCTATAATAAGAATATATTATATGATATAACATCAACTGAAAATTATATGTGATGGTAGACGTAAATGCATATCATACTCGGTTATTCTATTTCCTTTTGTAAACTCTTTATCTCATTGATAATAATTATTTATTTTATTAATTAAATTCGAAATTGGATGTGCTTTTTTCGGTCTTATAAGATAAATGTATAATTAGCAGGAAATTCGCTCTTCACGAACACGTATAATTTATTCGCTAATGTACAAATTTGTGAAAAAACTTGAGAATTCATTGTTCAATATTCATTGTTTACGATTATATAAATTAAATCTGACTCATTATATTGAAATTTTTTTTTTTAATAAAAAAAAATAAAGAAACACCGATTGAAATTCCTTTTCAGGTAATTTAAAAGTTTTAAGCTAAAGTCTCGATACCAACAGGATACATTGCAATGTTCCGCCTATAAAAGTAAATTTATCAACAAAGATCCGTAAAAAATTGAAATTCAAACGTATTCGCATTAAAAGCGGCTTATGCCGCTAAATGTTTATCTCAATTTGCGTAACACAAAAAAGTCATTGCGAATACTTTGCACAACTTTGTGCTATACATTTTGATTTCTCACAAAGAGGATTTGCGGTAAAACGATCTTGGAGTTTTATATTCAGTTCTCATAAGCCAATTTGGGGAATGTGTCGCCATGTTCTGGTGCAAAAGTCCAGCTTAAACTGTCCGCTCTTTGTCTCAATTTTGGCGGTTCGCCTTGTCAGTCACCCTCTTACCGTCGAATTAAAGCTCCTTATCGCGATTTCAGGGAAAACCATCCAATGATGTGATACCTCGGCTCCTTGGCTTCCACTTTTATAAGCAGATTAACATAACACTGGATTCAATACGGATTTTGCTATTCTCACCAGCGCGAATTAATCTTTAAGAATATTTCATCAAATAATGATGTCAACTCCACAAATTTTCATCTTGAGACAGTTGGGTTTATTGTTTAAAATGTATTCAACAATTACGAGCTACCTTACTATCTTACTCTTTCTAAACTTTAGAGACGTTGTATTAAACTTTTGAAGCATATGCAGAATGAATATTAATAACAAATATTTATTAATGAACTATAGCTCTATACTGTTCAAACTTTTAAAAAATTATTAATTGTAAAGTTATAAATTAAAACTATAAATAACTTTTACGATACATCGTTATGAATATAAAAAATTAATTGAATAATTAATTTGTCTATCGTCTAAGAACTAGTGATACAACATATCTCATTGAATGGATATGGAAAGTTAACTTAATGGAAATTAACATTTAATTTACTGCAGCTTCGATTGATATTTTTTCAAGCATAAAAATAAATGATAAATTCATCTAGAATTGTTATTTTTATCATTTTTTTTTGCTGATTATCTGGATTTGTTTATATATGCGTTAACTTTTACTTAATTAATTATATTTTATTGCAACTATAAATATATACATTTTTTTTTATTCCGTAAAGACATGTTAAAACGGCTACTCGTACAATAAATTCTCTAAAAAATTTATCCTACATGTGGAAATTAAAATTTTTTCCTATCTTTATACCATTAGACGCAATACTAGATTAAGAAATAATTATTTTGTATATATTAATAAAAATCTGTTCATTAAGTGGCTTGTGAATCAATCTTTAAATTATAAAAACATTTTTTCTTAAAATATATTCTCTGGTATCTCGATTGTTATGACAAAAATGAAAATAGAAAATTAAATGAAAATGACCGTCATATTTATTTCCGGTAATATTTTAAATGAGAATTATTAATTTATTAAAAATTTCTTTATACTGTTTATTGTATATAATTAAAAGTTTTATTATGTTAATGTGAGTAAAAATATTTATTGTGGTTCTTAAGAATTATAAACTTTATAATTCACTTTTTAAACAAATCAAATTCTTTATTAAGTTCTTACTTATTTAATAATTGTTTAAGTGCTGAAATAAAACTTATAATATAGAAAAATAGCTTTAATTAATAAATTTTTTTTAAATTAACGTGTTTAGTTGGATTTTATAATTGAGTAAAATTGTGTTCATTGATATCTCCATCAATTAGAGATACTTAATTTTAAATGAAAGTTACTTTTCGAAGAAAATATATTTTTATATTTATCAACATTCGAATACATTGATTAAATTTAATCAGCACAAAGTAAACTCCAATTTTTAAGTTACTTTATCAATACATTTGATTGCATGTTAATACGAACGTATATAATTTAAAAATACAAAAGAATAGATAAAATAAAAAATATTGCGATTAATTATAAATATTGATCTAACAATAATTTTTGCTTGGAAGATAAAATTTTGATAGAAAAATGCATTAGATGTACAAGAAAAGTGAAAAAATGATGACATTTATGACAATGAAAAAGGATAAATATAAAGAGTAGAAAGGAGTGCCATAGCTTAAGAAGAAATAATGAGAATGAAAGAGAGAGAGAGAGAAAGAGAATAAGATAAAGATGTACGACAAGTTGAAACATGAACGTCTCTTGGTCGCCCACGCAATTTTTCGGAAAATTGGATAATAGACACGGTGGACAAAAACTGCGTAGTAGAAAAAGAACCCCTACTGTTATTTTTTTCGGATGTTGCTTTCAAAAGCTTTACAATTTGTTCCATAAAATTTTACTTAAGCATAAAGTTTTTTTTTCTTGAAAAATAATTACATAATTTTGGAAAATTTGTTTGTAAACAGTCTAGTTTCCCCTGTGAAAACAGATTTTAGCCGCACTTACGATGATTCGGAATAAGATTTGCATTTTTTTCTCCAACTTTCAATTGTGTATGTGAAATATTGATTGTGGACGTTCATGAGCATTGCAACTCATTTCTTCAGGGTCGACCTGAAACGGTTTTTCTCTGGTCGTTTGAATTATTTTCCATTGGTTTACTTAAAAGAAATCTTAAATGTTGAGAAATGATTTGATATGGTACATATAAATATGTATGAAGTTGCTGTTTATATGCATGTATGTTGAGACTAGTTATTTTATTAGACGTACTAAATATATTTTGCTTATATTTAGAAATAAAAAAAAAACATTCATACAATGATGTAAAATTGAAAAAAATGAATTATTGTAAAATTTAATTTAAATCTTTAGTTTCGGTTGTGTCTAGTTTTCTGAGGTAATAAAATCACTGGAGGTTATTTACAGGAACGTTAAATATAAGTGATATCATATACTAAGTTTTATTTGCTTCCCAATGTCAAATTTTATTATTTATGATTATAAAATAGAGGAAATAAAAAAATATAACAGAAGGAAAACATTTTCATTTCCATTTTAATTTTAAAGAAAGGCTAGTTTTTTATGTCAATAATATACGTAAGAATTTCCGTAACTTTATAGTATGAGACTCGAAATTTTCGCAATAAATTCTTTAAACAGTATCTTTTTAAAAGAAGTTTAGCTTTAAAATAAAATTGATGCACTTTAAAATAAAATATTCAATGTATAAATTTAAACGTAGGATTGTTCGGATCAATTTATCGGTGATATTACGTCGTCAATATTGTTTATTTAGAGCCGTCGTGTTTGTTTAGTCACAGTTCTGTTTTCTATCAATTATTTATAAGAATAATTTCTTGTTTTAAAATAGATTCTATATGTATATTTGTAAAAAAGTAACAATTACACCAATGAAAATGTAGGAGAAAAAATGAATGTAAAACGTGTACTGGAAATTGAATAGTCTCTTGACTTGAATTTTTTTTTTTTTTTGTTTTCACACAAGTACCAAAAAATATATTTTTCTTTAAAAAATGAAAAATAAGTAAATATCTATGCAATTACTTATATACATATATATACATTCAATTTATTATAATTGTTTAAAATTAGCATGTAATATTATGCTTTGGATTTTTCACGTAAAATAAATTTCAAGTTTAAATGAAAAATTACTATTCGTATGAATTAATATTTGTCCCACTTCAATCAGAGTGTATTTTACTCAAAAGTAGAGCAAATAGGGCCATTGCTAACACGCTCTCAAAGTTCAACTTTTTAAAACTTTCAGATACTTCTTAATCACAGACTATTGTTTGGTAAATATTCATTGCTGGATTAATATATCAAGTGTAATTAAATTCAAATAAATTAATTTATTGTTATTATTTAAATTTAGATTTTATTAATTTACCAATGGATTATTTAGTATAAAGCTTGAATATTAAATCGTTAGATTGTAATTTTATTGTTAATCAATTTTAACAAAGCGGATATTGTGTATGTTTTTGTAAATAATGCAGTGCAATGAATTGCTAATTAGAATGAATGTGTATATGGTAATTGTGTTTGGAGAAATTTTAAAAATAAGTTGAATACAGTCTGTTTATTTTTAATTCTGAAATAGACATCATTGAGAATTTTATACGAAGAGATGCAATTGTATTTTTGAATTATAGATTTGGCGTAAAATAGCATGTTATGCAGGTATTTGTACACAATGAGATGGTACTGGAATTCTCGTGAATACGCGGCTATCGATTATAAAATAGTGTTAATATTTTATAATACATTATAAATGTGTGAATAATTCATTTTGAGATAAAAGCCATCTCTCGTACATTACTTTCACCTGTTTCCAACGATTTGCAATATTCCGCTTTCTGTTTTTAAATAAATAATTAAGAGGTTGTAAATTTCGCTGAAACAACAAACAGAATTAATTTTAATAAAGCGAGTAATAATTCATGAACGAGCGATGGATTAAAAAAAAAAAAAAAAGAAAAAATGCCAATTCGAGGGAAAGAATAAATATTTGAGTTTCTTCTCGTGGTTAGTTTGTGCAAATGTTAAATCGTTGGTAAGGATACGCATACATTACAAATAGATCATGCCTTTGACGTACAATTTATTTAAATTAATTTATCCAAACGTGTGTGTGTTTACACGATGCAACAATGATGTGGTATTGGCAAAAGTTTTGCGGCCGAGAACAAATGGCGCTTTATAAATACACTGATGAATGAAGAAAAATAAATTTTAGATTAAACGAAAGGTCTCGAATATTGGCTACAGACGGTGAATTATGTCTTGAGTTATTGTCGTTGATTCGATTCAACTCGCTCTTTTCAAGCGCAACGGCCGTGAAAAATATTTGTCGATAAATCGGATTTCAACGCGCCGACCTCTTCATCAAACCGAGCAACGCGATCGAGAGCAATGGAGTATTGGACTATTGGGCGACTGCACTACTACTATCCACTATTAACTATTAACTATCTTCAACCCCCCTCCCCGCCCCCTGACTATCGCGCTCTATTGACTTCGGTGGCACTACTAATAATAGTGCATAGTCGAGGTATTCAATTTCTATTTTTACGAGTTCGCATGCCCGTCGTCTTACCTCCTCCTTCCCTCCCCCCGCCCCCGCCCGCCCCTCGCGCACGTCGACTCTCTTCTTCCTTTTTACGCGCTGCCTCTGCGCATCCGTTCTTTTCATTTCACCCTTTCCTCGCTCATTATGCATTCTTTTTGTTCTCCTTTCGTATTAATTTCAATTGCGTGAGTTCGCGGCGCGGACCGACACGAGATAACCGGCAATTAGTGGCAAAGTTTCAGATCACTTCGAGAACATTTTCAGAAACGCAATAAAACAACGCCGACCAAAGTTTTCTTCGCTTTTCAGCGGTTTTTACGATTATCCATCCGGGAAACTACATCTTAATTTATTCATAATTTTATTAAAATTACGCTATCCTTACTCTCATGCAGTCATTACCTTTTGTTCGTTATTTATTTTTTTTGTTTAATACCTGTTAAATAATAACTTTTGAATAAGGAAGCACAAATAAAATGCTAATCAACGTCGTGTGCTACTATATACTTGGATGTTGAAAAGTTTTTGTGGTATTTAAAAATATAAATTTAACTTCCGTACTGTGATTTCACAGGCCTTGGATTTTGAGCTATCGATTAAAGTATTAAAATGTACATTGTATTTATTAAGATGTTCGAAAAATTAATGTGGATTCCGAAAATTTTCCTTTGCTATTTTGAGAGGCTTTGAGAAACTTTTATCAGTTTTTTTCTTTCTTTTTTTTCTCTCTTAAGTCGATGTAACGAAGAACTAAAGCTGATAAACGTTCCAACATTGAACACGTCTTTTAAAATTAAAACATATTATTTTTAGTTTTAGCTGTTTCATTAAGACATTTTCTAAAATGTACCATATTGCCGTAATAACTTGTAATACCGACAATTTTTGCTAATTTAAAATACAATTTTTTTTTTTTTTTTTTTTTTTTTTTTTTTAACATACAGTGTAATGAGCATTCAGTTGCAGAGTCTATTGTAAATCTAATTATATGTGCAGTATTTTTCATTGCAAGATCTCTCGGAAACACGCAAAGCCCGTAATTAAAATGAATTTTTTGAAAATATATTATTTTTCTTTCGTACGTGACATTTTTGTTATTTTCGTAAAAAGGGTTGCTTAATACTATTGCATTAAAAATCATTTTCTATTATACTCCAAGTCTGTGATTTTGAATCAAAATAGCTTGTACGTGTATATTTACACGAAATTTATATTATTATCAAAATAATTGCAGAACTCTTTTCAATTGAAGCAATATTTTCTAATTTTTCGATACATACCTTCAATTCCCAAGTTTATCTTACACATTAAAATATTTTTCTTCTCGCCTATTATGTTCTCCTTCGGATTTTTCTGCTGCCCTCAGTACAGTTAATCAATTAATTGTGCAATTATCTGTAATTTAACCGAATACGCACAAGGTTGTCCGTTTTTCTAGCTCGGCTTCCTTTGTTTCCGGTAATAAATGAGTTAACGCGGTGATTGCTTAGGGATAAAAAACTCAAAGTAAGATTGAAGTAACACGGGCGCCATTGGTATCGACAGGTGATCGACTTCGGCTCGAGCTGTTACGCAAACCAACGGGTCTACACCTACATCCAGAGTCGGTTCTACCGAGCCCCGGAGGTCATCCTCGGGGCGAGCTACGGCATGCCCATCGACATGTGGTCCCTGGGGTGTATCCTGGTGGAACTGTTTACGGGGATCCCGTTACTCCCCGGCGAGGACGAGCCCGACCAGCTGGCCTGTATCATCGAACTTCTGGGCATGCCGCCCTCGCGACTCCTGGAGAAGGCCAAACGGGCCCGGCAATTTATCAGCACCAAGGGTTACCCGCGTTACAGCGGTTTCACGGTCAAGGCCGACGGTAGCGTCGAGTTCAATGGCGGTCTCTCGAGGCGAGGCAAGTTCCGGGGACCGCCCGGTTCCAAGGATCTCAAGCGTGCCCTCAAGGGCTGCGACGACCCGTTTTTCATCGACTTCATCGAGCGTTGCCTCGAGTGGGATCCCGAGCTCAGGATGACGCCGACGCGCGCGCTCAAGCATTCCTGGCTGAAACGGCGGCTGCCTAGGCCCCCGGACGCCACTCACGACGGCAAGAGTCTGCCCACCAAGAGTCAACAGCAGCCTGGGACACTGGACCTGCCGAGCCAAGCTAGTCTTCACCAGAGCCTTCCGCCTCCGACATTGCTCCAGGTATCCCTTTTTCTTTTTTTTTTTTTCTTTACTTTTACTAAAACTAACCCGAGTTTTACACTTTTTATAGTAGCTTTCGAGTTGTCCCCTAATTTGACCACTTTGCATGACTATTTTCGATTTTGGTTCTTCATCATTTTAAAACCGTTACACAACAGCTCTACCCTCTTTCTTTTTTAATTTTATGCTGTTTACTCATTTTAAATTCGTCGCGCCAATGGTTTACGAGGACATATTTTAACTTTCAGACATTATTTCCCAGTGTCCTTTGCCTTGCATTATGTTACCTCTTTCCTTCTTATCTGAAAGTTTAATTATTTCTAAATTTATTAATGTCTCGAGGAAAAAAATGAAAGTCTTCGTGTTCGGGCGTTTATTTCCAGAACTTTTAGAGTGCTGGACATGTACGATATTACTTGAGAAAAGTGCTCACGGCAACCAATCGACTAGAAGTTTTAAGCGTTTGTCAAAAGTTACCTTGTAGTTTTCAGTATACATTCAAAATTTATATTTTTAGTTGAGTTTTACAACATCCGAAATTAATTGGATGTTTGTGCTCGCTGTAGACTATATAGTAATACCGGAATGACATTTGTATCTCCAATTCTACGCGATTTATTGACCTCGAATTCCTTGTTTTAATTTATTAGCAACTCATCCGAAAGTTTAATATTAGTTCGCTGTGAGTTTGATTCTTATAAACTCAATTTACTTTTAAAAGCACCTACGTGCGTACATATTTCTTGGTTCAAAAAATTATGTAAATGTAGATTTAAAATTTTAAACTTTATAAAACTTTAAGAGATATGTTGTAAATGTTGTACGCAATGTTTGTACTGAATATTTGTAAACAAGTTTGTAAATTATCAATTAGTCAAAACATGTATGCATCTATCTAAAACAAATAGATGCGATTCTCTAAACAAGATAACGTCTACAATATTTAAACTTTAATTCCAATGAGATAATTGTTTTAAAAACATTAAACACTACTTCAATTTGTATATATTTACAAAATAACAGTTAAAATATCATAACATTCAAGGAAAGTTCATCAATTTTTATTCAAGTATACTGACCATAATTTACAGGTACAAATGAGCACATAAACAAACGTATTAGGAATATGGAATATTTAATAAACAGCAAATGACCAATTGATTAAAAATGGATAGAAAAAGTATTTTGGTAAAGCAATGAGCATTTAAATTAATTGCAGCGATCTCCTAATCACGCCTACCACCACAACACAAGGAAGAATCACATTTTAATAAAAAAAAATTCTTATGCTCTGCGTTAGGGTAGCGGTACGTTGGGCCTGCGTACGTGCCCGTCCGGGAATAGCCGGGGCTCGAGCAAGGCGGCGAGTTGTTGCAACCACCAACAACAGCAGCAACAACACCAGCAGCAGCAGTTCGTCGAGCAGCAGCTCCACCAGCAGAAGCAGAGGGTGGAGCAGCACAAGAAGCAGGGCCAGCAAATCGCCAACAAGCTGCGCGAGCTCATCGCCGACATGGGAAACACCATCAACAACGTGAACAACTCCTCGCAGCACAACAATCGCCGTCAGCTGTACACGCAGCTTTCACGACTAAACTTTTCCGACGCATGTGAACCCTCGTTAACGGCTTACCCCTATAAAGCTAATTCACAGTGCCACTCGAAAGCTCTGTGGGACAATCTAAGGTAAGTCCTGCAGTAGCCCGGGTTCGGATGCTTGTAATGCCCATTAGATTAGTGACCCCATTAGTTGTCCGCATACATCCATTGGGTATGTCCACTTGTGTTAAGACCGCAGGCTATCGATCGGGGCGGGTATAAATCATTGTACTCGATATCTTTTTCGCAGGTAATCAAAGAATAATTATGAATTCAATTTGACGCTTCCATTGTAATACTCTTGAAGGACGAGTCATTTAACTGCAATTATTGTTATTAGTATCATTATCGTTATTGTTATTGATATTGACACAAAGCAAAATGTATCTGTCGTCAAAACGCAAATGGCAATCTTATGAGTGATAATTAACAGTTCTTTTTCCAATGAGGAAGAAAAACCAAAAATTCTCATTTTCTCATTCAGCACTTAACGCGTGAATAAATAAATAATTAACGATGAATGCATTATTCATCGTCTGTCTTTCATATATAAATATTTAAGTTACGCTTTAAAATATTGCTTTCAATTATAAATAAATTTACTCAATAATAAAATCCTTATAGAAAAAAAAATTTTGGAACTTTCTTTTTTCATTTGGATAAAATGATATCATAATTGTAAACAAAAAAGTACAGATGACTTCATCGATCATTGCATGATAAAGGCGTCATTTTGAAAAATTAAATTCGTGAAATAATTTTTAATGTTATTATAATTTTCAACTATACATGGTAGTCTAAGGTCTTAATCACCTTTCCTTAAAATGAACATTTTGTAGTGATTATGCAATAGAAATTTATTTGGTAGTATTGATTCAATAGTAATGGATTTAAATAAAAAAAAAATTACGTCGATTTTCGTCATTAGTTTTGACTAGAAAAATTAGTAATTCGGCAATAATATTTCAATATTAATCATGAAAATTAATTGGTGTTTATTTTCACTTAATTTAATATTTTGATAGTATTCTTGTCTTTCTCAAACTAACATTGTCTTTGTTACAATTGTTTATTTATTTATTATGTTTATGTTTAAATGAATGAATGGTTATGTGTAGTCAAATTTTTGTATTCTTTAGTTTCTGTTTTCAATTATTTATATAATGTAGAAAAATGAATTATGTGAAGACTGATAGTTTTCTTTCATAATACATGTATATTTCAAATCGATTTTTTAAAATCACTGTTCGATAATCTGTAGACTCATGTTTGATAAAAAAGTGATCTAATTGATCTTTCAGTTGATTGGAGAAAAACATTCAAACTAGATCTTTAGACGTAATTTTTCAACAAAAAAAAAACTTCTTTTTTTTCTCAGCTGTAGTTTTAGCATCTGAGCAAATCTGATTTTTTATTATTATGTGTTCATTTCAAATAAATGTATAATTGCTTTATAGCCAAATTTGTATTTTTGAGAAATGATGGAGAAATTCATCGTCTCTCTTTTCAATCTAAATTTTCGACTTTGAAATCAGTCATTAATTGTTAGACTTTTACCAAAAGATCAATGATCAATTGATACTTTGATTAGATTAAAAAAGTTTGTGTCTAAAAGCTACTTAACTTGCTCAATATGTATGTAAATATATTGTTTGCTGACTAATGCAATTAGATGTAACGAAATGAATACATGGAACTCGATTTACATCCTCTGCTAATTAAAAAGTTGTTCGCAGAAGCAACACATGCTATTTGTCGCTTATCTCTTTAATTCTTAGTCTGCAGGACGTAAAACAACACAGCAACGGCTCTTCACACGACAGTCACAGTTCTCATGGCTCTTTGGGAAGTGTCTCCGACAGGTCCCTCGTCGATAGGGACATCTGGCAGGACATAAGACGCTACGCTGCCGAAATGTGAACTAGCCCATCCCTTACTCGCCCTTGTCCTCCCCCCCGCCCCGCCACCCAATCCACTTAGCCATTAACTTTTAATCACCGGATCGAAACTGAGATTCGGAATAACTTTTGACGTCTTCGTGATTCTATTCTGCCTTAATTTAGGTTCAAGCTATTACTTCCTTCAATACTAGTTGTCAAAGAATTTTTAAAGAAATTTTGCTCTTACCTTGAAAGTGTGTAATAGCATAACATGAAAGTAGGCTCATGCAGATTCTCTGTATGTTGCATTAATTTTAATGTCTTAGTGAGATTTCTAAAATCAATTTTTAAATTTATCCAATTCTCCAGGTTAGCTAGATATAATTCTACTCTAACGCTGAATTATTTTTTTTATTTTTTTTTGTTTTGTAAAATCATTAACCGATTTAAGAACAGTTTTAGGATCAAATCATAGAATGTAATAGCATTCTCAAACTAGTTTACACATTAAAAATATAGTGTGCAGAAGCCACAAACGGTTCACCGCCGTGGGTGATTCCTTAGGCGGTTTAATGATTTGAAATTAAAATTTCATTAGTGTTCGTTGTGAATAATGGATAGTTTTATATAAATACATGCTATTTATTAAATGCATATTATCACAAAATTTCTGACCAGAGATTTTTTAGGCGATCTTTCAAATGATAGACCGTTTTAATTAGTTACATTAACATAATAGGATAGGTACGAATATAAATGATAGGTTATAACCAGTTTCCATCAAATTTGCAAGTTTAAATGTTGATTAATTTAAACTGTTCATAATTTCATTCAAACACTCTTAGTGAAATTTTTAAACAATTTGACGACATGAATAGTTTTGTAATTTCATAATTGTTAAAAAAAAAATAAAGAATGATTAAAAAAATGTATAATCATTACACAAGTTTTCTTCCAGTAATTTTTGTAAGTGGATTAAAATGATTACATACAATATAAATACTGGTAGATTTCGTATATAATGATGACTTATTTTTGCATTACTCAAAATACTAATTTTAACAATGCTTTTTTTGATTTAAGATTATTCATTATGTTATCACTTGCATATCTGTTGCATATTTGACACCAAAAAAGTTTTATATTTATTAAAAAATTTATATTTCTATAAGTTGGAGAAAGATTGACTTTAAAATATTCCGTTTGATATGAACTTTTATAACCGTAATTTTTTAATATAATAAGCTGTTGATCACAAAAAAAAAAAAAATTTTTATTAAATAAATACATTGACGTTTCGGTTGAATGATAATATTATTTTCATTGATTCTTTTCAAGTTACAGATTACACAGTTGTTTACATTTGTATAATTTATTATGAGTGCCGAATCAACTTCTGCGTTCACGCACGAATATGATGGAGATTGTCGCATTTGTTATGGCTCTGGAGTAACGAGCAAAAAGCTTAAGAGGAGGGGAAAAATTGCAGGGAATCTCGAAGGTCTTGATACTAAATGCACTTCTTATAGTGGTGTGCAATAATGTAACAACCAATTTATTTTATTGTGCAGTGGACAAGTGCGTAGAAGCTTAAAAAAAAAAATAAAAAAAAAATAAAAAGCAAAGAATTTGAATATAATGGGGAATTACAGAGTTGTTAAAATGAACATCTAGTGAACAGATAAAAAAACGCTTTAACGCCTTCTGCAATCCAAGAAAGATGCTGCACACATGCTGTTTTAAATCTTTGTATCGGTCTCTCTCTATCATTAGGTTCTTTGGTACAAGTGTAATTGATTCATTAAAGTTTACAAATGTACTCACTTACCATATTTTGCGTGTGCAGTCGTTTTGCGCGTTTGTTTTATTACGATAGTCTTTTAATTGCTTCTCCAATGTCATCAGTAGCAACTACGATACGTCAAGTTAAAAATCTGCAGTGATATAAGATTTATTGACATTGGATTGTGCAAATAGTTTCATTTTTTATTTTCGCTCATCACTTTTCGCAAAACTAACTTCAAGATTAGGGCTTAACTTTCCTTAATGTCTGTCAAACTGTCGTAAACTATTTGATTAGTTAATATTAAAAAAAAATTTTTTAGTGCATTTGAAATGCCGCGACACTATGTAAATTATACGAATTTTAACAACTTTTTATTCTCATAATAATACTTTCACATGAAAATTTACACAGGATTTAAAAATTATACTTGTTTTTTTAAAGTACAAATATAGTATAAAATACATTAAGTCAATATTAAATAAATGAAAAATAATTATTTTAATATTATAATGCTACTTTATTTGCAATGTAAAATTAATTTTCTTAATTTAATTTCATACATATGTGATATTTAATTAAGAAATGGAAACTCAAATATATTTTAATTGTAAATGAATTATCATATCCATTGATTAAAAGAAAAAAAATTAATTGTTATTCGTTAAAAATATGTTTTAAAATACCAAGTAATACATTTAATTATAACTGTGAAAAAATTATATAGATATTTATAGACAAAAATGTATAAATAAAACGAAATTAATGTTTAAAGATCGATTCCTTTAATTAAATTCAGTTTCATTAGATTGAACATATTGAACATTCAATTAAATAAGTATTATAAATAAATGTGTTACTATATGTGAACCATTTGTCATTTACATGTACTTGCTTTGTGTAAATATGTGAGATTCTTAATATAAAATGAATACCAGTCTAATATTGACACACGGTAAATGGAGATTAAAAAATATTTAAAAATTTGCTATTTTATGTAAATTTTAGAATAAACCTTACGTAACATTGAGGAATAATTGTTAATAACGGGATCGACGAATTGATTACACTATTTAATTGAAACGTCAGCTTTGCTATTATATTACATAAATAGATTGGCTAATTGTGATCAATATCTTATTGTGTCTTTCATTACATTATACAAAACTTGCATACCATTAAAGAGAAGGAACTTTTTTAACTAGTTATAAAATTAGTTGATTAACATTTAAAAAAATTAAAAAATAGTGGCTTAGTAAGTATAGAACGTCGTCAAAAGTTAATTCTAGATTTATTCGATTCAGCGGTATAGATGAATGATTATGCTAGATCCGAGCCCACTTTCCCCTCGCGTTTATTGACACTATTTTATGTAAGTCATGTATTTTTGAGATTTTCCCAGTCCACTGTACTGACTTTACACAAGCGAATGCTGATACTTTTTAGGAGTTTAGTTTGTAATTGTTCTTCTGTCTACGTTCTTAATTCTGTTTTTTACTTTATTACTTAATAGACTGTATGTAAGATTTGGCGAATTAGTATTTCGTTTTCCCGTATGTATGTATCGCGATAATCAGCCGATAATCTGTTTCATCTAAGTCACGTTTATAGAGCCGTGATAGTAAAAGAAACAAGATTTCATGTGATAACCGGAGCATTAGCTATACTCTCGAGTGAACCGAGGGAATTGTTGTACGAGATACTTGGCGTTTCGCTCATCGATCGATCGGATGCTAATCTACTGCCATTAGTTTTTATCATTGTAATGACACGATGACAAATTTTTGCCATGCGCAATTTTGCACTGAATGTATATGTGTACGTTATAAAATGTGCATGTGTAATGCATCATTGAAACTTTTGAAAAATTGTCGGCACACAAATGTTAATTGTGACTAGACCCAAGTGACACTAGGCAAATTTAATAATAATGCATCGATTTGTTTTTTAGTAGCTCGAATTTTGTGTAATTAAATAAAAAGAAGGTAAAAATAAGAAGTGAAAGTGAAATTAAATTGAATTGAATTAAATTGAATTAGTAAATGTAACTTTTGGTGGATAAAGTTTCGATTGAAGTGTCAAATAATGAGCGTTCATGAGTCACAATTCGAATGATATAAAGGCATTTACAAGAATATACTCTATCCCGACTCACACATGAAAATAGCTTTAAAAGCGTCTACGTGACGTCCATATTCTATTGTACAAATTCGAAAAAATTTTTAAAGCGTAAATGAATTTTAAATGAATCAGGTCTTGTACAACGCGTTCCCGAATGTAAACTCGCATGCGCGCGATCTGCCGATATTGTTGACATTGAATTATAAGGCTGTGATCCAACGTCTTGACATTGGGACACTTTGTCGAGATGAATTTCTTTATACTCGGGAAATTAGAGGAGGCGGAACATAATTAGAAGCGAAAAAACATAATTAAAAAGAAAGCTCTCAAGTATTTTAGATTTGCACATGAACGCAACGCACGTATGCACCTGGGGCATCCGAATCGCCTGCGTAGGAAAAAAAGGCAATCGCAGCTGCTCGCCGATTCGGACATTCAAGTGACATTGCATTTCTCCAGATGCCTTAACGCATGCGAAATTTGGCCCGACGTTGTGGTCGCAAAAAAATTCGTCAGTGTAATGTAAACCGACCGTTGTTGCTTTTTTTTTTAAGAAATTTGAACCGAACAACGATCGAAATTTCTATCGATTGTTCTTTTGACCACATTTTAATTCCATATTCACTTTATGTAAATTTTTGTGTCGAATACCTGGCTTTGAATCGAAATGGAATTTTTAATTTTAGAATGAAATAATTGTAACGACGACACACGTAAATGCAATAATACATGCTTCTCGATTACAGTTCGAAATTGAAAAAAAAATATAATGCGTATAATGCAAAATGAATCTGAATCGGCGCTTGGCTCCGTTTGAATTTGTCTCGGAAAAAAGAGATATAGAGGAAAATTGTGTAGCCGCTATTAAACTGCGTAGAGAGAAATGGAAATCCAAAGTTTGCGAAAGCTGTGTAAGATCATCGTACATTTTTCCTTATAAGCTGCGACTCGCTTTTAATAATTATGTATATCAACCGTTTTTGTTCATCTTTAAATCAATTGAATTTTACAGGCTAACATATCGAGCGACGAGTCGTCGACCGAGCGACCGAGTGATATGATAAAAGAAAAGCTAAAGTCATAATTTTATTTGCATTTGTATAAAACATAAATGCTAGGAAAATGTAAACAAGGAATTGTAAAATTCATATGAATATATATACACATATATATATATATACATATATATATGTTTATATATATACATATAAACAATTGTATGGAAAAATATTACAGTTTATATAGATTGATATTTAAGGAAGTACATACCACAATTAAAAAACACATTTGTGTAATTACAAAATTCAATTTGATTTTTACAATGTGAACATGCGTAATGTATCAAATTACTTTTTTTTTTCTTCAGTATTAATAAGCATTTTTCATATTCCAATTGTAAATAATTCTACGCTATTTGTAATTTAACTCCGATAAAACTATCTTATGATATTCATTTCAATTAGATTAAATGGAATTTAATAAAATTTAAATTTCAACTAGTGGCTAATAGAAAGAACATTATTTTTTCATATAAAAAAATGATAATTATGCATGTTTCTCATTTAGTGTGAGTATTAAACTGTTTTAGACCAGTAGTATGTGCGTAGGCATGGTGCGTGTGTATGTGTTTCTACGTTAATTTTTTGTGCAAATAATATCTAAGAAAATTTATGAATAATAATTAAATTTTACACGCGTATGTTCATATGCATGTGTGAGTGTGTGTTTAAATATGTGCAAGTTTCTTTTACAAACTATCGCTTTTTAATCGAACTATCGGTATATAATATAAATTTAAACTATCCTTGTTATACATATTTAAGGAAATGCCTTAAGTTCATTCGTTTTTAAATATTTTATACTGTCGGTACAACTTCTATACAGCTTTGCATTATTGGCCCAATTCTAAAGTATAAATATCGACAATCTTGGAAAATAATCAGGCGAGATTATCCTCTATTCATTTTTCTTAACGTACACCCAGGTTATTTTGTAATTTAAGCTTTATTTATAAGGCGTAATATTAAAAAAAAAATTTTGTTAAGCGTCACGATTCTTCCGAATGTAATAATCGATAACTGCATATCTACTGATTTATTATGACATAGAGGAAGTTATTTTGGAAAAAGTCGCATCTTATCTTGTGATACTGTTTATTTTATTATGTAGGCGAAATTTTAATGAATTAACCAGACAATTTATGAATTAATGATTAAAAACAAACAAAAAAAAAAAAAAAAAAAATTGTAACCAATGTTTTATCCAGTCCATTTTTTCAAATGTCGATAGTATGGTAATACAACATAAAATGAATTACAAGAAACTTGCTCGGGTTTTTCCAAAAACATGATCTCAATGTTATTTTGCTTTAATTTTGTTGCGGGCAATTATTAAAGCAATGTACAATATTCATATTTACCACGTAATTTGCTGAACAAATCAAGCGATAAATATTTTGTCAACAAATAATAAACTCGTTTGATTTGTACAACATTATTGATAATCTCAACATATGTTCTTTCAATAATTTTTATGGAACTATAGATATAGTTACTTGAAATTTTGTATAATAGCTTATCATTATACCACTCCGAGTCAGTGTATCTTTAATTTTTTCATAAAAATCGACTGTTTTTTATAATAATAATAGAGTAGTGTTTATTTATCCATGGTTGGCATAGCAGGTCACGTAGTAAGAGTTAATATTGTACGATTAATTTAAAAAAAAAAAAAAATAGAAAATCAACGGTTCTCTACAATGAAACTGTAGGCATCATATTAACGAGTTTTTCTACACTGATTACTGTAGAAAGAAACATTACTGAGTTTGTAGCAATGCTGTCTCAGTAATTATTCAGGAAGTAGTACTAAATATTATATGTATGTACGCAAGCACGATTAACGACACTGTAAATAGCATAAAACATGACTACTAGAATCAGAGCGAAGAATTACGAGTTTTTGACGATTCATCGTTGTTAATAATATGTTCAAAATTGATTTCAATATTTTTATTTTTTTGTTGTCATTCTATTTATCAATTTACATTTTTTAAATTTAACATTTAAAAATTTAATAATTTTGTGTGAAGTATTTTTGCACGATACAATTTAGAATTATTGTTTAGAATATTAATTTATTGCTGTTACTCACTGCTTTTAAAACTACATTTAATATAATTAATTTCAATAGAAAATTGATTTTTTTTTTAATACGAAAGGAAAAAAAATTTAAACTGTATATAAATATACATTTTATAGAGTTTTTTATCATATTTTAGAAATGTATAGGACAAATTTTCAATATTAAGCATGAATCATAATAAGAATTAATATTCACGTATCAATAAGTGCCATTATTTGGGCAACAACAATCTGATGTTGGAGTAATAGCTTAAATTAAAATTTTTGAAATAAATATTGCTTAAATGAAGTGAAGAACAAACTTAATTATTGAATTGCTGATTTAACGAGAAATTGATATTATGAAAATTGAAATTTTAATTGTAAATTGATCTACAAAGTTTGTTGACTTCTGTTATGAAGTGCAGTCAAATTTCAATATAAAAACCTTGACACGGATGTCAATAAAGTAAAATATTTGATACCAGCTATACCTTGACTAATGTCATAAACATTAGTGTTAAACTGCATATATTTTGCGATTAGATATAATATTTTCCACTATTAAATCTAATAACGTAGAATAATCTTCGTTCTAGTACATAAATAAAATTTGAAAGTAGTGATATTTTACCATCAACAACATAGACCTTCTTCATAATAGATAATTATATATTTGTAGATGATGATTATAAAAATGCTGGAGTTGCATTAGATGTGGCTGTTTAAATTTGGAGAACTAATTTCAGCAACGTATAAATAGTTTGATTTAATATTGAAATACCGGTTTCATCGTAGGGACAAAAGTAGCGTCATGCAATTCAAGGAGTCTATACTTATTTTTAATGCAAAGCTTTTTCTATCATTATTAGTGTCATCTGAATGTGATCTGGTGGGGCTGTTGGTTTCAGATGAATTAGTAACTTGAAATTATTGCGACATATTCTCATACGCCTGATTTCTAGTGATGGTTGTAAATGTTTATTAATAAGATTCTTTGCAATAATGATGACCACAGCTTTGCTAGGTTTATAATGCACTATTGATGGTTGTATTTCCAATTGTTTCTTTTCCTTTACTAAAGTGATGGTCGTTGCAGTTGTGTACAGTGTATAATGTGTGTTCCACGTTATTATAAATCACTTTCTACTGTTCAGTGTTTTGGAAACCTTGCCTATTGATGTTTAGTTTAGTCTTCACAAAGAGGTCTCCACTAATGGTAAGAGTGATGAGAATACTGACCAGAACATAGATATTACTTCCGCGTTTTTTTACATCAATGTCCTCTTGGGATACTACAGATATTGCCTCTTCAGGTTCCATTTTACTGACATTTTGTGCAGCAAGTAAGTCTGGAAATGGTTAGTGCCAAACAGCGAATATTAGAATTGTTATTGTTAAAGTGATTAATAAGAAGGAAGAGATATAATCATTTCTGTCTAGTCGAACTAGTGGTTATTTGTAATAATGGAACCTGTTGTCCAGGTGTTATGGAGTTGTAAACAATACGTTACATGTCTGTTCTCGTCTTTGAATATAGAAAGTAGTCTATGATAATACACGCGTTTCTGTACGCGATGTATCATCGGCTCTACAGTGGTGGTAGAGTTTCCTGGTAGATCAGTCAGCTAGATCCTGTATTGGAAATTTTTGTTATAGCTGCTCAAGAGTGAGTAGGTGCGGTGTTACGAGATGTACGTGAGTAGCTAGTTAACTGACTGAATGTAGGACTGAATGCTTTAAGGTCTCGTGGTTGAGTGGGTACAGGTGAGTGAACTGGATTTTACCCACTTGGTAGTCATGTAAAAAAAATAGTTTGATGACGTATTTGAGTCAGTGTAAGTTTATACAATCCACAATTGTCATCAGGTGAATCAGCTTTCAAAACACGTCTTGCTCGATCAAGATATTCCATTACATCGAGTTGACTTGACGCCTTGTAATGGGGAGGGGGGGGGTTAATCAACCTGAAATATAAAATGTTCACGCCTTTGAGAGTGAGATACGTAGTTGTTAGAATATAATAAGTATTGCAATAGTTGTTGGTGAAGTAGCTATGGAAACAGCTTTTGATAGATAATGTCGGGATAAATTTTTGCATTTTCTGATTTAAATAGTGATGTTTTTTTTTTTTTTTGATATTATTTTAAGAGAAGCAAAGATGAACAACAATCGATCAGTGCTCGCTAATTTTTCGCAATGAATTTTGCGCAAACACTTGAAAAAAAACATAATGCATTATACATACCTTTATATGCATCGGTGGAAAACTCATTTGTAACAGCGCGCGCATGTTTTGAAGCATATTCATATGTGTACAATAGTAATAATGGTAAAGAAAACAAAAAAACAAAAACAAAAAAAAACAAGAACTTTAGGTGTATAAATGTATAATAAGGGCGATTTGTAATTGATGATAAAATAATATTGAAATGAAAAGGAGAGAAAAGCGTGTGAATTTCTTTTTAAGCGGCGATGCAATTATGATCTCTTTATTCGTACTACGCGGCATACTATTAGTAATTATGTATAAACAAGATGAATTGATGCTGTAAAGAAGAGAAGAATAAAATGTGTATACGTCCAACCGCATTTTACCTCTTAGTTCAATTCCCCTCGCGGATGCTGGGCGACCGAGCGATCGGTAACTCGCCGATGCCTGCGATTTATACACATTGGAGACGATTTTGTCAAATGGAGAGAGGAGGCTTTTGTTGTTGAATTCGTGCGAAGCCAGCGAGGAACGACACGAGGATACCGATGATGTCGTCGGAGGTAAATCAGCGCGCCGTGATATTTGTTTTTGCGAAAGGAATTCGCATAGGTGGGTTGGAACAATGGAGATGAAAAATAATGATTAAACGCCTTGAGAGTATCGCCTCATCCGCTTAGACTCGGATCATAAAAATTACACTTTTGCGTAAACGTTTAAGGAACGTCCTGGCGAGGTAATCGCAAACGTTAACCCCGTGTCAAGGCAATGTTCAACGATATTTTAAATAGTTAGTGTTCGATGAAGACTAGGGAGCGAGAGAGTGAGAATGAGAGAGAGAATAAGAGAGAGAGAGAGAGAGAACGGAACGAGGCTTAAATCGCCAAAGTGAAGCGCTTTCGAGTTGTATGTTGTACTTTTCGAAGCGCACACGAGCGGTTGAACTGCTTCTTGAGGTTCAGTGCCCGAATACCTGATTCAATTATTATAAGTAAATAAATACTGCTTATGACGGTTAAATTCTTGTTGCAAATTTATTTATTTATCCCGTGACCTCTTTCCTCACCAAATGCCTCGAGCGAATAGAGTAATGCGACGCGCAAAACTTCTTTGTGTGCGTAGGCGATTTTTGGGAATTGTCGGACACCCGAGACTCGCCCCGATCGTCGGATCAAAGGAAATGATAATCTGACGATCGTGTGTCACCTCACATATAATAAACAAAGAAACAGTAGTCGAACGGCGGCGACAAGATGTTTTTCTCCTTTCTGTGCAAGAGATCGATTACAACAATTTTTTTTTTTAATACTTAAATTCATGATTTTAATTAGTTCCATCTCAAGTGTTTGTCAAAGAGGTTTTGTTCCTATTTCATATTAGTTTGCTTCGTTAAAACGACAGTTAGAATTTAAATCTTAACAGCCTACGACTAGTATTTTAATAAAAGCGCTCAAGGAACGAGGGAAGCAATTTGCACCGACATTAATATCGCTAACGAT
Source organism: Eupristina koningsbergeri (assembly GCA_018907245.1). Classification (NCBI taxonomy): domain Eukaryota; kingdom Metazoa; phylum Arthropoda; class Insecta; order Hymenoptera; family Agaonidae; genus Eupristina; species Eupristina koningsbergeri. Next base: position 231,542 of record JACCHV010002783.1, on the reverse strand, counting down.
TTTATTTAAAAAGCGAAAAATCCGCAATAACTTTTAACTGCGAAAGCAATTAAAATATCGCGAATAGCGGCAATGAGCCCTGGATAATAACTCCAACAATCATCATACACTCATAAGCATAATGTGCTCGTAAACATAAGGACGGGTAGTTGTGGAAATTTATGTTGAGCCTATTGCGCACAAACAACAACGAGTAACTTCGAAACCGACATCAAATGCGTCGTAACGTTCGAATAAAAGCACGAGTTTCATTTGAATTTTGCAGCAAAGATTCTAACGTAAAACGGCGTAAACATTATCTCGCGAGTTTTTGCGAGGATTGTTTTTGTTTACTCGTTACCCAACCGCAACTATAAATCTAATTTATCATCCCAAGAATGTCTCTGGCATTATTATTACTTTACTATTTTGTATCGGAGTTTGTTTAAAATTTTTTCTCGATAAAGCTAATCGCCGAGTGCACTTGAAATATTTTCCTAGCAGTAGTAATATCTTCGCTCGATGATTATTCGGTAAAAAATTAGTCGTCGCGAGAATGAATGAAGTGTGAATAACGAATTGATTGTCCAAATGATGCGTCGCGATAAAACGAGCGATTCAACGGCGATTGATTTTTTTATCTCGCGAGTTGCATCATCATCGCAAAGCTGCTCTAGAAACTGAAAAAACCGCCGACCATGAGCAACGGCAAACGAAACGATGTCAATGAACGCCGGATTAACAGTCGTCAATTAGCGAAATCGTCCGCGAGGAAGCCCGCGCCCCACTTTCGCGGACGACGGGAAGGGGAAAGAGAAGCGTTGTTTCCTGGAATCGTTCACCAAGAGTCGGAGCTCGCGAACAGGATGTCCCACTCGCACGTGCGGAACCGCGCTTGCCTGTGTGGGTGAGGTGGCTCGGCTCCTTACAGGGCGCCAATGAGGAGCGAGTGTGTCGGTGTGTAGTGACGCCCGAGCGCCGAAGCGCCGCGACGAGCGTTCGGGGAAGCGCGGCGTCCCTACCGAGTCTGCTGGTGTGTTGTGCAGGTACGACACGATATGTAAAGGACGGCCTCTGCGGAGAAAAGGACAGTCTACGAGTGACTGCGCACGCAGAGCATCGGACCCAACGCCAGGAGCAGAGCCCGGACCCTCGGCTGCCTCCGACGACGTCCTCGAGGACCTCCCCCGGAGCGCGCGTAAACAAAGTGCCATTACGAATCCGGAAGAAGCCGCGCGGAGCTGCTCTCGACACCGATTGAGGCGGGGGGCACTTTTACGTCGCGGTCCCCCCTGCGCGCACGCGTGTGTGTGTGTGTGTGAGGGGTCTCTGTGCGAGTGTGCAGCTGCGCCATGGCCATTCGAGCAGCAGCTCTCGAGTGTTCGTGTTTGTTCTCCTTTCTTTTACGGTAATTGAAAATCGGCGAGCGCACTCTCCCTCTCTCTCCCTCCCTCTCGGACATTCTAATGAAACTCGATCACCCGTGGTGAAATCGGCGAGGTGAAATTTGACAGGAATATGGCTCTCCCTCTCCGCTCTGACGTCGATCTTTAAGGTTCGCTCGGACGCTCGCTAGATACCTTTTTTTTCTCCTCAAGGACATCGAGCTCTCGTGCGCTTGTTTCCAAATAAACAGCAGCTGGGGGATCGAGCAGTTGCTGGACTCGAGGCGCATCTGCTCCCGCTGTCCCTTTTGTTTTTTCTACTCTCGGATATCACCTCGAGGACTCTGCAAGGACATCCATGTGCAACTCGAGACGCGGGTAAACGCCGTCGTTCCGCATAGGTTTCGCGAGCTTGCAGTATGCTCAGTGAGACCTCCAGCTCCAGGCTATTATGGCAGCAGGAGAGGATAGCGTTATCAATGCGTCCAATGCATCGGGCAACAACAACAACAACAACAACAACGCCAAACCTCGGCAAGAGAAGCAGTACGATTATCTCCTCAAGTTCCTTCTCGTGGGCGACAGCGACGTAGGCAAGCAGGAGATCCTCAGTGGACTGGAAGATGGTGCCTTCGAGTCCCCGTTTTGTAGCGGCAGTGGTACGACACCTTTTTTCGATACTTATCATCATTATCATCATCATCATTATTATCATTATCATCATTATTATTATTTATTCTGGCTTTTTTGTAAACAGCCTACAAAACAACAACTATACTGTTGGATGGGAAGAGAGTAAAGTTACAACTCTGGGACACATCGGGTCAAGGGAGGTTTTGCACCATCATCAGGTCTTATTCCAGAGGAGCTCAAGGAATCCTACTGGTTTATGATATTACAAACAAGTGGTCCTTTGATGGAATCGATCGATGGTTAAAAGAAGTGGAAGAGGTAAATTTTGAATTGTTTGTCGAGTTAATTCTTATTACGATTGTTAATTTTATCCCTTTTGTCGATGCAGCAAGCACCTGGAATACCTAAAGTATTAGTTGGCAACCGTCTTCATTTAGCTTTTAAAAGACAAGTGAGTGGACGGGATGCTGAATTGTATGCTGCAAAGAATCGTATGGCTTTCTTTGAGGTTTCGCCACTTTGTGATTTTAATATAAGAGAAAGCTTCTCTGAATTATCCCGTATGGCTCTTCATCGTAATGGGATGGAACGTCTTTGGAGATCCAACAAAGGTATTAATGCAAATAAGATACCTATTTCACCGTTGAAATAATAAATAAGATTAAAGAATGATAAAAGTTTACGAATATCTACATTACACGTTTCTACAGTATTTTCATCACAATTAACTTCTCATTATCAATGGTAACTATTTCAATTTTTAGTTTTGAGTCTCCAAGAATTATCCTGTCGGGCAATCGTGGCCAGAACAACAGTCTACGGCATAGACCAACTACCACTTCCTGCGTCCATAAAATCTCATTTAAAGTCTTATGCCATGACTACTGTGCCGCAGTTGCGACCACGTCTTCACACTTCCTGTGGCAGTCGCACTCTCTGCACCATTAAAGCCTTGAATATTGGTCATCGTAAGCTGCGGTTCGTAGCAGGGACGAGTCCTAGTAGTGGAGGATCATCGACACCTGGTAGTTCACCGTCCGGAAGTATTAATGATTCGCGTACGAGTTGCGTAGGTCGGAATTCCTGCACGATATCTTGATTAAAAAAAGCGTTAATTTATATTCTGTCCATACTCTGTTGCAGAGTTTAATGACGCATTTTCATTTGTTTACTCTGCACCTGAATTTTAAGTGAGATTTAACCCATTTTTAACATTAAAGTACTATAAAACTTTCAATATCTATATATATATGTAAAGGTTATAATTATAATATATAATTTAAAAATTTTATTATTAGTTGTACAAAATAATATAAAGTAAAATGCAGATGAAACTTTTGAATAGACGTCCGTCTGCTGTATTTAAGAAATTTATAAAATTTCTTCTTCATGGTAAATAGAAAATTTCGATACGGGCAATATATGACTTAATTATTATATAGGTACGTGATACATTTTCGCGCGTGCACGTGTGTGTGTGTTGCGTACATCTGCCCGCGCGAATGGCTGTTGTACTGGAAACGTATGAAAACATTGTAACCGTAAACATGCAATTCTTAGTTTTTAAGAATTTAAGACTTCATTATAACGACTGTAAGCTGTTATGTTTTTATTTTATTGTTTTTATGAAAATTTTTAGGGCCAAAAGACATCTAGTCGGATATTCAAATTCTTATTCAATTGATTTTTCATAAATAATGCAACTAATAATTGGTCATTATAATGAATTATATACATCTGCATTCAAACGTACATTGAAGTAAATATACTTTGGTAAATTGTGTTTTATAAACTTTGCAACGACATGTACAAACAAATTTTTTATGCTCTTCCACATTAACTTGACTTTAATCAGCAACAGTAGCGAGCTAGTCAAAGTGATAAATTTCAAACTTTATACAAACTCTACTCTTTCATACTCGCTGTAAGTTTATTTTGGTTTAACAAAATATGTATTTATATATAAATATATGTTTAGGGGTTGTACAAACATTAACAGGCATCATCTGTTATCGACTTCAAATAATGTAATAGTATCGATGCGATTATTGATTGATTACAAGTATCGTTCTTGATAAATGGAATCGATTAAGAGTTAGAGCTGCTGTAATATTAGTTGTATTAATGTTTTCGAGGTTTTAACGAGAACTGAAAAATGAATGTATAAAAAAAATGAGAAAATTATGTTATTGCTTGTGCATACATTACTGTAAGACGTTAAAAACGCGATTGCAAGAGAACTGGATGCCGATCATATTTTTGTACATCTTGTATAAAGTATTTTATGTTGCAAAACTAATAGTTAATGAGTGTATGCAGGTGTGGGTGTATGAATTTTTGAAATCATTAAGCGTAACGCGTGCATGTCGCTCGTAGACAAAATGTGAAACACTTGTAATATAAATAACATTCAAGTACATAATTTGCTTTTTTATTTAAAAACAAAAATTAACCATTATTTTATGCTTTCATAACACATTTCTGTAAAATTTGCAATTTAATTAAGGAAACACGTGGTTTTTTATAGGGAAATTATCGATTACCATAGCAACAGATAAGTGTAATACTAAATAATACGTGACAGTGCGTAGATTTTCATTGTAGGTTATCATACAAGCATTTAGTGAAATGAAAAATGAGCAATATATCTAAATGTCAACATTTAAAACTATACTTTAGATTAAAAAATAATGAATGCATTATTGAAAAGTCGCTTGAAGGTTTTATGAATAATTCTAAAACTGTTGATCCCGAAATTTGGAATAGCTTAAAACGGGATATCGAAAAAAACGAAAATGAAAGGTAATCTGAAAGTACATATTTTTAATTAGTAGTTTTAATTAAATTTATGAATATGATTTATAAATTAGGCAACAGTTGGTTACTTCAGTTAAAGAATCAATTATAAATACGTATGAAGAATTAAAGGCGGTGAAAGCTTTAATAAACGAGGCAAATGTTGATAAAATTGGTAAACAATTTTTATTAAAAAATTTTGAAATTTATTAAGATTCAGTTTTACATTATTTTATTGATTTATTTTTTTAAGAACTTGATTCCTTTAAAAAAAAGTTACAATGTTTATGGAAGAAAATACAAGAATTTAAAATCTTGTGCAATAATTCTATGGACACATTGTCTGGAGCACAAAACACTTTAGAAGAGGATCTTAACACATTTTCGCGATCTATTCATAAACATAAGAATTATTCCGATAATTGTCATAATAAATTAAAATTTAAAATACAAGTAGATAAAGAAGAACCTCCAAGAGAATGTGATTATAATAAAGTTGAAGATTTTTGTTCTTTATTGGCAAAAACAGGTATGAATTTCATGTATAAATTAAATTTACCCAATACGTAATTTTATAAAATTTTTTTTTTGAAACAAATTTATTGTAAAATGTATTGTCAAGTGTCTTTATCTGTATGTTATATTATAAAATATTGGAACTTTCAATTATAGTAATAATATTTTAATATTATATTAATTATTACAAATAGTATTCAAAAACTACAACTTTGTACTAGTTTTACAAATTGCTAGTTTAGTATTTAAGAAATATTTCTGCAATATTTCTTGTAATCGCTAATAGACATATTCTTGAGATTTTATTGAAAATTATAATATTTAAGATAAATTTTTCCAGAGTATTGCTGAAATATTAATTTCAAGTGGGCAATGATTTAATGCTATCAATACTTGTTTCCTTTGAAAAAACATATTTTTTTGTAAAAATAAATTGTGTGAAAATCGTTTTAACACTTGTGTATTGCACATACATATATGTATTTGGAGTGTATGAATTAAATATACAGATATTATATATACTTTGCAATTCAAATATTTTCTTTATACATGCCAAGTTGATCAAGTTTAAAGCGATAAATTAGTGCAAATTAACAGAGGATTATAAATTATTTACTTTATACTTTTAATTTTTAATATTTGGTACTGAATGAATTAAAAAATTGAAAATAAATAATTCAATAAAATTCACCAACACCAGTGGATTATTGAGTTATGACTTAAATTTAATATTTCACTTGATTATGAGACATTTAATTTTTAAAATATTTTCACATTTTATTTTATTATTTAATTTAATAAATTCAATTAATCATTAATTGCTACCCTTACATGTTTCAATCTTTAGTTACAAAAAAACTTAAATTGAAATTGGTAATCGGTAAAAATCGCAATTTATGATCGCTTAAGTTTTGAAATAAATTAAACTAGATATAGATATACTGCATAATATACATTTTCATTAATAAAAAGAAATTATTCAAAAGTTGTTCCTATTCTGTTTTTATAAAATTTGCTACAAAATTTTATGCGACTTTCTTTCATTTTGAAAATTACTTCTTGTATTTCATTAATTATTCATTTAACATTCTAGTAAATATTCAAATTTTGAAAGGTGAACATTATATGGTAAAACCAGTTTCTTACCTTTGAATTTGTTTGGTTTTTCAAGCTATCAGCCATAAATTCATAAACGAGTTAGTCGACATAATAAATTTTTGTTTTTCGAACAGTTCACTTCCTGAACTAAAAATTTGAATAAATTATAATTAGACTGTTATTAAAGAATAAGTAATGATTAAACAATGGTAATTTCATTGCCTTGATGTCGATCTCTATAATTTATCTGATCGATATAATAGGACACACCGGCAACTGGAGCGAACAAGATCACCTGCTCTTTTTGAAGTTCCGCAAGAAGCACAAGACCATAGCTTCTCTCGTAATTGCTATGCAAGCAAAATGTCCTGACCTGACAAAAGAATGTATTATTAATCACGAGGCTTGGTATAAAGTATATTTGGATTTGCGAGAAAAGCAAAAGCTTGCGGTCGAGGAATGGCGGAAAAAAAGGGAAATAGAGCGGCTCGGGAAAGTCGCCAAGGTGGAGGAAATTCAAGCGAAGCCTATCGATCATTTATTAGATGTTCCGGAGCACAAGAAGGCGGAAATCGAAAAGAAGAAGGAAAAGGTAAGGCAGTGGAAAGAGCAGAAGGAAAAATTGAGAGCTGCTGAGGAGGAGCAGTTATTGAAGCGCCTCAAGGCCAAAAGGGAAAATAAGGAAAATCGGAGGCGACTTCGAGCTCTGAGACTCAAGAAGCTCATTATCGATCGCAAGGAGACTAAGCCTGTCGAGGAAAACAAATGTCCTAATAATCCCAAGGAAAACAATACTAATGTTTCTGATTATCCGGCATCTATGTCTTCTTTTTTCTTGCAATTGTACAGGTACTCATGGCTATTGGTATCATCTTCCTTTCAATTTACTTGTAACATAAAAAAACTAAATCAAATAATAGGTATGAATATTGTTGGTGTCTGATTTTTTATTAATAAATTTATCAGTAATAATTCAATATTATTAAATAAAATAAAAAAATAATTTTATAGTTAATTTTTAATTAATAATTCTATTTTTTTTTTTATAGATTAAAATCTGACTTTTAAAATATAATTAAGTAAGATATTTTTATTTTTGAAATCATATATTTGAACGCCCTACAATAGATCATGAAGATTGTAATATTATAGGAATGAAGTTTTGTAAATTTCGTAAAAAATTAATTTAAATTCTTACTCATAATTATTTAATAGGAAAAAAGCATTATATATACTTACTATATAATAGGAATCTACATTATAAACATTAATTACATTTCAAAATTTTTTTTATTAATATTATACTTTTAATACAATTTTTACAAGCTATTAAAAAAGTATTCTTTTTAAAAACGTTTATTGAATTTTATTTTTTTAGGCTAAGAGATCAACAGTATTCGGAGAAAAGAAAAAATATTATACTTTCAAAGAAAGAAAACATAAAAAACCATGTACAACCAATTAAATATAATTTTTCTAAAAAGTCTGAATCAACGTTGTTTAAAGAGACAAAAGCTTGGCAAGAAAAGCATAAAAAGGATGAAATAAAAAATACAAATAATAATTTTTCTTATATAAAAGATTTGCCTAGAAGGTATAAATATCACAAATACTTTAAATATATTTTCTATCGAATTACATAAGAATTAAATTTATTTTTTATTTTAGAATATCAGTAAGCTGGAAAGATTATGAGATCCCTCGATCATTTTGCCAAATATAAATGTAGTAATGTAGTCTCGATTGAAAATATTTTAATTTTAATTACATTGTATATATGTTAAGGACAATAAAATAAAATTTAAATAAAAGGTGTAAAAAGGTGCATTAAATATTTATAACTCAACGCATTTTGATATATGCTTATGTTTATTTTTTTCTTTATGAACGTACCGTTTTCTTTCAGACGATGTACATAATAATTTATGAGTAAACGAGCGTTAAGTCTTATCCAGAACTGCCGTTTTGTCTTCACTTCGACATATTTATTTATTTAAACTTTACAACATTTCATTTTTTCCGAGGTCTAGGTATCGCTACACATAAATTTATTGCGTTATGGATAACATTAACACTGGACAGCTTTACTCAAATATATATACATATATAATATACATATACATGTACATACGTCCATACATACATACACGTACATACATACATTTATATGTATATATGTACAATTATATACATCTATATATATATAAATATATATACGTATACATATATAAATATATATAAATATATAAATATATATATATATATATAATATACTTTCTATGAATCTGCTCGTTAATTGATATTCTTTCGTTAGATTACTAAATACAAAAACATAGTTGATGCGGTATGTGGTAATGTTATAATACAAGCGAGCCTCCTTATTGCGTCGAATAGGGTGCTACTTTTTTTTTTTTTTTTTCAACGGGACCTTACTCGACACGATACATTGACCACCTCATGGAAATACTTATGTACGAAGAGTCCTTAACTTTTAAATTATACGTACGTAGAAATATAATTATTTAGTTTCACTGTACTTCCTAAAAGGTTCATTACAATGAAAGGTAAGGTGTAAAACAAAACGCTCTCTTTATTTTTCTCCTATTACACTAGTAATTGTCTTTCCTATATTTCCGCTTTATATCTCTTATGCATTCACGCACACTCACGTTCGCACAACCTTTTGCCTTTCTTTCGTTGCTACTGGCATCCGGCTTTCTTACCCCCATTTTCCCCATTTTCTCCAGTCATATATACTGTTTATGTATATATATCTTTACTTTTATTTATAATCATTTTTAGCTTATGTTCGGCGTCGAGAGACAATCTCGCGATTCATTTTCCCTTTATCGTTTAATAAATATATACACGAGTGAAAATTTGTACAGTCATTTAATCATTTTAATTGAATTATATCTGGTTTTTTTGTTTTTCATTTTTTCGACTACGTTTTCCAATCTTTTAATACGATACTTTTACGCGTATCTATTACTATTTTTGTTCCACTATTTTGTCCCATTCTTATAGATCTATCATTGCACGCTTTTTGCAAAAGGAAAAAGTTCATCCGGCCGCTTTCACGATGCTTTGGCTCTTGGAGAGGAATTTCTTGCTATACGGCCGATAATGATTTCATTTAGAAATGTTAGGATGTCTTCTTAATTTATTATGATTTTTTTTTCTCTTCTATATCATCTATAAAATGGAACACATGTAAACGTTTCTCTTTTTTCGAGACAAATTTTTTGTTTTTCCTATATCTAACGATTTATAATTCATTTTTAAAAACATTCGTTCATGCCAAAATTTGTAATTTTATTTTATAATTTTATTAGCGATAACAATACGATCAAAGCACGAATTTCTTTTTAAAAAGAAAAATTTCATTGTTAAAAAAGAAAATATTATTTCTTGATATTATATAATAAAAATGCAGATAATTCATTATATTTGCGACTAAGAAAAAATCAGTTGTATGTAATTTAAAAAGCATAGCTTCCAGCATGTTAATAAATAATTTTATGCTCTGAAACAAAAAATTCGAAAATTCTTTAATTGATTAAGAATATAAAATTCAACTGTTGTTTTTTCATTAGAATCATTTCACTCTAAAAGTTTTTCGCGGGTAATCAGCCTCGCATTGCGCAGGCTTACCATTGTTTTTCTACTAATCTTTAAAAGTTAAATACAATAATATAGCGTATACATCGAAGACGAGAGCGCAGAGTTTTTGTTGTTAAGGTATGATATTCTTGGGAGAGCGAAAAACATAAACTCTTTGAATAATAAATACCTAATGTTACAACGAAAATCGCTTTTTAAGTATTCTTTCGTAATATTCCATTACTAAGTTTTGTTTCGTGTAAGAAAATAAGATATTTTAGTCAAGTTTGTAATTATTTCTTTTCTTTTTTTTTTCATTATGTACATAATATTATTTCTTAATTCTTTTTTACAAATAACACATATCTCTCCTGTTCGTTCTGTCTTATTTCTTTCACACTTTCATTTATGATCCCATATTTTAATAGTAATCTTTTAAGCTTTACATTTGAGAAATATTCCAACGATTTAATATCTCTTTTTTTGATCCTAAAAACTGCAGTAATTAAAACTATGTTTCACTACAAAAGCTCTCTCTTTCTCTCACCTTCGTTAATGGATTTAGAAAAAAGTCGAGTATCGGCTGGTCCTTATTCTGTAATATTTTCGAGAAAGAAATATTCTGTCCCTTGCTCGAAATAAAAAGCATCAATTAGCATCTATGAATATAACTTATTATCTTGCTTCTTTCTTTCTATTTCTTTCTCACTCTCAAAATTTTATATATACACAGGCGAAAGTTTGTTCACAACGCACGGGAAGGAGTTCGTCTTTTTCCGCTCTAAGTATGAGCTTTCAACACCGGCACAGTGGGAATTGAAAAAGAAAATTATTTGAAAACAATCGAATGAAGAGCGACCCACGGCTACTCACACGAGAAAGTCGGGGTCGCTGATGTCCTCTCCGCTTTCACTGCTATCGGATAGTCTTCTCCTCTTTTTCTTCTTATGCTTTTTGGGCTTATCCGTTTTGTGCGCTCGATGCTTGCGGTGGTGCTCCTTGCTCGAGGGTGTGTGGTGCTGTTGGTGATGGCTCGCGTGAATCGTGATGGGAGGGACTCTGGGAGGACCTTGGCTCTGGGCCATCGAGTTGTTCGGATGCTCCGGTACCTGGTGCACTTGGTACTGAACAGGGGTGGTTGGAGGACCGAAGGCACCTCCAGCAGCCGCTTCAGCCATAGGATTAGATCCCGTCGACACGTTTAGTCTGTCAGGTTCGGAAGAGTGAACAGTCGTATTTTTCTTCGACCCACCTCCCTCGTTATCCTCTTCGTCTTCATCGGCATCTTCGGGGTCGAACTTGAGCATGAGTTGTTTGAAATCGAGGTATTCCTTTACCAATAGTCGCCTTCCCTCGTCATTCAACTCCTGGTCGTCGCTCTTATTTTCCTTCAGCCTCTGCAATGTGTTCTTGGGTTTGAAATGCTGATTATTCTTTCGGTTTAGTGCCTTTTCGTAAACTTTTGCTGACTCGGACGGTGAGTATTGGCTAATTTTTGCATCAGAGAACCCGTAGAGGTCTTTAAGGTGTTGCCGAAGAGTCAGCAGCAAGAGGAAACCCTGACTAGCGGTAATGTATTCGCGCAGCAGTGTCGTATTTGGAGGTAACCTCTCAAGGACAGTTTCCTCATCTTCCTCATCGTCTTCTTCATCCTCAATTACTGAAAGAAGTTGAGTAGTTCGAGGTATACCATCCGGTCCATATAATGTAATTGGTGCTCGAGGTACTGAGTGAGTTGTGGGTGGACTCATTAATTGATTTGGGAGTTGAACAGCTGCATGAGCTGCTGCCTGAGCTGCTGCCTGAGCTGCTACATGAGCTTGCATATCTTGCATAAGTGACATGTTGCCGTGCATCATCGGATCACCGCCCTAAAATATGAATAAATATTCTCTATCAATAAAAATAGTAATTAAATTGCAAACACTGCGTCAATAAAGTATTTTTACCGTACAAATGATTTCTTTTTCTTATTTATCGAATTAAATGAGCACATTTATTATAGGTAATAAAATATTTATCGATTTTTTAAGGAAACTGCATTGTTTACATTATGTAATTATATTTTGCTCATGTTTCTGAAAATATTTTTCCTTTCATATATATAATAAGAATTTTCGACGCTATTAAGTATAAAATTTTGTATTTTTTAAACCTTCGTACTTGAAAAAAAGATAATTTTAATTTGTATTTTACTAAGATTGATTTTTTTTCTTGAAATTTATAATTGAAGTTATTTTCAGTCGATAAGATAGGAATCAGTAAAAACAATAACAATTAAGGTTAGGTTAGAATGTTATGATTCAATTATTGTCATATGATTGTTGTGTTTACATAAAAATACATGAATAATTTGCTTTTATCAAAAAAAGATTCGACTAAAATAATTTCTAAATGATTATTTTATTTTTCTGTATATTATTATTATTATGTACACTACAATTTAGTACTTCTTATTGCTATTAATATTTAATTTATTACTCTAATAATTATGCTTCAATCAATAGTGCATATTATATTATTTATTAATTATAACACTTAATAATAAAAAAAATATAGATGTTAAAAATTATTTTCTTTTTTTTTTTGTATTTTTGCTATTGTTATTGAATTTGCTGTTTCTCTACTGTTAATAAACTAATGATGTAAGATTTGCTTTCATAATCAAACATCAAATACATGTATTTTCTGAGATTTAATCAAATATCTATCATATTTCTAATTGCCTTATCTTTAATGTATATTTGAGACTTTAAAAATGTAAATAAACAGTTAAAATTAAAAATATAAATAACATTGTTTTTTATAAAATATATATATGTGTGTATTACCTGTGAAAATAAGAGTTGCTGTTGTAATAAATGTTGTTGTTCCATTGCCATTTGTTGTTGTTGTTGTTGCTGCTGCTGAAGTAGTAGTTGCTGTTGTTGTTGCTGTTGCTGTTGCTGTTGCTGTAGCTGCTGCTGCAATGTCATATCGTGCATTTGATTTTGCAATGATTGTCCATCCTTGGGTAAAAGGGCTTCCTTAAATGACTGTAAAAGGTTTGTTCCAGACATAGATATAATAATATCTATATGATGAATGATGAAGAGTGGCTCATCCTGTACTTGATAGGAAAAGTAAGCTAAATTATCTGCTAAATAAAGCATTTGTGAGAGACTTGTCTTGGCACTTTCATCGAATTGCTTTAGGAACGACTGCACAATCGCCCTTCGCTGTTGTTTTGTATTTCGTAGTATAGTGTAGAGAAATCCATTAAGAGCTGTTGGGTACTCACCTTCTCGCAACCGCATTCCTCTTACCAATGTCGTGTCTTTTTGTAAAATCTGCTGTAACCGATAGCTTAATTTTATACCGACTTGAGCCTTCGTGTGCACGAAGCCGGGATATTTCTTTTCGATATCCTGCAGCTGTTTATCAGCACTGTGACTCACAGTCTTTTCGCAGTCGGTGCTCATACAAATAAGGTAGGGCACGATTGTGACTGGGTGTACCAAACCTTGGGCTAAAATCAACTGAATGACTTTGAGTGCGGCGTGTCTCACACTAATATTGAAGTGTAGAAAAGACTCGAGAATCTGGTTGAGATATCGTTGAATTACTGCACTGGCCATACCCGATGAGACATCACCCATTTCTTTAAGATTTTCTTGTTTTGAGAGCTTCGCCCACTCGAGATCTTGCTTAATCATTCGTTTTTCTTCTTCGGCCAGGTATAGTTCGATATTATTAAGAACCTGTATTCTCATTTGTACTGGTGCACACTCAGATGTTAAAAAATAGTGGTAAAGTTCTTCAAGTTGAGGTAGCATCATGAATTCATAATGCCTGATACAGAGGGAGCCGATAGCAGAAAGTGTAAATTGCCTTGTATCATCATTGTCTTGGCTGACAAAATAGTTTAACGTCTCAAAAACTTGATCTTTGATGTTGTCCGGTAAACCATCTATGACTTGCGAATCAGTAAAATCGAAATGCCTTAAAAGCAAACCTACAGTAAAAAGTGCTCTCCGGAAAAACGGTTTGTATCTGACAAGCCAAGGATTCTCTGGATCTCTTTCGTAAACCGATTTATAGGTAGTCATGGAGCCGTAGTATTTATTGAAACAATCTCTGATTAATTTGAAGTTTCTCGTTACGTTATTGACTATTGATCCTAAGCAAGAGAGACAACTGGCTACGACAGATCTATCATGCTGAAGGATTAGCTTTACTGAATCCTCTTCTAGCTGAGCTAAGAAAGTTTCGCTGGGATGTTCCATGAGTGGTACAACGAGCTCTAATGTATGTGCGACACTACTAATTATTTGATAATCTCCTTGGGTTTGACACTTTAAGCTCAAATAAGGTTGCAAGGTTATTGCATGATTGACCAAAAGTTGTGGTCTTATTTTGGCAAAAAGATACAGTGTCGTTAAACACGCGACGAGTCTCTGAGAAGAGCCGCGCTTTTGAGGATTTTCATCGATGTCACTAGAAGTATTAAAGTTCGTTTCCTCCAGCCTAAGCACATTTTCAATTAAGCAATCGACAATTTGTGTACAAGCAGTTAAAAGCGCCTTTGGTGGCTCTGTTACCAGTTTCGTACTATCCTCTTTGTCCTCCTTTGGCTTGAACAAACTAACCAACAGTTGCTCGAACCATTCAAGACCTATATCTTTGCAAGCTGCTACAACGTCAGTAATATTCATAACTTTTCGGAGTAAAGCCTTCGTATCTAAAGTGGGGCGTTCTTTCACAGGTGTGAACCACATATTTTGAAAGACTTCCATTACCAATTTTCTGATACCCTCCTCGTCATTTACTCTTCTTATCATTTTTACACAAATTTCAGGAATCTTTTCGTAATCTGGGAATTCCATGCATATATCTTTCAATATTTTGATCACACGTTTTCTGACGCTCACGCCAGTGTCCAGAATCCTCGCCAGGAGTTTCTCATAGTATTTATCGATTAACTCTGGCCGACTAAGTACAAATTTACCGACAAGGTCAACAGCAGCCTCTCTTACCGACGTAGAGTGATCAAGAAATGAATGTTTTACACCAAGCTGCATGTCTACGCGCGCTAATACACTTGGATCGGCTTCGACGATCATCGTCAAGCATTTCATAGCTTTCGTTCGAATTGCTATTGAACTTTCGGTAAGTACTCGAAGAATTTGTTGTAAGTATCGATCGAAGCTCTGGGAGAAAGGTCGCGTTGATGCAAGATATTGTGAAATAAGCTCAGCTGAATTGTAATCGATGTAGGTTTGTAAAATATCGGGCTTTGTTCCAGTGCTGTAAGGACGAATTTTGCTTATTATCAACTTCTTTTTTTCCTCGATTATCCTGTAACTTTCTGAATTCTTTTGTTCACTGTTGTCATTCTCATCAGCGTTCAACTCTTCCTCTATTTCTTCTTCGGTATCGTCGTCACTTATTCGATGTCGGGCACCTTTCTTTCTTGATTTTTTCTTTGGTGACTTTTTACTCGGCGACACGTGTTTTGGTTGTCCAACGCGTTGTTTATCCATGGCACAATCCTTGTACCACTGAGCTAAGTAAAAGTGACGTGCGTAACCAAGCGCTGAATCCTTCGTTCCGTTAACAGCTAGATAATCGAGAAGAACCTTTTGTAAAAATACAATTCGTTCTTCGGCTGGATCCAATCCTGGAATTTCTCTATCTTTTACTTGATCATATTCTGTATCTCTCGATTGCTCAACTTTTATATCATTAATTATTTGATCAATAGTTGCTAATTTACAATGAGAACTTACAGCATCTTTTCTTAATCTAGCAGCAACAACACCTAAATAATCTATGGAGGCTACCCTTAATGACATATCTGAGCTTTTATTTGAAAAATGACCGACTAATAATTTTCCAAGTAAACTTAACATCAACTCAGCAGCTGGCCATTCTGGTTTATTCACTGTAGCAAGTAAGTCTTGAACAAAATTCTCAAATAGTGGCCGATAATCAACTTCTTCTCCTTTATTACCACATTTGTTAAGAAAGGCTGTTAAAAAATTTCCTGCTAATCTTGTCGCAGCATCATACTTACTTAATATAAGTACATCAACGTCAACATTATTTAATGCTGCTATCTCTTTTTTCTTTTCATCTTCTTCTTTAACTCCAGGCTTTTCTGGTCCACCAACTGATGAATCAGGTAAGACTACTACACATTGAATCAACTGTAATACCAATGCTGTGAGCATTTGAATGTAGTCATCTGTACTGAGCCTGTATGTTCGCAGACTTCTCTTGCTACTTGGAAGTCTAGCAATGGAAGCTAATATGTCATCAAGAAGTAATCGCCTGTGTTTTTCATATTTTGTGAAAATGATAGTAACAAGTTTAAGGGCACTCAATTGCAAGTCACTAACATTTTCAACAAAGAATGGTGCCACACCAAGTGTTGAAGCATGAAGCACGCTAGTGTCAGTAAGAATTTGTATATTAAGTAGTTCAGACAGGAGACCTACTAGTTCGTGTAATTTACTGTATACCATTAGAAGATTTTTCTCTCTCACTTCCTTGGCATTACTCCTTTTCTTACGGCCAGTAGAGCTAAAATTGTCAGTCTTATTTTTTGAGTCTATTCTGTATACAGGGTCATAAGAAGGATAAATTGTATTTTGCAATTGAAATTTAACAAAGAGAATTATTCGATCAATGACATCTTCCAAGTAGATAGTTTTTGGCATATTACTGGATGTCATGATGTGCAAACAAACAAGAGAAGCATCGACAGCTTGTTGAACTCTACTCATTGCAATTTGCATCCACATACGACTTTGTTCAACATCATCATCTGGATCTGCTAACGGTGAAACTCTAGCACCATCTCGAATATTTTTCTCAAGAATATTCAATAGTCTCACCAATTTTTCAGCTGGAACGGATTCCATAGCTCCTAAGGATTTTAATTTAGCTGCTTCTGAACACAAAGCTTGTAATTGATGATCAGCTATTAATAATTCTTGTGGTACATCTCCGTCTTCCTCTATCTCGTCTAATGCTGCTTCTTCTGTATTTTCGAAAATTGTTTCTACTAATGTATTAAATCGTTGATACGTATTAGTTTCCATAAGCTCTTCTACACTGAGCTTCGGTAGAACAGGAACTAGTTTCTTTTCGAATTTTCTTATTTTTGGTTTAGACGGTGATAAGCCCTCATCTTTTCTATCTTCATCATCATCATCATCATCGTCATCTATTAGTCTTTTTCTTCTAGCAGACGATACTCGCTTTTCATCTGGATTCTTTTTCTTTTCTGCCTTTTCTTTTTCTTTTTGAGCTTGACGTTCTTTTGCTCTAGACTTGAAGTACTTGTTATTTTTACCTATTTCTTCTTCGCTGTCAGATTCAGATTTAACAGATTTTTCTTCACGATCTCTACTCGATACACTTGTTCTTGTTGCACGTACAGGAGATTTTTCATTAGATGTATTAAGATTTTTCTTCATCAGTGCTTGATCTGCTAAGGATCTGTTCAACATAATAACAGGTTCTTTTAAAGAAATTTTAACATCTTTGTCAAAGAGATTATTTTGCTGTAGATCTTGTTGCTGCATATGCGCTTGATGCATTTGGGATTGATGCATCGGATTTGAATCTTGTAAATGCTGAGGATGATATTGATCCAAGGATAAATGTGAATGTTGATGATGATGTTCTTGAAGCTGATGCTCAAATAAATGTGATTGTTGTGACATTTGAACTGAATGAGATGTAGGTTCTGATAAAGGCATCATGGTACTATCCAAACTTGTACTTGTATTAACATTATCAAATATATTAGGCTGAGATGTCATCGGATTTTGCATCATATCTCTACCGTGATTTGTATCTAAACTGCCAATTGGTAGATCGATATCCGGAAGACCTGTAACATGGTCAAGTAAAAATTGTTGATTATCATGAATCGTATGATCAATATCCATAGCTTGAGGAATCTGGGACTGGTGCATTTGTCGATTCATCATGGGATCATACATCTGTTGATGCACATTCATAGTTTGTTGATGCATCTGATGTTGTAATGAATGATGATGCTGTGACTGCATTTGATGATGTTGACCTACTGAAATTCCACTATCAGTTGGTGGTGTCATGTGCATGTTATGCTGAGGTGTCATCCCACTCGTCATTCCATGATGTTGAGGAGTGACATTACCAAGAGACGATATCAGAGGACTAGGAGTGTTCATGTGTGCTGGCGAATGCATATTAAATTGAGCAGTAACATTATTAAGACAATGAGTATCTTCCATCATATGTTGAGGTGTAGTAGATGTCCTTGTTTGTTCTGTTATAACAGTCGCACGAGACGATGGAGAAGGCACAGTGAAAGGACTACCTTGTGTAACATCAGTATGATTCTGGGGTGCAATTGGCATTCTGGGTTGCTGAGCATGTGGAATGCCACCAGGTAGCATTGTTCTTCCTACTGGCATATGAGCAGGACTACCTTGTGGCGTTTGTCTTGAACCAGAAGAATTGGAATAAGATGGCGAAAAACGTTCGTAATTACCTGTCATTTGGCTTTGTTGTGGCCAACTTCGAGGAGAATTATATTGAGGTCCTTTAAAAACATGTGGATTTGTTTGCAAAATTGCTTTTAAAAGCTCTGGAGGATTTTGTTGCGCTTCTAAAGGCTGTTCGAGATTTGCATAATGATCCTTTAATTCAATATGATCCGATGAGGTTTGAGAGAGAGACATAATAAGTTGGGGTACCAAATTTTCATCTCGCATGCTCAATAGAATCTGTGCCTCATCTGCAACTCTTGGATGGAATAAAAGTGACTTATTCGTTAAAGTCTGTGGTAATGGAGTTGGAAGGGGCATCTCAGGTAACAAATCCGAAAGACTTGCAATTCCCGCAAGGGTAGTAATTGGTACACTTGGTATTACCCCATTCATTTTGATTTGGATTTGTTCTGGCATCTGATAGCTTGCCTCAGTGTCCAACTCATAAAAGAGTGCAAATGCACAGTGAATACAAATCTCTTGGCTTCAAATTATAATTGCATTTGCACAGCGCCACTAGACATGTTTATCACACCACTGTTTATCTCGCCGACACAATAATCCTCAACTTTATCTCACAATCGTCACTTCACTGTCTTACAAAAACAATATTGACACTAGCACAAATGCCAGGGTGCCAAGAAAAAAAAAACTACCCCCTCAAGTTCCCATGTTGTCTCATAATTGGCATCAACCAAATTTTGAAGAGGCTCTGGGATCTTGTGAAAGTTGATCCATGTTGCGTGTAGCTCTTAGGCCTGTGACTGAAATGAAAAGTAGGTTTAGCATGAAAAGGCGTTTTGCGAAATGGAACTGACGCCTGAGCGAACGAGCGACTTACCTCAGTAATCGAGGTGCGAGACTCGATACATAATCTATGGCGAGTAGCCCAATCAAGAGCTCATTCGAGGCTTAGCGCCTACAATAACAAACAAACCAGAGATAAGAGGACGACTAGTCTTTGCTGCGATGCGCAGCTGATATTTACCTCAGCTGCTTGTTTTGTTCAGTTCCCCTGCTGCGTTAGCCTGTCATCCGCAGGTCGTGGCCTACTTGCACTCGCGAGCTCCCGTCGGTCTCGGGCGCATCCAGAGTGTGGTGGGAGGAGCGTTCTCGAGCTCGCGTCGGCTGGAGGACGCCTCGATGCCGGAAGCGGATTGGCTCAGGGCACTGGCTCGCACTCCTCGCAGAGACGTCGAGCGCTGCAGCGATGCAGCGACGGAGCGCAGCGCGCACTTCCTCACTAGCGCTCCCCACGACCGCCCGTAAACATTCGGGCTGGTGAAACTACGAGGAGGAGGATTCACCTCGAGGGTAGGCGCGCACGGCCACTCGCGGTACAAGCACTATTTATAGTGCAGATACGAAGAAAACAGACACAAAGGCGTCCATTTTGCTCGATGCTGCTCTCTCTCTCCCTAGTCCTGTCTCTGCCTCAGGTTCGGTGGCGGCGCTGAGGCGGGACAGACAATGGGCCAGACGGAGACGGAGATAGCCCCGATGCCAGCACACGCACATACACCTACACGGGGGCGCTCGAGGGAATAGCGGGATAATGGAGAGAGTCGCCGTCGCCCCCGAGAGCGAGAGAGAGAGAGCGGAAGTTGCGTAGTGTAGTGCACACGGAGAGTGTTGGAGTCCGAGTCGTCTGTCTCGAACTTCGAGGCTCGCCTCCTAGAGGTCGTGGCGCGCTCCGGACGCGCGGGGCTCAAGCGCATAGGAGCGTTGGTGCGGTGCGGGTGTGGGTGATCGCGCCGCTCGATCGCCGACTAGCGACTTCTCCGGAGGGGCGGGGGTCAGGACGATTCCGTTAATCACGCGAGCGGCTGCTGCCACCTGTCGGGGATGCTGCTGTTGCCCGAGTGCGCGCGCCGAATCGATCTCCACCCGCGAGTTTTCGAAAACTCGATGTTGACTTGAATTCCTGATGATTGGATTTTTTGTCGTCGCCAAACGCTCAACTCGTTGATTACCTCCAAGAGAATCTGCCGACAGATCTCTCTTTACGCACACAAAGCTCCAGCTGACTTTTAACAACATTGCTGATGTTGAATTGCCTTACAAGCCCTATTTATCTCCAAATACTATCCACTTGAATTGAATCCTCTACAGTCTTACATCTTATATTGTTAAATTGTAAGACTATACCCCCTTACACTTTATAAAATAATTCAATAATCGTTAAAATTAACTCAATGATTGTAGGATCTAGAAAAGCAAAGATTTCTTTTTTAAACTAAACTTCTAAACATTCAACAAAGCTTTATTTTTTGATAACGATTTGGTTAGAGATTATGTTGTACACTCACTTTAATGATTAAAATACAATTTTTAAAGACATTTTTATCTGCGTAAGGTATTTAATTCCAACTTAAGCCCAAAAAGTTTGACAGTATTTATTCGATGAAAATCGATTTATTGTATATTATAGATTACCTATTATATATTTTTATTTATATTTTTGATAAAAAAAAACATGTAATGAACATCGTTGTATTAAGCTTTGATATTTTAAAAATGATTCACTAAGGTATATTTTTAAAACAAATTAAATTTTTATAAACAAAATTTATTGGTAAGATTACTTTTACTTCTTTTCTTTTAAAGAATATAATCTAATTATATATGCAAAAATCGGAGCAATGAAGATATAAATTTATATGAAAAGTTACATTTACATGCTCTCGCGAATTTATTCAATTTAACATGTATAAGTCATTTCATTCAAAGTGCTTTTCTACTTTAATTCATATAAACTGACAACGAGTATTAAATATTATCGGAGTTTTTAATTTTGACAATCCGGAAGACTCTTTATGCTAAAATAATTACATCCATGTATCGTTTAATTCTTTTAATCAAGGTTTCCGTTATTTTTAATTATAATAATATTGCTTTTTAATACAGACTTGTTTAAAAAAAATATTAAATTTATGTTTAACCATAATATTTTAGGATTTTTGTAATTATTATAAAAGAAAAACTTTTTGTTTTTAGATCTGAATTCAAATGTATAATAATTAAGAAATGAATACAAATAAGAATATAATTTATTTATTTATATATAATTATATTAAATATGCAGTTAAAACTGAAATTTATTCATTATTTTTTCATTGATAACTAGATAGCTTTTTAATTTCAAATAAACACGATTTTGTAAATGACAAAGTAATTTGTTTTTTTAATTTTTATTCTGAATATTTTGTATAAATTTCTTTAAATATTAAAGAAAGTATTTCATAAGTATTCTTTACTTTATTACATAGTTTTAAGTGTATAATAATTATGTATGTAAAAATAAATATACGTTTATGTTTTTTTTTTTTTTTTTTTTTTTTAAATAATAATATTTTGTATAAGTAAAATAAAGTAGAATGACATCTTAATAATTCATTAAGACCTTATTTTATAGGGATTTATAAAAATAATTTTATAGGAAAAGTGAAAGTATTTTTTTTTCTTTAAAACTACAATTACTGATTTTTCCAAAATTTATAAGGAAAAATAGAATAAAAGTTATAAGGATGCAATATAAGTATTCATTATTTTTAGTACCAAGTATGTTAAGCATTTACTGGATGGTGTCAAGGCTAATACTAAGATTACGTAATTGATTTGGTAATTTGGGGTTTATACCTTAAATTAGGTTCACAGGTTTCATAGTTCTCTTCCTATTGTTTAATGTTCGATTCTAAACTTTTTTTTTTTAATTTCAAAAGTACCAAATAAGTTTGTAATTAAATAATTTGTACATTCATAAAATTTTGAATTTTATAATAAATTATTAGACAGAATTTATTTAGAGTATGAAAATGATTTTATTTTATCATTGAATTTTGTTATAAAAAATAATATACACTATAGTACATGTAGAAAAAAAAAATAATTTTATACGACGACAATTCTTAGTCTTTCTTGTCGTATGTATTCCTTGTGTGCAGGAGGTACATATGGATTCGTTTCGGGATCCAAATTTAAGCTGAAAAAAAATAGAATATGATGAATCACGTGATAAAAATATATTTACTTAGGAATTAGTAAAAGTTTTTAAACTATTTCATGTAAGATTTTAATTAATTTTAATTCACTAAATTGAAATTTAAAAAAATCAGATTGATATAATTTTATTTGATATTTAATTTTTACAGGAAACTATTCTGATTTGACTTATATTTAAAGATTTAGACTAATATTTTAAGCTTTTTTTTTAAACATCGTTGGCTTAAAATTTAATGAATTTAAAGATATTCAATTCATAATAATGCAAATTAAATAAATTAATGTATAGTTTACAATATTAAAAAAATTTAAACAAAATATTAATATAGTGATATAAATAAATCATGAGTCATACTAATTATTTAATATTCAAATTATTTTTTAAATAAATTTTTTAGAGATAGAAAAAATTACTTGTATTTCTTATCTTTAACTATTTCTCCATTAAAAAAGCTAATTAGATAATGAGTTCTTACTATACTCCAAGAATAATAATTCTTTAAAATAAAAGAGGATTTAAAACTAATTTTAAAAATGTATTATTATATTCATATGATTTATGGTATATAATATGTAAAGTATGTAGTTTTTGATAGATAGATAGGTAGTGAATTATATTTGTTTATTAGAAATTTGTTTTATAACATGACTGATATCAACGTAAAATTGGTTTACTTACAACGTTAATTTAATGTAAAAAATTAATTTTTATCAGACTTGATTACCGACTTAAATTACTTAATCGTTTATTCAACTTCATATTATTTTTTAACTTTCTCTTATACTATAGGAGACAAATTATATTGATTAAAAGTTTTCTCTATAAATTTTTCTCTAACTATATGTGGTAATGTATGCAAATTTCATTGATTTCTTTTATTAGCTTAAAATTTTATTATATTTCATTATTTGTCGCGCGGTTTAATGTCTTCCTCTAGACATTTACAGCATTAAATATGAAATACACGATGACTTATTATTCTTTTTATATATTTTATTTAACTAAATAATCTCTAATACATAAAAAAAGAAAAAAACCATTTTCAATTAGAATTAAATCTCATAATGGTTGAAAAGCTGATGGATTCAGTGATTAAAAGGTTAACGGCTTTAGTCATCTTTACGTTTTTCTGTATAATTTTAAGCTCATCATAAATTTATTATACAGCTATCGTAAACATTTATTTTTTATATTATGATAAATTTTATAATTAGTTGACATAAAGTCAAAATAAAATATAACACAATAAAAATAAAGGGAACTCGACATAATAAATGTTTTTATAATTCATCTTATAACATAAATCTTTTAAGTATTATACAGATTTTTTTATATCTTAGCCCATCAAATTTAGAATAGGCCTTTTTGAAATGCAATAACAATAAAAGATGTTAGAATTCAAGTCATTCTTTAAGATTTAAACATTTTTTAAAATTATGAATTATAGTGTGAAGTTGATTCTTACATTTTTTTACATTGATTACATATAGTTGTATTAAATTAAAGAGTAATTAATAATATTGATTTTCTGGTATTACATTCATTTTAGTGATCACATTTTAATAAATATCTACATTTAAGTTAATTTTTCCTCTCTGCAGTTTCTAATTTGATAATGTATCACTTTAGAAATTTAAAATTATTAATTACACAGATAATACAATAAAAATTTATTTAACGATACATGTATATATAATTGATCGATAAATTTATTTGAAATTTCTCTCTTAAAAAAGAACTCAACTCAGAACTCGGGTGCATTATAATTTTTTTTTTAAATTTCTATACTTTGAAATCAATGTATATTATATTGTTTTTCAATAATTGCTTGTATTGGGTATATTGACATTTAAAAAAATTTTTATCTACGGATGTTTTTATATAATTTTTTAGTAGTTTGTATAAACATTAAAAATTGTAGGAAAAAAAAATTAAATCAGTGCTCTAAATATTTGGTTTTAAAAATATGTGGTTTTAAAATTATTTAGAGCATGTTGTTTTATGAATCGTGAAATGTCAGCAGTTTAAAGCTACAAGAGCATTACAGTAACATTGCTAGGATGTTGAAATGATCTATCTGAAGGAAAAGGAATGGTGTGAAAACATCTCTAGGATTCTAAAAAACATCGCGAAAAAAGTGATTTATATTGATAAATCTGGAAAGCTTGTTTATTGTAGAATTAATAAATTTTTATCAAATGCACAATGATAATTAAAATGATAAATTAGTATTTCTTTGGTTTTAATTAAATAACTTTTTAGTGAATTGTAATACACGATTAAATTATTCAACTCAATTTTCATACGAATAAATTTCAAGTAAATATTGAATTAGAAATGAAATATTTAAAACATTGAATTAATTTGTGATAAAAAAGTGACTATTTCTTTGCAATTATGTTGCTTAATCAAAATTAAAGTCAACAATAAATATGTTTGTATCAATAATTTACTAAAATGAAAGAAGAAATTCCTTACTCGTAATATCTGTGTGCTTCATTGCAATCAACGTTGTACCACCAATCGCAAGCAAAACTTTTTTGGTTGAAAATTGTTCCATTTGCACACAAGAAAGTTGCTCCTTGTTCACCCTCTCGGCCATCGTGGCACACATGGTAAACCTGCCAGCAAATGAATACAATTTTTCAACGAGTTTACTGTTGATATGTAATTTGTTTATTTAACAATTATTTTAAAATAGTTTAGAGCAAGAGTCTATCATAAGAATGTAAAGAATTATTCAAAAAAAAGAAAAGAAAAAAGTATCACGTGTTGAATTAGTTATAAGAAAAACAGACAATGTACTTAATATTGTTTATCATTATATTGAAATAAGTTACAATAAATTCTGCAATTGTAGTCAATTTAAAACAGGAAGTAACTTCATTCTACGCCGAGAAATAATTATTCGAAAATGAATTGTTTTATTCAAATATTCACAACTTTTTGAAAGTTTAATTGTACAATTTTGTTACTCAAAGAGAGGAAGTTTATAAAGTAAATAATAAGCGATTGGTTTCGCATTTCATTAAATTCAGAACATGAAAATAGTAGTTTTCGTATTATAACGGCCGAATATATTGCACGATTGGCATTTATTTTAATTTTGTGAGATTGCATCGGCGATAATTTAATGCATGAATTTAGAAACAATGTTTTACCTGACAGCCGGTCTCGACATTGGCGTACATGCCAGGTAAAGCAGGCACACGTTGGCAGCTGAAACTCGTTTCAGGTGCCGAGTGATAAAGAGGATAATCGATCCACGGGATACCTGGGATTTTATTCAGATTTTGCTTGTTCTTCTCCTCCTTCTTTTTCAGGGTGAAGTCCATTATCGTTTGCAGTAGTCTGTTGTTCACGGCACCGTCTTCACTTCTGTAAGTCCCCTGGTCCTGGAACTATCGGGTAGATCTTTAGGGGCTTTGCTCGATTATTTATTATTGAAAAATAAGAAATGAAGAATATTTTCTATTTTGCAAACTTAACTTTCACGTGCAACAATGCTTGAATCGAAATCTCGAAATTATCTCGGCAAAATTTTTATACAGTTGTACTATATTGTGCAAAATTTATAAGAGAATAGCAAGTATTCGCATTTAGAATTTCAATATGCGTGAAGGAAGGAAAAGGTACAACCTTTATGTTGCTGATATTAAATATAATGGTTTAACCATGAATAATGGCTCAGATTTATGAAAAAAACTTACATGCTCTACTCGAATAACATACAAAGTTAAGTAATCTCGACAAAAAGTGACTTATCTATCGTTTGAAAGAAAAGGAAATGAAATCAGGTTTTCCTTTTAGTATTACTTTTTAATATATTTATATTTCTCCTTGTGATTGTAACGCTGGGTATTCAAATTTCAGTGCATTCAAATTTTTTTATTTTCCTTGTTAAGTATGTGCAAGATTATATATCAAACGCTTTGCATGATCAAACTTAAAATTAAACTATATTATATCTGTTGAATTCTGATAGTTTTGGTAAAACAAGCTATGTTATTTTTGAGAACACTATTCTTTGTTTCTTTTATTATTCATTATTAATAGCATGATTATTAATTGAAGGTAGTTAACGATTTTAAGGAATGAAAAAGATTGATTAGAGTTTGTAATGTAGTACTTTTGAATATAGTGTTACGGTTTTTGGAGCCTCCCATGGAAAACATTTACTCGGAATTCAAATATTTTTGTCAATTAACTATCTTAAGGGGAAAAAGCAATGGAAGCAACAAGTAACACTCTCCATAATCTTGATGTAAGAAGAAAATGAGTGAAAGTGGTTTGCAGATCCCACGAGAACGCGAGTAATTGGAATTTAATTATCGATTACGCGTTCGATCCCATTCAAGAAGTCCAGGTTGTTATGCAGTTTTCGGTTCGCGTGGAAGTTAGTAAACCATACACCGGGGCTAGGAGGCCAAGAGGTGGATGAGCTTACGTGTGCGGGTTCCGCGAACACCAGCACCAGAACCAGTAGCAGCAGCAGAAGCGGGAGCAGGAGCGTCGGCGACGACGTGGTCCGGAGTCCTCGCATGGTGGTCAGGTCTTGGAGTGCGGCTCTCGGCTGTGTCTGGTCAAGAAAAACTGGAGCGCCTTGGTCGAGCCTCGCATGTTGCGCGCGCAATTATGTCACTCCTGGTGCGGGGACGACGGAGAAAGTCCGAGACTCGCAACACGCGTCACCGGGGCCCCATGTGTTGCACCCGAGCACTGCCCCTACCCGCGACCTTCTCCCGGCGACGGCGACGGCGTCCAGACCTGGACAATGCCGTTCCGTTCCCTTCTCCTTCCTTGGCCGCCTCCTTTCGAGGGTCGCCCGGAGCTGCTCCTCGAGCTGGGCTTTCTAATGGTATTCCGGTGCGGAATTCCGGACGTCTCCAAATAACAAAGTGTGCGTCCATCCGGGCGAATCGCTTATCCTTATCAACGGACCGGTGCGCACGCGTTTTCCCATTAAATTTCCTGAATCGATGACCATTCTCGCAAAGTTTTATCAATGCGGATATAACAAACGCACTTGAAATAAAAGTGCAGGATCGAATTATTTTTTTGACTCCAGGCCGTAGTTTGCCGACTCGAAAGTAGCAGTTAAAGACTGCGTGAAAGCACATTCTGACAGAATATAAATTCCAATTAGAACTAGTTCTCGGTAATGATATTTCGAAATTATGTATAATTGATCAAAACCTTTTCCTCTTGAATAATGAAAATGTGCTTTTTTGCACGTTATTTACAAAAAAAAAAAAAAAAAAAAATTATAAATTTATGTAACCGATGTAGTATAAATATCTATTAACGATAATTAATTCGGTATATAAAGTAGACTAATTGTTTAAAAGGGTAATTACAGTGCCGCTGAGAATAATATTATCTCATAAAAAGAGCTACTAGGATTTATTAAATGTAATGTGTTACCTCAATTATCCAATATGTCAAATCACTCAAGTGCATCTCTAACCGTAAATGATTCATTACCAAATACACGTTTTCACGAGTTTAATTAATGTACTCTAATTTTTTTCTTTGAAAATAGGTAAAAAAAAAAAAAACTTGTAAAAACTGGTATCCAGTTGAGAAAGGTCATTTAAAAATGCCAAACGAGGTAATTGCAAGTCGAATATTTCTATGGTTAATCAACATAGATAAAAGATAATTAATTGCCCTCTGGATATTTGCATTTTATCCATTAGAATCTAAAACATTGTAGATTATGATTATAATAATATAGCCGTTCAAGTGCAGAGCATTACACCTTTATAATGTAACTTTCTAAATATTTATGAAATTGATAAATCAATTTACACTATTAATAGTGATATTCTAGGTTTGTGGTCCGTGTAATGCTCGAAGACATAAACACCATAGATAAACATAAATATTTCGAGTAAAAATATTTTTCACGTTCCTTACTCTCTGATAATCAACTTATTTTTAAAATAAAAAAAAATTACAATGAATTGAAATGAAAGAGTGTTGTTTTAATGTCGTATCAATTAAATTATCTGGAAAAAAGGGCGACTGATTTGTTTTCCAATAAGTTTACATAACACAAATTCAGTGTACGTAAAATTTATTCTTTTAAATTATATCTGAAATAAAATAATGGTAATAATAATGGACTAAGTCGAATACTGACAATATCAGTTTAAAATACACGATTTGTATTATTAATAGGTATTTCTTGGTGCATTCAAGCAGAAAAGATCTCCATACCTGGCGGCTTAACTATTTTCTTCCAATTTTTTGTTTTGGTTGAAGGTAACTATTTTCTATGAGAATAATATCGTCTAAATTTGAAGGCCAAACCATTTTTCAACATTTATTTTTTGATGGCAGAGTTTTTCTTTTTTTACCAAATACAATGTTTCCATTGGAAATTTCCTAAATTTTGTTTTTTCGGATCCAAATCTTCTCATTTTTATAATTAAAAATTTTAAACGTATTTTTAAATGTTTCTAATATTTTACATTTTATAATTTTGGTTTTATTTATAATTATATACCGAGAAAATTTGAAAGCTTACATAATTTAGACTGTGATAGTGGCTCAATTAATAAAACTGGTTATAAAATTAACAGAAATTTTGCTCACATATTTTCATGTTTTATTTTATTGGTTATTTAAGTTTTGTTACTTTAGTATATATTATAATTAAAAAATTTATTTAATGTTTTTTGGAATATTATATTATATTATATTACATTTTTGATATAATAAATCGAATAGTATCGTTCGATTTAGTTTATTTTCATTATTTTGTGAACATGTAGAAAATCATTGTAATTTTTATTTGATTTTAGTAGTTAAAAATGATTAAAAATATTTAATTTTAAAGTGTATATTTTGGAAACTTTTTCGAATAATTTTTTTTTAATAATATTATAAAAATAAAACTTTAGTGAAATTCCGACTTTCTTGCAAAATCTCGATAGTAGAGGTGTCCTCTATCGGTGATTATACGAAATAGATTTATATATTTTATCGATAGTATTTTCTCCCATCAAATATTTACAATACAGGGTACTCTTTTTTTTTTTTTTTTTTTTTTTTTTTTTTTAAATAATGGAAACTATAAATACATGAATGTTGATGAATGTTTAGCATTATGCAAATCATTATACAAATAATAATATTTTTTCAATGAATTTCTTTATTTTGTTTGTCTATACATCATTTATAATTTAAACAAATTTATGCAGTATTATTAAATTTTTACAAATCATGAGATTAGAAAAAGGATTATTTTTTATACAATGTTAATGAGGTTAACGATTCTTCGTCTTTTTATGATAATAATAATTTAACAATAATTGTACACTTGGCAGGTATACAATGTTTTTTTACATTCCCTTTTTTCTGGGAACTACGATATTTGAATAATATTAAATTTATTACAACGTTTATAATATTTATTTTTAAAATAAATTAAAGTATATGTATTATGAAAGTTTTTATATATTTGTCAATATAAAAATAAAAACAATGAATAAAATTTTATTAAAAAATAAATTGTTTTTAAACGTATATAAAATATTGAAGAAGAATGAGTAGCGAAATTTTGGTATACATTTAATATGAACAATCATACTGAGGTTTCAGTTATATTTATCAAAATATTACTTGTCAATTGTAGAAATATAATTAAAAAAGTACGACTTGATTTTGTATTGTACATAAAATTTTTATTATGATGTGTTTTACGTTACATAAATTATACTTTTTATGCGAGCTTTATGTATTACTTGGAACAATGGAATGAATTTATCATGCAATTAGTACATAAATAAATAATATTTTTTATTGTATTAAATAATGCAAACGGTATTTCAATGTTTTATTATGATGAATTTTACAAAATTTCGTAGGGTTGTGTAATTGAACAATATAATTTAACTCTTATGCCATTCAAAAATTAAAAATGGGAACACTCAATGTTGGCTGCCTTTGCATTAATTTCTATTTGCATTTGATAGATTTTATTCAATTTTGAAAAAGTCTTTATTTTTGAAATTGATTTTTTTTCTACTGATGGTTATTTTCATAACAAGCGGTTATATCAAGTAGTTTATATTTTTCTACGCCAATTATCTTATTTCGCTACGGGTTGTTCGGCATTTACGAAATAAGGAATATAATACAAGGTCGTATATCAATATAGATGAGCTATAATTAATTTTTGTTTTTTTTATTAAGACAGGATATAAGAATTTATAAAACAAACATAATGAAACTGAACTAACTAGATAATTTTTAATCAGTATTTTCTATCATTGTGTTATTCGAGGCTACTCCATGAAATTTGCTAAGTTTCTATTTTCGAATAAATTTGAAATCAATTAATAATTTATAAATGTATCGCAGAGTAGGTATAATTATATTTTAAAGCAATATTTAATGAGTGACTTCTTTTATATCATGCGGTATACAATTTTTTTTATTTTATATAATAATAAATTTAGTTATGTATATTTTAATTTTTAATAAAATTTAAGAAATTTTTGAGAACACTCATGTATTCAATATATGCATTAATTGATAGAAATATTATTGAATCGAATTGAATGAACAATAGATACATATTTTCGTAAAAATATTTCTAAAATGAAAATTATTCAACAAATTACCTCCTATTCCCGTGTTATTCGTAAATATGTTGTTTTTTATCCACTGACTCATTTAAGGATCAACTAAGTTGACCTCCTTAGTACAGTAGATTGCGAAACATTCTTTTAGTAGCATTTTTGTAAATTATTTATTACGACAGCTTCGGGGTGTCAAAAGTTCTTGTTACTTGATAAAATAAAAATTAGATATTAAGAATATAAGTTTCTAGTAATAGAAAAATACTTATGTCTTTGCTTCATCCATTTGTAAAATTACCATTTATTAATATATTAATTTCGTACAAAATAAAAGTAAATTGAATTCAGTTTATGAAAAATAATAATGGTTATAAAAATAATTTATTGCAGTAAAACCATTATTTTATTTAAACATTATAATTACTTTTTTATTTGTTTCAATTTTTTAAATAATTTTACTTAAATATGTAGAGTCAAAAATTTTTGATTTTATTGATTGATATTTAATAAATTATATAATTTCATTTTGAATTTTGAAAATTAAAAAAATTATATATATATTTGAATATATTTTAATTAGTTAATACAAATTTCTTTCGACAGACTTATTGTAGAGTAGATGTATAAGGTACGTTGTAGCACAAATTTGAAATAAATGCAAATCTTATTATTTAATTATGTAATATTGGATATTATAAAAATAAATAACAGTAAAACATATAATTAGAAGTATAAACTCTACATTTTATAAGTATAGTTTAAAACTTTAATAAATTAGGATTTGCAAACATTACCATTGTGATAAAATGTATAGATAATTGTTTTATTATTTTATTTTTAATAAATTGAATTCAAGAATTACAACGATTTAAACATTTTTTTTATGTGATTAATACATTTGTTATATAAATTATAATAATATTTTAAAAATTAACACGTAGATGTTGTAGGGTTGGTTTACCATATATTTTTTAAAATTTTTTAATTTTGTGTAGTTCAGTAATATTTTTTAACAATAGAGTAGTAAATTGATGCCTAAGCTATATTTTTGTAAATGTGTTTCGACTATTTTATCATACAAAGCTAAATGTCTGTTTATTTTTTAATACAATGTTTCTCATTATACACAAAGTGCAATAATATTTTCTATCAAAAAAGTTCATTTACAATATTTAATTCATATTTAAATTATATTTTTAATAATGTATAAATATTTAAACTAAATTTAAAATTTTCTTCTTTATCAAATAATTATGAAATAAAAATGAAATAAATATTTTTAAATATTAAATTGAAATTAGCTAATTTTGTTTGTTCTGTGATATATGCTACTCTATTATTAACATATCCAGTTAATTAATTGAAACAAATTCTTTAAAAAATTATAAAAAAAATAATTACTTAAAAAGTTAAAATTTCAACTTATCGTTGATAATTGAAAATTTTTTTATGTGTATTATTTTATAAAATAATTATACAATTATTTATAAATCTATATTAATTCCATGTAAAAGTTTTTTTATATGTATAAATTATTATTATAACAAAATTTTGTAGTTTTCAATAGAAACATTGAATTTTTAAAAAAATTGTAAATTTACTATTGAATTAAAAACCAAAAGTTTAACCAAATTTTTCTAGTTATATGAATAATCATCGTAATTCAAACATAAAAATAAAAAAAATATGTGAAAAAATATTAAAACCTTAAAAAATCGCCATTAACATCTAATTGTTTTTTCTAAAAAAATATTGTAACATGCTACACAAAAGTTAAATTAACCTTCTAACCTTTTTGTAATTAAAAACGATTTTTAATTAAAATACCTTTGAAGTTAATTAAATACATGTAACAATTATAATGAATACTTAGTAAACAATTTTGTTAAATGTATATTTAATTCAAGCTTTTCTTGTAATTAACAGGTATTAAAATGAGTTTTTTGTGAATAAACCTTTGTTTTAAGCTTATTACTACGATTGTTAAGAAATTTCCTATTTTTTTTTATCATTTTACGCATACACCTTGTTATAAGGTCTAAATAAGCTTGCATAAGAACAGTTTAATTCTTGTGATTTTTTATGCGAGTTCAATTGCACAGCTCAGCTTTTGCTCAGTGATTTTCGCAAGACAGTTGCTGATTAAAAGTCCGATTTTCCTCTCTCCGATTACTTTACATCGACATTTGTTCATTGTGAAATTTTTGCACAAATGAGATGAATATGTACGTATGGAAGGCGTTCAAAAAGAATCATTATTTTAAATTTGTTGGAAAAATAATTTATTATTAATGAGTTGGGAAAGTTTATTCGCAAACAGAATCGACGAGTTCCTGACTAGAATGAAATGTCGCATGTATGGAAATCGGTAGAAAAGTTGAACATTGATAAGTAATGAAAATTTGGACACACAGATTAAAAATCAATAAATGTTTCGCAATCGGTTCTTTCAAGGAGTGATTTTGATTTATAATCGCTTGCCTCTCTTTTTTCGCATCACTCGTCGCAGGTCTTGGCGACCGGGTGAAGAAGGATCGATGGTCCAGAGCAGCCGACGATGTTTTGAATGTAGTCGTGGAAGTTGCTCTCGATCACCCACATAAGTCTCTTGTATCCCGGAACAACTTGAGTTGGAAGCCTACATTCATTGCCCTTTTGCACCATCAGGAAGTTGTCAGGCGTGAACGATGATTCAGTGTTCCACATGTATATATCAGACTGACCTACACAGTTTGTGAAATTTCGTAAAAATTTTAAATATTAAAGTTATCTTTCTGCTTATAATGTAACAAGCAATAGTGGAATATGTTTCAAAGCTAATTCTTGTGATTTATAGATGTATATGGATATATAAAAGTTTTGGGTTAATGATGTACCAAGTACTATAATGGAATCCAAATTTTTAGACATAGTAATTATATATATGTATAACATGTATTCCATACATCGTAATTATCATCTACTTTAATAGCTTTAAATTTAAATTTATACAATGTGGTATTATATGTAATTAATTTAAATATTTTAAAGACCATAATGAAAATTATAATTACCTCTTTTTGTGTGGTTTATTGTTGCTAATATTATGAAATACACATTTTCCTAACTTGGTATTAAAAGTAATAGTAAATCATATAATTCTTTAGTGCTCACTATCAATTACACTTTATATTAAAGGTTACATTTATAATAAATCGATTTAATTTTTATTAAAGTATGAAATGTTTAAAATAGTATCTCAAAGAAAAAATAATATATATAATTTTTGCAAATAATGTTTAGAATTATTATCATGAAAATAAAATAAAAATTATTTTCTTGGAAAACTTTTTAATAATTATTAATTGTCTTATATATTTGAATTTAAGAGTTTATGTACCTTCAGCAAATGAAAATTATCAATGAATGGATTAATTGTAGCTTTCCACTTTTTCAATATTTTTATATATGAATAATTTAAAAATATTTTCCCACATACAAAAAAATGTTAACATTTTAAATTTCTAAACTGAATATCATTCTAAAATCGAACATTGAGTAATACTTATATAATACATATTACAAATGTTAATTATGTATGGCGACTTAACGACAAAGGCTTACCTTTCACTCTGAAGAAGATGGCGTTTCCATTATCAGTTCCGAGAATTACAATTTTTTCGTGCTTTAATCCAACATCAACGATGGAACCGGTAATTGAACTCGTTCTAAGGTTGTCGACTTTGATATGGAAGAGTTTTGTGGATCCAAGGTATGTGAAGTAAAGGTATGTGTTACCACAGCTCTTTTTAACGAGGGCCAGGTAAAGGACGTCATTTCTGGTGCAACCAATAGTTACATCTTTCGGTAATAAAACTCGATAACCATAGCTCGTGTTGACGTTGTAGACGATTATGGCCCGGGCACCCGCGTCCGAGATGTAGAGGAACGTCTGACCATCATTTGCATAATCTACTGCGAGGTATTGTAGCCTGGAATCTACACTGACCAGTTCACTCAGGTTTATTATCTGTATTACCTAAAAATTCATTTTTCAGTAAGATTTGAGTGCATTAAAGTAAATCTTAAGATTAGTATACAGCTACATTAAAAAAAAAATTGGTTATAGTTTAGAAAATATACAACTTTTATTGATACAAGAATTTATGTATTTTGTCAGAATTTAAGTGTAATTAATTATCAGAGATATATATGAAAATTATATTTAAATTTACCTTTCCAGTTTTGGGGTTGATAGCAACGACCTTGGGTGGGCACCTGTTAATAGGTTCTTCTAGGGTGTTGACTATACCCAGATCCAAAACCCAGAGGATGTCTTGCATGTCGAGCACGACGTCGACGACACTTTGAAGGGCCTCGCAATTGCCTTCCTCCTGCATCGTCCAGCAGGGATACGGTTTGACCTGCGAGTTATGTTCCTTGTCCTTGAGTGAAACTACGCCCAGGGTGAAGGGCACCCCGGACTTGTATCGGGGCATCGCGACAATCGCCTCGTCTTTGTAGATCTGAACGCGTGTTGCGATAATGTTGCGTGGCGAGTATCGCCCTGTTGTCTCGTAGATGTCTTTTGTGTCCTGGCAGGGCCATTCTAGATTCCTACCCGAGATGCTAAAGGAAAGGTCGGGTAAGAGGGACCAGTCGCAGGTCCCGGCGAAAGCGCCCGTTGACATCGTTACCAGGAAGAAAGCTCTCACCAGAAATATCTTCATTTTCTCTAAGTTAATATGCATCAATCGCATCTTTCTTTTTATCTAGTTTTAGGAATTTTAAACATTCTTTAATGGCTGGTTATTTAACTTTAATGGATTTGTTGAAATTTATTTTGATCGATCTAACTTTTATTTTTGAATAAATGATCGATCCAGATTATTGTTTAACTATTTTAACGATTATGTCACGTTTTTCTTTTAAATTACAATTATTTATGTTGAATTTACAGAAACTATGCAATGACAATTCTTTAAGAGTATTCATGACACTCTGAAAGACTTACGTGTTTCTTCAGGTCTTTTGTTTTGGCGGCAGTCGAACTCAATTATGCGAATTCTTTTCGCAAGGATACGCGTATATATAGACAATGCGTGTGTTATCTGCGTGTTTTCAGAATGTTAGGTTGATTTATCAACTTGATGTTGACTGTCGACGATCAGTTGCTTTTGTAACGGACTGCAGATTTTTCTTGATTATTGCTTTTTGCGCAAGTGCCGGGTTCTTCACTTCGGCAGAAGAACACGACGCGGATATTTAAGTATATAATTCGTAAACATGCGAGGCATTTTGTCGGAAGCGGAAGTATGGATGGCATTTTTTCAATTTTTCATTTTCTAAAATTATTATTTAATACACTCTATTTTATTTTATATTTTCAGTTAATATTTTTTTAAATTAATATTTCTAACTTTTAATAAAAAACAATGAGCTTTTCATAGCTAAAATCGATTGCAAATATATTATTATATTAATTTAAAATGAAAGACCAGGTTAAAATTTTAACAATTACCTTTTATATCATGGTGTATCATCTTTTCGAGTAAATCAAAGTTAATGTAATATATAGAAAATAAATAGGTATGATTTTTATTTTACATTCATACCTATCGTGATAGTTTATAAGAGAATCTTAAATTAAATATAATTTATGAATCTTATAACTCTTACCCATAATAATCTTATTATTATAAAATTTGCAACAATAAAAATAATTATTTTCATTTACTATACCGAAAAAGTTTACTCATATTATTTAAAAAATCATAAATATAATATAAAATTAATGATGATGATAATAATAATAATAATAATAATCGGTTCAAGCAAAAAAGTAGTTTACTATTGTCCGATGTAGCCAACTCGAGGAAAACGGAAGCAACAGCTCCCGCTCTCGCAAATTCTTCAACGTTGCGTATTTTGTTTTGAAAATGGTCGACAGTTTGTTGGTACCCGGTTCATCGGGCTTTATTTCACTTTATATATAAATGACTCATACTCGCCCGGATTTCTGCAGTTTGCTAAAAAGATTTTCAAGAGTTAACAATCTAGTCGATAAACAGAACAACATGTTTCGTTGGATGCTCATATTGCTCCTTGGGGTTGGCAGCACTAAAGCCCATGAAATCCAAAGATTCTTTGGAAGAAATGTTTATTGGACAGGTGGTAATAATTTTGATTGGCCATGTGCCACCACCAAGAACATGTACACAAGCAATGGGAAATACATCAGTAAAAACGTTCTTGTCACACGTGCGGTCATTTACAAAGACGAGGCTTTTCTGGCCCTGCCTAGGTGAATACTTTGGAAAATAATTTATATTTTTTATTTATTTTATCGAATTCTTTTTAAACTAATCGACTGATTCCGTTGACAGATATAGACCTGGTGTACCCGCTACCTTGGCTAAAATAAGTCTCAAGGGTAATCTTTTCCATTCGAACATTATCCCTTTCCCATCCTGGACAATTCAAGAAGAGGGTAATTGTGCTGCTCTTCAGAGTGTCGTTGATGTTTTCCTTGATCCTCAAGGAGTTTTATGGGCTCTAGATACTGGCGTCATCAATTCTTTGGAAAGTCCTGTGCGACAATGTTCGCCCAAGGTTTTCGCCATTAATGCTAGAACTGGGAAGGTAAAATAGGATCATTCGCTTTACTTATTTTGAATAGACCAAATAGATAATAGAGATTATTTGGATCGAGGCTTTTAGCAGCAATTGTGCTTTCAATTTCCTTTTTTAAAATA
Organism: Eupristina koningsbergeri; assembly: GCA_018907245.1. Taxonomy (NCBI): domain Eukaryota; kingdom Metazoa; phylum Arthropoda; class Insecta; order Hymenoptera; family Agaonidae; genus Eupristina; species Eupristina koningsbergeri. The sequence continues at coordinate 193,676 of JACCHV010002783.1, read as the reverse complement.
AAATTCACAGGTCTGTTAAAAAAATCAATTGTTGCTCAAGAAGAAAGAGCCTCATTGTAAATAACAGGTACTTTTTTTATTAAATCTCACTTAAATCTTATTGAATTTTAGGTGGTGAAGACAGTTGACATCAGTCCATTGACCAACGGTACATCTCGAGTCCAATACATTGTCACCGATTACAGTTACGACGGACGTGTGTTTATATATGTGTCGGATGCAGCGAACAGAGCCATCCTCGTGTTCGACGTGACGTCTGGTCGGGGCTACCGTGTGATGCTGCCAAAGCAGGTCACCCAAGGATGCACCAAGCGAGATGTCCTTTACATGGCTCTCATCCGTGGTGCGGATGGCAGCAATTACCTCGTCTTCACCTACCTCACCAGCTCCAACATCTTCACCATAAAAACAATGTACCTGCAAACCGGTTCCGCCAATGGCAGAATCAATGACCTTGGACCGAAGCGGGACAACATCGTCTTCCTGGGGACGGACAACCGCAGCGTTTTGTATTTCCGGAAAGAGGGCGAGTCCGATGTTTACGCGTGGAATTTCCTTGTGCACCCGAGCGCTGAAAGCATTCAGAGAGTTTACAAAGGCAATTCGTGTTCTTTACCAACTCACGTCATGCCGGATTATAAACGGGGTCGAATGCGTGTACTTGAGTCGAATTTTCCAGACTTCTTTCAAGGAACTGTGGGTTGTGGCGTTGATCATGCTCTTAAACTTTTTTAATTTGTTCAAACTCTTGAGTGCCTTTGAGCAAATTTATACCTTTCCTACTCATTCTCCATTGTTATCCATTTTTTCTACGTTTATTTCATGTTTCATGAAAAGAAATCCGTAAAAGTAGTCGATGTCTTCTTAAAAAATTCATGAGATGTGAAATAGCGATAGAGTTTATTATTGTCATATTATAACTAAGTATCTTAATTTCATAAGAATCATGTTTTCTGTTAAATTTTTTTATCAAATATACATTGTAAATAAGTAATACTCAAGAATATATGCTGTTAGATTAAAATAATTTAAAAGAGTAGTTTTCATAATATGGTACTAAGCATTTATTGTATTATGTAAAAGGTAATATTGATAGCTAAAGCCGATGTTTCTAAAATTCGAAAAAGGAAATAATCGTCATTTTTTTATTGTCTTTGTGAAACCTATTTTTATAATATAATATGTTACTGTTTTTAAAATAAAATTATTGTTGTTAGTATTAAATTCAAGTTATTTTATTAATTTGAGTTAGAAATTTATTATGCTCATATCAACTTTAATTATTTAATTCAAGTAATTCAGGATTCATTAAAAAATAGATTTTCTTAACAGTATAAAACTATTTAGGTTATTAATACATGCGTAATTCAATATAAGAAAATATAAATTCAATGTTTAATGTGAGTTGATGTTATGGAAATTAATTTAATTCCCACTTTAATTATTGACTGATACAATTAAATACATAAAATACAGTAAATACAAATAAATTTTTAGTTTTAATGTGAATTCTGTTTGTGAAATTTTTGAAGATACATTCGTATATATGGTATCTTCGGAAAGTAGCAAGTTTTTATTTTTTTTTGAAGCCACTATTTATTATAGCTATTTCGGGGAGATCGGAAAATATGCGGGAAAGTTTCTTGAAATTGCCACGATAAATAGTGGCTTCAAAAAAAAATAAAATAAAAATTCGATACTTTCCAGACACATTATGTATTTATAGTTGTAGTTTAATTCTGTAATATCATAAAACATTTATGTTCTAAATAAACAAAATGCAGTTTTTATTAATACATGTATCCTTCATTATATATGATATAATATTCAAGTAAAATAACATAAATGTTTAATTAGAATTTTCTAGAAAATTAAAATTAATTTATTGAGTATTATTGTATAAATTATTTATAAAACCAGATTAACACTTTTTAATTAAAAAAAAGTAAGAAAGTATTAAAATATATTTATTTTTATTAATGTAAATAATTATATTTAATTAATACGTTTATTACTAATTGTTAAATATCGTATGATAAAGAAGTTTTTTTATTTCATAGATATTTGAATTAGGAATTAATGTTCTAAAACTAAGAGTCTTATTAATTAGAATGAAAAGTTTCATTTCTGATATTAACGTATAAATTAAGAAACAAACGAAACAATGGATAATAATGAAAGTATTTGAAATTATATAAGTTGCTCCAGGTAGTGAAAATCATTGTCGACCTATTCTTCACTGACTTAATTAGAAAAGTGTGTTCACGCGGCAACTTAATTTTTAAAATGTAGTTCAAGGACGCGAAAGCGAAAAACTGTTGATCATTAAAACAGACAGGATAAACGCAACAAAATACTTATCTTAATATCGTTGAAGTAAGTGTATCTGTGCACTGTACATTCGTGTTTTCAGAACAAGTGCACATCTTTTATTTTAACTTTCACGACTAATTGTAATACTTTTTTCTTGTGCTAATGATCGCAGATGCAAAGCGCTTGTACTTTATTTCTGTAACGGTATATTTTTAATAATTATCCATGATATTTTGTACATAATTAAAAATTCTTGTATAGTTATCTTTGTCACATTTTTAATTTACAAAAATGTCCAATCTCGACAACTATTTCACGTATTGAAGTATTTATTGCCTATTTTATATTCAGACTTTATTATAAAAAAACAAATAATTGCGCAGTTAAACCATTATTTACAAATGTAAATTGCGTGTAGAACATCGTAAGAACGAGTACTCATTATTTATTTCGCACGTGTGTACGCAGATTCTCGTATAAACAGAAAGTATGTACACAAAGGAATAAATTAATTATGTATAATCTTGTTTAATGTATAACAGCACAACACGTGTATACACAAAAGCCAGAAGCACGTGTTTGCGGACAACAAAACCACAGTAATTACTGTTTACTCGAAGCTACAACACGAGATCTCATTGAAGTAATGAAACGGTAGCCCCTTGAAATACTTAAAATAAGTTTTAAACGCAGTGTATCAGCAATTACTATAAACATAATAGCCCAAACGTTTAACCAACTTATCTCTGTTTCAGCTCAATCTCGAGAAAACTCAAGAACGTTTTCTCCTGTTTAATTATAAGAATTTTGACCTATTCTTGAGGGTATGTACGTTCATATCATTACAGCCTACAAAATATATGCCTACTACCACAGCATTTTCGAGAATACCATTTTATGCGTCAATTTTAAAGACATCTTGATCGTTGTGAAATCTTATATCTGTTTATATAAATCTATGTATCCTTTTATACCCCAGACTACATGTACTTTGGTCAGATGTAGTATACTTTACGTGATCCAACTTCCTCCGTAAAGGATTTATTCATCCGTATAATCTAACAGAGTTCAGGTTCTGTTACCTGAGACTAAGCCAAGCATCCGCTGCCGTTGCAGTAGCTTTTGAAATTTTTTTGCGTATAATATGGCGACAGGTGAGAAGAACTCAAATGACATAAGCATTAATTGTGAAGAGTATTAAGTTGAAACTTCTAAATCGCTAAGCGATTTTCTTCGAACTGTGAAAAGTACTTGTCTATATCAATTTTTTTTAATTGACAGTCAACTGGTAGGCAGTTTTATATGGTTTGATTAATTTATATGGGTTTTTAATGGCCACCAAATATAGTTGTTATAATTTAAGACAGAAGCAATAAACTTCGACTTTTTATTTAACACGGCCACTTTGAAAATTCCCTGTTTGACAATTAATTTTTTAATGATTTAATTAAATGTTTACATTGTTGATTTTATGGCCCACGACGATCTATAAAGCCGGATTCCATCATTGGTATCCGTGGTTAACACAAGTGGAATTTTTTAATCGTATTTAATAATTTGTTAAAATGTCTTACCTCTTGCAAAATGGAAAACCTGATTCAATTGATTTAATTTTCATTCTCACTCTTTCAACTGGTCTATTTCTTTTATTATTTAATGTTATTTGACTTCTCTATTTTTCAGTTGCAATTAAAAACTTTTTCTATAAGTTTTTCGTACGGATCAGAATGATCGTAGTCATACCTTAGATTTTTCAAAACGAATCTTACGGTACAGTGTGACGAGGTGTGAGAACAGTTTAAAAGGGTGGCGTAAAACTGGGGTTGAACATAAGGGATGTTTTTAGCATAAGGGTGAATGTAGATGAACTCATCTAGTGTAATGATATTGATGAGAAATTCAGAAGTATATTCAGTGTGCCAAGTAGCATTTGAATATCCTATGATATACAATAAATATACAATTACATAGTTCTATTTTTAATATATAAAATGTACATTCTTTAGTTATTTCTTAGCTTATAAATTTTTTTAAAAGTATATTTTATATATATTATAATTTTTTTTATATTTATATTTAATATTGTAAACAGAAATGTTTTAAAATTTTCCGATATTAAATTAGTACTTAAAATGGTAATTAAGTTGTTTTTTATGACAAAAATTACTTTAGATAAATGACAATACTGTGAATAATAACGATAATGCTAATGAATATTTATAATATGTATTATGAGTTTTTTCTAAATTACATTGCAAGTAAATATGGAGAACAAAAGCCTGTTTGTATTTGAGATTAAGTTATTAAATTCAGGAGTAAAAATTTGTTTTGTATTTTTTTAAAATTAGTTCTATGTTTAGTATTTTATCAATATTTCAGAAAATTATAAATTTATTTAAAAATTCTTCTATTTGTTTAATATTTAATAAATAAACTTGGTTACTTAATTTACATGTTTATTTTACGAATTAGAGCGTTACCAATTTATGTAGTCTTTGCAAAAGATTGTAAGTGAAAAACTACTAATAATGAACGGAAAGAAATTATCAGTGTGAGAAATCATTATGAAATTATTGTGAATGGTGGTGTATTTAGTAAGATTTTTTTAGAAAAAATAAATAAATATGTTTATAAAAATTATTTTGTATTGATAGCTGAATGTAAAATAGCTTTAATTTGTTTTCAATGTGATATTCTTTACACCGTGTATTGTATAATATTAAAATGAATTAATAATTTAAAATTTTTATTTAAAATGGATACGTTATTTCTATAAATATATAATATCATTTACAAATTAATAATTTAAAATTAAATATAGTTAAATAGATAAAAGTATTTGTAATAATGAAAAAATTAAATCCTTTCAAAAATTAATGAATAATTCTTACAAAATTATAATAATAAAATGCAGTTGTACACTACTAATTTACATGTATTTTTATTTATTCAATGCTTGTTCAACTAATCAAGATTCTAGGAATAAAAAATTATCAGCTCTCAAATATTCAATTTTACAATTTATACAGCGGACGTAGTAAATAATGTATTTTTATTTTTTTTTCCATTAAATTTGTTTTAGATTTAAGTAATTCATGCATATTCATATCGTCTAATAAATATAATCAATTTATGTAATTATGCAGTTTATTATCAAGCTATATATTTAATGAAAAAAATATTTATAAATTATCGTATAAATATAATATTTACATGACTATTTTAAGCATTAACAGTTGTACATCATCTTACCAAATATTTTATAATAAATTTACGAATATGTAAATTTTATAATGCTTAATTTTAATCAATAGAATATTGCAAATTTAATGTATTAATAATATATATAAATATAATGCAATTTATAATATTTTTACTTGGCAGAAAAATGTCATGTAATAGTTATATAATGTGAAATTATCGGATATTTAAAAATATAATACATAAATGATCACAATGGGCTATTATATGAAGAAAATTGTATCTCCGCTAATGAAATCTTTAATAGAATAAAAATATATAATTTTAAGATAATTTAATTAAATCTTTAACAATTAAATTGGCTTATTATATATATGTATATTGTGTACTATACATTATGTAACCATTTTCACTGTTGAAGTACATGTATTATTAAAACATTTCATAAAAATTGATAAATTAATAAATTCATACATATGAATGTTACTATATATTTTTATGCAATAAATTTATCTATAGTTTGTATTTTTAATATTATTTATATCAAATATTTCATAAGATTTAAATCAAAACATAATTTAATTTCCTTTATATTGTATATTTTTCAAACTTAATTTTTTATTTTTTTAATTACACTTAATTTTTATTTCAAACATAAATAATATCTATGATTTTAAGTATTTAAAAAATAAAAAATATAATTTAAAAACAAATATAATTGATTGTAGTATTATCATTGTGTATAAACTAAAAAATTTATAAAAAAATAAACCAAAACTATTGAGAATTTATAAATAAATCAAAGTGACAATTATAGATTTATTTTAATAGATCACATCATTAGATATTAACGAACTGAATTTAAATAGCGGTATAAAATAGTATAAAATACATGGAGTCTATTTAATCAGTAATAATATATGTCGAAATGGTATTGATTTTTATTTTCTATAAATTGACGTATTTGTCATTGCAAAAGAATGTATACTATATTTAGAAACGATTTAGTGAATTATATTTCTAATTAATTTTGCAAGAATACAATAAAAATGTAAAGTAAAATAATATTTAAAATATTGTAAAATGATGAATTTGTATTAGCTATTTTTGGTAAAATTTTTTTTCAACATATTGATGAATTTTCAAAAGGAAAAATTCATTAATGAATATTTTACAATACAACTATTTTTGGTAATACATAAAACTAAATGACAAGGTTATTTGATTAACAATTTTTAAAGATAAACAATAATCAAGTAATTTTTTAATTTCACGGCATAAATTGCCTATTTTCCTGGATTATATTTGTTTTGTCGATTTTATATTTTTGATTTGAAAATGTAAAAATAGCTCATATGATTCTCATATTTCGTGTTTTACATCCTTTGTTATTCAGAATAAAAAGCTTTCAAAGTCTTTTTTTCACTGTTACAAATAGCTTTTAAAGTTTTGTAATTAAAGTTCGTAGCACAATTAAAAAAGGGAAAAAAATTTTATGAGTGCAGCTTTAAAAGAGATACAGTTTTATTACAGTTTTATCACGTATATCAGAGTACGTTGAAGAATTTTTATTGCAAATTCTAAAAAAACCAGTAAACCATCGCTTACTTAATATTACAGCAGGGAGTTGAATAGTTTTTAAGCCTAATTTAGAGTGAAAGTATATAATGAATGATGTATATAAACCAGTTGCTTTAAAAATAAATTCAAAGCAGTTGCTTTTATAGAAAACAGTACATTTTAAGTATTTCTTTACCAATCAACTTATCCATAATCAATCATATCTTCTTCTACGTACCAAACGTTGAGAATTTAGCTATTTTTCAGTTCGATGTGTTATTTCATTGAAATAATAGTTTCCAAACTTGTACGAGATAAAATGTTTTGTACAATAAATTAATTCAGTAATTATCTTTTATTTCATACTTGGAGAGGGATCGTCTTTTTTCGATCTATTAATTATAGAGCAAATTCATTTTCCATTTGATTGGTGCAGATGTTGAATGCACGTATTTTAGTTACAGAGATGAGTTTAATCTTTGTAGAAGGAATGTCTTGGATTATTTGGTTTTTGATCGACTGCAGAAGGTTTATTATGTTAAAGAGTATGGATGTTGTACCTGCGTATTATCAGACGATGTGGAATAAATGCTCACGACCGATTTAAACTTCCTTGAGTATTTTAAAAGCATCATAAGTTTCTAAGTTAAACACATCCTCTTCACTTTTTACTATTTCTTTGTTTTCAAATAAAGTACTCAAAACTCTCTGGATTACTGTTTGAATATATTTTAGAAATATAATGTAGCTATTATTAATTAATTGTATTTTAGTTTTATCAAAGTGGTTTTTTTAATACGTATTTAATTCATAAAGTTTCTACTTACAAATTTATTGAAGGTAACGGTGCTACATGGACTATGTAATCTGGATTACTATAAATAATTAATAACCAAAGTAATACATTTTACCTGAAAGAGAGAGTGTACCAACGATCGATAAATTATTTATTTTCAATTCAGTTTACTGCGAATACTCATTCACATCGCACATTATTTTCAATATAATGTTTCTCATTAGCTATTTATTATAACTAATAGTTCATTATTCTAATTAATATCTTTATTATGTGAATATTTATTATACCAAAACAAACATTACACATTTATGTGCTCACCCTTTAACAAAATTTTTTTCCCATTAGACATGATTTTACTATAATTTTTAAAAATCTTATTTAAATTTACTTTACATTATTATAGGATGCAGAGGGCACACCAGCAAGAATAGAAGTAGACATATAAAAAGAGAGAATGTGCGGTCAGGGTCCTCGATGAAAGAAAAGCAAGAGCGAGAGGGTGAACGTGTGGAGGTCATGTTACCTCATAAAAAAAATCAAAGACGCTTTTTTAGATCCCCATCCTACCTGAAGACAAGGGTATTGTTACATTAATTGATGGAGAGGGTAAGAAAGTATTCTTTGATATTGCAGATAATGTCGATGGAGTTGTGTTTTATTGGGTGAGAGAAATGTAGTGGATCTGAAAGAGACAAAATAAAGGAAATTACGTTACGATAATGTAATTCATACTTTTTCTTTGAATCTTTCCCACATTATTTGTTGTTTAAAAACATTCTTCAATTATTATTATTATAAACGCATCATGTACATTTATACAATATATATTTTTTCTTCGTCTACAATTTTCCAGTAAATTATTATAATCTGTCATATAAATTATAAACATTGTACAAATGCATTTGTTATGAATTATTATTCTTATTATTAATTATATTTTATTATTAAGATTTTATTAAGGCATTACAGTTGGTTCAGATATAAATATAACGCATTGTCAATTTAAGACTGCACCAAGGAAATAAAAACTTGGTAATTATTATGACAATTATATCGATATTTATTACTGAATATAAAAATATATATAAACATTTTAGGAGTTTGATCATTTACAATATAAAAAGCTTTTTATAGGTGAATATAGAACAATTTTATAATTGTTTTATACATTGTATTATTGTAAATTTAAGTTAAAAGGATTTCTCATTAGTTTTTTATTACTTATTCTGTACTGTTCAAATTATATAATTAAAAAAAATTAAATATATGTTAAATAAATAGAACGTAAACATTGTATGAAGAGACAAATGAGTAGGAAAAATTGAAAACCATAAAATTTAATATGAAATAACTATGATCATAAAAATAAAAGAAAATTATAATTTAAATTTAATAGTAGATAAAATCTCGATTTTAATATAATACTGATAAAATGTCTTGCGTAGTCAAAAATTTTTTTTATAAAATTTCTAGTATTGCAGTATATTTAATTTAAATAGATATTGTAATAAATTTAACTATACAGATTTTTTTTTTATTCGAAAATTATAATTTTGGTGATTGAATTGGTTATGCAATATAAATACTTGTTAACTAAAAATATAAATGTATGAATGTATTTTGATTTATTAGTCTGACTCAGTTTAAATGAATATTGCTATTTTTGAACTGTTAATTTTAGCGTTATTCAACAGGATTTATATGCATGTATTTATTAACAAATAACATTTTTATTACGTTAATATCCATTTTAATTTTGAAAACTTAAGTAAGTTGAAAATTGTAAATAAAATTTTATCTTTTAAAAAAATTAAGTAGAAAAATCAAAATTATATAAAAAAGTACAGTTTATTTAAGTTTATAATAAAATGAAATATAATTTTATGCAAAATCTATTTGCATATTGAGAAAATAACTGTATAATTTATTAAGTAAAGCTTAGTTAAGTATTTTAAAGTAGTCTTAATAGAGGTAATGTCATTATGCATAGTTTATATAAAAATTAATCGATTAGAAAGGCAATTTTATGATAAATAATTAAATAAAAGACGAGTTTTTGATAAAGGAAGCTGTATAAGTTCTCGTAATTAACAAAAAAAGGCGTACGTGAAGGAATTAAGGATGAATGGGGAGTTTCCGGATACTTTGCGAAAAAGATTGTGCAGCTGAGTTAATATGTATCTGCTAAAACTCAAAAGTAGTACTTAAAACTTCTCAGAACACACGACGGAGAAAAAAACATCGTCCAGCAATTGCTATTAAAATAAAATTACAATTAAATTAATATTTATGCGAGATTCAGCTATTAGAACTTGAGTTTTGATATTACTCATTAGATTCGTCTCATTTTTATTTTGCTTTTTTGAAAGCAATAAGTTATATTTTTTCCGAAACAAATGCGTAATATCACAGAGTTTTAATCATTTCCTTTTAAATACTCTATGTATATATATACTGTGAGATATAGATTTTTGAAAATTTGTTAAAGAATTCATTGTTTTCATGCAAATTATGAATAATAATTTTCTCCCCCGCAAAATGGGATGTGCTGTCTTTTGTAAACGAACAATTTATCAATAAATAATAAAGAGCATAATTTTTTGCATATGTAACAGGAGAACGGAACAAGCTGGCAGACGAATTACAACATAAAATAAGCACATAAAGTGATAATAAGCAGTTGCAACGGATAAATTATCACGAGCACTCGAGAAGAGAGAGAGAGAGAGAGAGAGAGAGAGAGAGAGAGAGAGAGAGAGAGAGAGAGAGAGAGTCCCTTTTGTTGTTTTTTTTGCTTTGTGCGGCGGGATCGAATTCAAATGTATTTTCGAAGCCGAATCTCGAGGATGTAGACTTGGGGGTAGACCAGACCAGAAGACCACCCACAGGCTGTGAAAGTACGAGCAGGGACACGGGCCTGACAAATAGACCAAGAAACGTACTTGTGAAGGCGTTGCGCTGGCCTAAATTAGTCGGAGGTTGGGGGCTGTTGTAGTCTTGGTGCCGACTCCCTTGAAAAGGAAGGAGTGTTCGAGGCCGCATAATGAGTCTCACGCTTAATCTCATAATCCGGGTGCGGAGACCGAACCGGGGAAAATCGGCTTTCCAAGCACAATCGCTCTCGGCACACGCGATATCTCGTTGCTCGCTCTGCCCTCGATGTATCGCTCTCGAGCAATCGAACTAATTCGCGGGCGTCGATAACAAAGGACCGTGCGAGTGGGAGTGAGATGTGTTCTCTCTCTCTCTCTCTCTCTCTCTTTATCTCTCCTTCTCGTACTAATGGCAACTAAGTACGCACATGACGACTTTCGAGGGGATTGGAGTTATCATTAGCACCGGCGCTGCTACTGTTATATTAACGAGTAATTGCTTTGAACTCTGAGCAGCTGCCAAGAATGTGCTTGCAATTTCGTTAAGCATTTTACGTTTTCCGTTTACTTAACAGCTCACCTCTTCGTTTGTAGCAAAGTAACAAGTTCCTCGATGTGTACAGTTTCTCACCGAGTTGATCTCAAAGATTATTTTGGCTTCGGTGTAATCCTGTAGAATATGTCTCGATTCGTCGTGGCTTTCTAAATTTCACTTTTATTGTATACTTCAAAGTAGCTGATACTTGCTTTTATATTCATAATTATATTTTATAGCGTCTATAGTTATCATTTAGATTAGAAATAACAATATTTTAATATCTACAAGAAGCATCGAAATAATCGAAATTTCCTTTTATTGAATATGGTTATTGCATTATAAATTTTATTTTAAAAACTGGTCGTAGTTTCCAAACAATACTAGCCTTGAAACTACCAGTGACAAAACATAAAATAAAGAGTGTTAGATTTATTTACAATATCTTTCATTAGACTCCATTATGTCATTTAAAAAAATCTCTTATTTTATGTCTTAGAACTCTTGTATATATTGAGAGTAATAAATCTGCATTCCTGAATGTGGTTGAATGGTAGTATAAGAATATTGCACTCTAATAAAATCAATAAAACGGCAGTGTGTAAAAAATAGTTAAAAAATCAAAATTATAATCTTGATGTCAACGAATAAATAATTTTAAGGATGTAAATAAATAAATATAGAAAATAATTAATTCTAGCATTTAAAACTATATTATGACATTATATTATTAATTTATTAATTATTCAAAAAATATGAATGATTACAATCGATTACAATATATAACAAAGTATCATTTCAACTTAAATAGATAAAAGGATAAATCTGAGTAAAATAAATAAGTAAAAGAGGGCTAATTAAATATAAATCAAAACAACGTCATAACTATTTTAAATTAAATACACTTTTTGGTATATAAAATGATATATTGCATTAAAAGAATTTTTATTCCTAAACAGCTACATTATTATCAATTTTATTATTTAGACATTGAGATTTTGAAATAATAAAATATCAACAATTTTTTATAATTTCAAAAAATAATGTTTCTCAGAATTGTAAAAATAATTATATGCATAACGTTATAATTAATATAAAATAAAAAAATTAGAAAATGTATAGAATTTTATGATTCGGTGATGAGGTAAAAGAATTTTTTATTTTAAACGATATTGTATAGGCAATAAATTCATGTTCATTAATTTAAGTAGAACAAGTAGTTGTATTTCAAAGGAAAATATAGGACTACTGTTTTAAAAATATAGAAAAACTAGAAAGTACATGTTTTTTACGTTTGTGAACAAGCTTTGATGAAATAATATCAAAACATTATCGATAAAAAGGTACAATTTGTAAACAGAAATGAATAATAAATAATTAATTAACCAATAAAAATCGAAATTATTCTAGTTAAGTATATATTTATATTTTAATTAAAATAATTTTAATAATTTATTAATTACTCATCAATGATAAAAATAAAAGATTCAATATATTTTATATTTTGTGTAAGCTATAAGATATCCCATGTAAATATTATATAATTTTTGGAACAGACATATGAAGTAATAAATTTTAAGTTTGGTGTTCAGATAAAAAGAAATAATTAATGCGATGAAAATAATTGCACTGATACTAATTAAATATTGCAGATGAAGTTTTTTTAGAATTTATGTGTACATATACATGTTCTTTATTAATTAAAATTACGTAAATATATTCAATCCAATTAAGATAAATAATGATAAAATCTAAGTTAACAATAAAAATAGTTTTCATCAATATAATTGAAGTTTAATTCAATTAAGTTAATATATTATATTGAGTGTAGAAAATCTTGATGCATTAATTTGCTCATATTATTTATAAAAGTGACGTCTAAAAGTTATAAAACTAGCTGTACATCTATTTTGGAACTAAAAATTATAAAATGATTTTTAAGAATTTACTGTCTTGTATATGTTTATATTTATTAGTTTTTATTGAAATTTATTTTTAAGAATAGTTCAAGATTTTTTCAATATTTATTACTTTTTAAAAAAAATTTCATAAACAAATGAACCAACATTAGAAATTTATCAACTATAATAAAAAATAAGTATGTATAAATATTGAAAATTATTTGTGATAAATATTTTTTCTCTTATAAAAATTATAACTTATTAAATGAACTGAAAAATACCTTTCCTAGTTATTTATGGGTAAATAGCATTTGTTATTATATTGTTTTTATTAATTGTATTAGCATTATAAAATATATGCTAGTTTTAATTATTTATAAATAAATAATTCACAATTTTTACACGATTCACTTTCACTTTTTATATTTATATTATGAATTTTTTTATGATTTAGAATTTACACATTTTGGTAGTTTGTATTTAAATACATGTACATTCAACTTTGGAGCGATTATTTTTAAAAATATTGTAATTAAAATTAATAATTAATGTGTTACATATTAATAATAAATGAATAATGATTCATAATTCTGTTTAGTAATTTTATATTTATTTTCATATTTTATAAGATAAATTCGTATTAAGACAGGTAGATTTTTTTTTAAAAAATAAAGTATACTTTCTTAGGTTAAAATATTAATGAATAGCATGACTACACCATTTTTATTACATAATTTTTAATTGTATTTTTTTAACTGTTTAAACCTGTATTGATATTGGTTTTATATTATATTGACAAACTAGCTAGATATTCCCTCTAAATTTAAATTACAGTACCAAACATGTATATCTTGAGCATGATATTTTTTCTATAATTATATCTTATTATTTTGAATAATAAAAAATAATGTTTTATCCACTTGTATTAGACTATTATTTTGATTTCATATAAGAAAGTTCAATCTTTTTTATTTCATTAATGATGCTATATAGTATAGAAAAATAATTAACATATAATTTAAAACTTCAGAATGATTACTGTTTGCTTTTATTTTTTATTATGAAATGTGTAATTGGACAAATGATTCAAGACTCTAAATTCATTATTAATTTATCAAATACATATGCATTTGTAAGCAAATTAAAATAACCTTTTTCATGAATTTCTGTAGTTGAAACCAAAATACTTTTTAATTCCAAAAATAGAAAAAGTTGTCAAGTAATTGGAGATTTTTTTTTAAACCAATTAATTCGAAATTTCCAAGTGAAGTTTTATTCAATTTCAATATTTGGTGTACATTTTTGCTTGCATTTCGACCTACTTTAAATTGCCCTGTTTCTTCGAACCCATATTTCCATATTTGCCCATGGCTCAGAATATTTTTCACTCCGTGATCGATTGGAAATCATGGTTGTATAAAAAATAAATAAAGGCGCATGTCACTACTTTTGCCTTGATAGCTGTCAAACTTTTCTCGGGGTCCAGACATCGGGTCCAACGCCAGAGACACGTTCACAATGGGCTCAAGTCGGTGTCGCGTGTCCTGCAGATATTAAATTTTTTTTATCTTTCTTTTCTTCTTTTTTTTAACAAATCATACAAAAACAACAAACGCTTTTATGGCATACGGGCAACCAAAATAATTGCTACTGTTGAGACTTTACTGAATTTAATGAGCCAATTTGTTTCTTTATTTATAGTCGCTTTGGAAATAGATTTTTCAAAAAAAAAAAAATCCTCGAAGACTTTAAAACTTAATATTTAACATTTTTCTCATTCAAATAAGTAGTAGCTTAAAAATAAAATACGTCATGATCAAACAAATCAATCAATATAGTTTTTGTTATTTTAAAATGTTATTAGTCTAAGGTAACAATGATTTTTAATACGATACACGTGTAGTTTTAAAATCACAAAATAAGTTAATAATGAAAAAACCGTATTAGACATTATTTATGATGAGCATACCTGTATGCTTATGTGAAAAAATGAACAGCAGGTGTAGAAATACTTAAATATAATTCACATGAGTAGCGAGTCGGTCGTCGAAGTGTGTGAGTGTTAGTTCCGTAATGGGAACGGTTGTTATAATAAAAAATAGTTGATCAATCGGACAGATTGTCAAACATTTTTATTCTCATATGTGCCTGTTTATAAGATTTGCTTGTTTTTTTTGCTTGCCAGCCATAACGTTTCAATGTTTTGTAACGAAACAAGGTATTGGATATTGTAAGCTTGACGATATCAATGATCCAAATTGGAGAAAGTTACGTGTTTAGTTACAAGGCTCTACATTTGCACACGTGAATTTGATGCTTCTAATCTATCTATATTAACATGATACACGACTGCTATGAAATACGCGAAATTTGTTATATAATGACGTCTTTGACTGTGCAAATACACCAAAGTACTTCCAGCTGTGTTACTCGTGCAGATTTCTTGCAAGATTCTTTGTATATTTCAGCACAGAATATTTATGAAAAAAGAAAAATTGTTAGGAACTGATTACCAATAAATCATGCACTTTTGTATGCATTTAGGTAATGGAATAATTTTCATGCTAGAGATCATTAAGTACTTAATGGTTTAAATACTTTTGTTGGTAAATTCCTACAAGTCATAGTTTGCAGTCGTACATTGTTCAGTAATTGAGCATGGATATAGTTTTATTTGTAGCAATGAATTTATGTGACGTTCAAATTTTTTAATTTTGGACCAAATTATATATTACAATGTAATATGATTTATATCTTAAAAATAATTTACATTATTTCCGACCTTTACATTAGGAACCTTATAAATTTATTCTTTTTATGAAATTTAAAAATAATGTTAAAAATAGTTGTAGTGATATAAATATTATTCTTACCTTTTAATATAATTTGTAGACAAATTGACATTAGATTTTAGATTTATGTTTTGAAATATAAATGCAAATTCAGTAGTACATACTATTCGTGCATATTTTTGTCGATGTTAACTAGTATTGAAATGCTTCAAATACTGACGGTATTAAAGGTGGAGTAACATAAGTATTATTGATTAAGTATTGAAGAATTAAATGTACAACACATGTTGAATATATTTAGAAATTTAATTTTTTATTGTAAAAATTGTAAAAGTAATTAATCACTTAGTTCAATAATCTTTCAGATTAAGACATTTGCAAAGGCTTATGTACTAATAAAGAAAAAACTGTTGATTAGTAATTATGAATAATGTATAACATTCAAATTATTGTAATTACAGTTAAATTTTTTTATTTATTTTAATTTAGCAAATGTTAAATCCATTAGGAATATTATAATATGAATTTGTGTTGTCATATTTTTCTTTCTGTACAGTTAAATTTCTTCTTTAATCATTCAATGTTACATATATATATATATGTATATGAATTTATCATTAAAAAACAAGTAATACATTTTTTAATATCAAAAGTTATGCTATCAAAAAACGAAAATTTGCTACTTCTTTCGCGAAAAATTAAAAAAACGTTATAAGTTTTTTCTATTTTAACTGTATTAAATGATTTTTTAATAATATTTTTTAAAGATAATATTATATCAATAAATTGTATACAAGCATTAGAATTTATTATGAAACAAAAATTTGTACAAGAGATAACTGTACTATATTTATATTATATTTACAAAATATAAATAAATTTAACAATAAAAAAATTCGCAAAGTGTACTAATACTATTAATACAAGTTTTTATGTTTGCAATAGGACGGTACTTAAAAAATTCCTCGTTAGAAGAGACGTGTTAAAACAAGGAAGAAGTAAATGTGTTATATTTACAAAACGAACAATGATCAAGGGCAATGATCTCTTAAAGACAGAAAACTTTCTTAGGAATTTTTTCCGTATTTTTTAGCACGTATAATACAGTTAATGTTGTGGGGGTGAGTGTTGTTCACCTGCTGTGGTTCAAGTACTATTAAGTTCCAAGTACTGAGCAAAGTTAATTGTTTTTGCAGCTTTGAGATGTTACTTTTATTGGTTCGAATTAATAATTATGCTTGATTTGTAGAATATATTATGCGATTGTGAAATGGAATGTAAGTATAATAATTTATTGATCAGTTGTGATACTTTTAATATTCTTTCATTGATTATATTTAGTTATATAAATTAACTTTGGAATATGAATTTTATTTTTTATAGCAAAATTAATACATTATTCTGATGGTGCAAAATTTTGTAATAAAAAATAGTTAGAAGATAAATTTTTTAAATAAATATATTTTTAATATTTTCATTAAGTATCATTAGTATTTTCGTATAATTTCCATTATTATTAAGATAAAATACGTTTTTTTTAATATAATATAAATAAATTTTTCTCAATTGACACAAAATAAAATTTAGATATTTGGACTTAAAATATATGACTTCTCAATATCTGATAATAACAAATATATTTTACCTTCGACAAATGAATATGTTTTTCGAAAATATTCGATCGAATTACGATGTACTGGAAATTCCGTCGGAGTAGATATTAGATCAACACTGCACTTATAATTTCGAAGTATAATTTATGGTCTGAGGATAGAATAGATATGAAAATAGAAGTACAATGTTATTTCATTTTATTATTTTCAATAAAACCGATACTGTTACACATAATTACAGTAGAAATATATTTCCTGTTAATAAAAAAATTTTAATTGAAATTTATTAACATGTTAAAAAAAAAATTGAATTAATTAGGGAAATATCGATTTACTCATAAATATGTTAAGTATATTTTGATGAATTTATTAAGTTTTACCTTGAATAGTACTTCTTTAAAAAAAAATAGTAAAATATTGTTTTTTAAAAAACAAATTCAGATGAAGATCGAAAGATCTACATTATTAGAGAAAAAGTTAATTGGAAGTGAAATAGATATAGAATAGACCGATTAAAATAAAAGACTGCGATTAATAAATGTGATTGTACATGGAATTTAATGATAAATGGAAAGATATTCTTGTGTATAAAAATTGCTTAGAAAAAAAATATAAAAAGTTAAAACATAACCATTGATATTTATGATTCTCTTAATATACACAAAACTTTATGCTTTTAACTGATAAGAAAAGATGGAGAAAGTTTTAAAAAATGATAAAAATTTTTGAATGCATATAAATAATGGGACGGCGACCACGACGAAGTAGATCAAAATTCAGTTTTACAAAAAAATAACCTCTCCAATTGAATGATTTACGAAGGTTACTTTCACTTGACCAGCTCTAGATTTAAAAAGGTACGAAAAGAACTCGAAGTCACAAGAAGAAGGATTTACTTCCTCCTTATAATTCTCCCGTGTCGGGACAGTTTTCGTGAGAAGGATAAATGGAGTTGGTAGAAAGCCCCAGGAGTCGTTGAAATTCCCTGGGACGTTGGCGCGATCGTGGCGATTTGCACCACGTCGGAAAAGAGGCAAAAAGTGTCGGCGTCTCTCTCTCTCTCTCTCTCTGTTGGCGAACACCGTGTTCACGTGAAAGAAAGCGAGGCACGCTTGCGAAAAGTAGCGTCGAATGGAGCCAATCGGAAAATTCACTCGAGGAAATGGTGATTTCCATACATAGGACTGAGAATGGAAAAGGGTGCGGTGACGAAACACCATGTAGTTTGCAAACAAATGCAGCGCAGAAAACTGAGAGTTTGAGGGCATTTATTCTTCGCCGAGAACGTGTCGGTTAAGGTTCTAAGACTTTAAGGCTTGGCACCTGTGGAAGTGAATTAATTAGATACCCTTTGCACTTTCTTGTATGTTATTTCATTCGCTTTTTGTATTTTTTGCAATATATATCTGTGCGCGATTATCTACCTTTCCATACTCAATGTTATTCTTCTATTTATAATAGCCACAGTTGATATTTCTAAATAAGCAAGAATTTATTGTCTTTCATTTTATCCGTCACACTTTGAATACGTATATTCAAATGATCGGAGTACGAGACGAATAGAAAAATAGAAATAAATATTGATTGATTTAAGTTCCGATTTATGCAAGATTACTTTGTTTCATATTTATACAGATATACTTGAATCATTTATTTGTTTACTATGCATATTTATTTACACTATTTCTTACAATTGTAAAGAGCAATAAAATGGATGAGAAAAAATCTATTTCCGTAACCATTTATGCAGACTAATGTTCAAAGGAAAACATTGCATTTCATTTTTATGAACTTTTATTAAAGTGTAAAAATATTTATACACTCGGATAAAACTAAAGATTTACACATTTTTATTCTCTACTTTTATTTTCTATAACACTATAAAAGTTATTTTTGATGAAAAAATAAAAGTACGTAAATCTATGATACTTAAAAAGATTTCATACATTGAAATAAATTTATTATTGTTGTAATAAATATAAAAATAAAATTATTCCATTATATAATTCATTTTTATGAAAATTTTATAGTTCTTTTTGTCGATTTAAAAAATTTTTTAAAAAATAAAAAAAAAACATAAATATTTCCTATAATTTTTATTTCAGAAATGTATCTATAAAATTAAATTCAATGTAAACATTCGTTTTGAAATAAAAAATTTTATGACTCGAATATTTATATTAAACATGAATTTTTTTTTTAAAACTTTCTTAGAAGTATTCATCTTTAACTTATAGTTTACATAAATTTAGGTATTTTAAATTTATATTAAAATTTTTCAATTTACTTTATTCGTTAAATTTATATTTACTTCGTGACCTTGATAGTAATATATATATATATAAATTCCTCATAAATTACTTTATCATATCTTGTGAAATATTAATTAAGATAGTTACATACAAAATTACAAGTATGACTTTTTTACGTCATTTATATAATCTAAAATGAATTTTTATATATGGTCAATTGCACTCAAAACTCGTTTTAGAATTAATCATTTCTTTCAATAACTAATGAAAGTTAATTTTTATTTTATTTACCGTACCTTTCTTGAATGTAAAAAGCCATATAATAAATGTAATGTTTAATCCTTTTTATTTAAACCTCTTAATTTTTCATGTAATCTTTTAAGAAGATAAGAGATACTAAAACACTTTTAAATGTCAAATAAGCATTAATTATTATTAGTACATTTTTATGATTAATAAGATATTGTAGGAAATAAAAATAAAAAAATGGTGAAAAATTATTTATGTTCAACTCAATAAAAAATAATAATTGCTCAAAAATAGGAAAAAAAAATTATAATTAAACTTAAGGGAACACTTTTTGGAATAAGATATTAAAAGCTAGATAAGAGTAATAAAAATTGTTCGGTTATCATTTAAACTTCGAAATATCAAATACGCACTTGATCTATTTACATTCAAATTGAGATTGTAAACACACAATTATAGTTTTTCAGATGGTATGAATATACTACCTGCTGTGATCAAACCTGAATTTCATTCATAATATATAAGGAAGGGGATACTTAACTATAATTACTTAGGGAAGAAGTACTTACCGCAGTTGTCTAATTATATGATTTGTTGTATCTACCTGGACCCAAGTCTTTTTTACATAGATGAATTAATAAAGGTTAATTCATGTAAGTGATACACGATGACAAAGGGAGAAGACTCATTATGATTCTCATGATACAGGTTAAAGGGGTCTCATCCCCATCGTTGACTCCCTTAATTTATTCAAAGGTCATGTCCTTGCACCTGCAGCAACAGGTTATTCGAGTCTGACATAATAGTTTAGAGTATGTTAAGTGGAAAGGTAAATGATTTTCAACACCTTTTTGAGTCTATTAGAATATGTAAATTTTGGGGGATAATGATAGAGAACGAGTAAGCAGGGTTGCCAATCAAAGGCTCAATATAACTCGGCTAAATACTCAGATCAAGTATGATGATAAATTTTTGAACACATGTTTTTTGTACAGACAGTAAAGATTATAAAAAATCTGTTACTTTGTCAAATTTAGAATTTAATGGAATAAAGAAGAGTTTGTTAACTTTTTAGATACTTTTCATCGCTATTTAATCGACGTCTAAAGAATTAGAGTAGGATACAGAGAAAATATAATTTTAGAGATTTTTTTATTATAATTATTACTTACAAAATTTATATGAAATAATTAATCAGTTATAGTTGGAAAAAAATATTTATTTCTTAAAATTGTTAATAGATACTAATTGCTTTCCACAAAATTTGAGCAAATTATTTTAGTAGAAAGTTGTATTTGAGATTATTTAATCTTGACATTTCTTTACTTACTATTTACTTTTTCTCATGAATATTTTATACAGTCACTCTTAAGAAGGCAAATTAAAAAACAGAAAATGAGATGGAAACTTAAGTTTCATGAAATACTGTTCAAGTTTCAATGGCCTTTTTACAAAATGACTGAATATTTTTAAAAACAATTCTTTAAAATGCAATAAATTGTAAACATTAAATTTTGATATTATAATTACATGAATAATCGTTTTAAAAATTAAATAATAAATATATTTAATTCTCTGAAAGGTTATAAAATTAAAGCCACTACTCTATTTAAATAAGATTACAAGATGAAATTTTTATGTAACTAATAAATTCAGAACATATATTTACGTTCTTGTGTATTTATTCAACCATGTATGCATGGACCACACATGCTTGAACAATAAATTTTTCAAGGTACGACAAATTAAAAGTAATCCTTATACTTTAATAAATGTTTTCGCTACACGAATAATTGACGTGTAATTAGTAAAACTTGTATTGCATAATTGTTCAGCATGAACAGCAAAGAATAACGAATACGACGACAACACATGGACAATGAATAAAGGTTTACAGTCAAAAAGTAATTACATTGCGAATTCTATAAGAACAAATGAAGCACACATATGACTTCCCACGGCCAATGACCGATCGACAAAGGATGTATGGGATTTGCGTGGGAGGCGTGGTTTCCAGCTTCCGGAGCTCTCGGATCCATTCTTGACGTGTCGAAGGTCATCTCGCACGAATTTCGTTTATGTGCTGTTACGATTACACTTGTAAATGGTTTACACGCTTTTTGTTTGTCTTTCGGCCCTGCGGGAAACTGGTTGATCAACGTAACATTAAATCACTATGTAAACTGAAGGATCATTTTCGATTTTTTTTTAATTTGAGATAAAGGAATTTCATAATGAAGATTAGCTGTTGTCGGCGGATTAGAAACGGTTAAAAAAAAAAAAAATTATGAAACGTTTAATCTGATTCAATATCGCTTTGTGTTTCTGCTATTTTCCTTTTCTGTTGCAATGCAGATGTTTGATAATCTATCCTTATGCATAGTTATTTTTAATCTTCATTTACCTCTAAATTTTATTTTATTTCCCTTTTAGGAGTTTTAAATAATCTACGTTATTATAAGTTTTATTTGGATCAAAAATTAATTTTAGCAGCAGTGTCCATGATTAATTAATTTAATCATTATTATAGTAGTAAATGTAAAGTATCTAAAATAATATAAAGTTAGTATTTATGAATACCTTATTCTTCATTTTTTACATTATATTTCTCTAATGAATTTAAATTTGCAACTAAACATAGTATTAATTTTACAGTATAAAGAGAGTTTAAGGATTTAAAAATTATTTCCTTTTGAATTTCAGTTAATGCTTATCAGTAAATTTATTAAAACCTGTACTTAAAAAATAATTTTCATTTTTATCACGAATGTGCAGTTTTTGCAAAATACTGCTAATTTACAGCTTATTTAAATAAAAAACTATCCTCTAAATTTTAATGCGAAAAACGGAAATTACGTTGAGTCGTTTTTCCGGTACGTTCAGTTCGTGCATTGAACTAAACATATAATTCATATATAAGCGAATGAGTAACAAGTACGGCTTCAATACTATTGATGCGTTAAAAAAATAGTCAACTACAAACGAGATTTATTTTTGGAATATTTTATAATATATAATTATCATTTTATTTTAATAACTTATTTTTATTATCTTAAATTAAAATGAGCTTTTTCTGAAATCCAAAATTTTATCTTTCCATAAAAAATATATCATGTTAATATCAGTAACATCTTATATAAATAGATTATTTTATTATGATAAATAGAAATGATTTCATGATGGCTTTCGTTGAAGTAAAGATGTATAGATACTTTGTATAAAATCAAGCTTTTTCATATAAATGTTGGTAGTGTTACAAATATTGAAATTTTTTTGAATATTAACTATTTATTGATAATCATTTTCTTTTTAGAAATCCAACTAATATAAGGAATTTATTGTTGATAATAAATTGAATAAGAAAAGAATTTATGTTAAATTGAAATTAGTCAAACGTGTTTAATTGATAATTCACATTTACGTGTAAATTACTTTAAAAAATGTAATCTAAAAAGATTTCTTTGAAGAAATCTACAGAAATTTATGTAAAGTTCTTGAGTAATAGATTGAGGAACATGTAATAGAAATAATATGAGTTTCTCTATTTGAAACTGACGAAGCTTTTTTTGTGTTTCACGTTGTAGACTTTTATAATTAATTGCATAAGTATATTTAGAAATGGAAATGAAGAAATCAAATTATTTTTTGATCAATTTACATTTTTTATCAGTGAATTATGGAAGGAAAAACTACACTTGGTTCATAGGTGCTCATGCGTTCAAAGGCTGTAAAGTTACAGAAATTTCCGCTCATTTGGATAATAACCACTACGTAGTTTATTTTGTTTATTACGAAAGGTACGAAACAATGCATTTGACTACATCTGTTATTTGACAATTTTTTACATGTCAAGTTCATATTTGTGAGTCTGAAAAAATTTTAATACACAGTTCGGTATTGATTGTCAATGGTAGTGTGTTATTTGTCGGGATTTCCCAGCGGTAATAGGCAGTTTTCAGTAGTTTCCCAGGGTACTTTTCCCTCGACCCGAGCACACCCCGGAGCTGGTGAACCATAATCGAACGTTCAAGAGTCTAGTCCTGGGCTCTGATGACCCGCGACGTCTGTGTCACCGATCATAACGATTGTGCACATATCTCGGGCCACTAACAATCCTCATTGAAAATGCCATTCAATGAAAAGATCGGCTCTCCCACCCGATCGAACTTTCGAAAGGTCGACCTGGACTACGAACACACGCTTTGATTATCCCCCCGTGGGAGTGTCCTGGTGTCTTGGTGCATGCGCAGTCGGTTGCACAATGCCAGCCCATTTTCGCGCGGTTCGGGTTCTCCTCCCTGTCTCCTGGGGAATTAGTCGTGGGCACCCGCGAGGGAATTGGATCAGCCAGGAGTCAGTGGTACTTGTCGATCGCCGGCGAACACACGCGTCGGAGAAAAGTCCCAACTTTTCCTCGCTTTCCCTCCGTTGATCTTGCATTTTCTTCTCAGTCCATTTCCAATATGAGGTGAGTAAATGGCCCAGTCTGAGTACAGTGCTTTTATCTTCAAAGTGCTCGATTTTATTTCCATTCTGCACTTTCTTCAAATCAGTGAAAAACTCGGGTCTCTTGCTTTACTGGAAAATACGTGAAAAGCTCGAAATCAGCGGATTATCCGTTTCAAATCTCAAGTGAGCGCTTTTGCCACGATTTAAAATGAGCTTTCGTTTTTGTATAAAAAGTTATGTAGGTATAAGGGGTGAGTGTCACAAGTTGGTCAGAGATTATTGAAAAGCCAAAACCTGATATCAGCAGTCTTTTGTTCTACTTTTCGATGAGAGTCGTACAAATATTAATTTTTATTTCTTCAAAATATTCATTTTTATTTATTTAATTAAGATCCTTTTACATACTGTAAATGAGTTATTGAACCGCATTTTTAACGATTAAGCCGATTAAACATATGATACCACGTAAAATAAAAATGTTAAATCAACATTATAATTATCTCATAATTGATTTAGAATTTATAAATAAATATTTACACAATTTCTGAATTAAAAATAGCAGTAAGAAAAATAAATTAAGAAATCACAAATATTTACAAACCGGATTATATTGCACTATTTTATTTAGCTAATTTAATATAGCGATTTGATAATTTAATTTCATAAATTAATATGAATATTTATCTTTGACGCGTCAAGTACCTATCAATAAAAAAAAACGATTATTTAAATCATAAAAACCATAAAAACACCGCTAATTGTCATGGTTTGTTATTCAATTTATTGTTTAAATACATTAGATGATCTATGAATTGATGGAGATAAGGGCTGAGACAAACTCTGAATTACAATTCTCAAATGGTCTTATCCGATCATAACATGAGGTTCTGCGAGTCAATAATGAAAAAGTGCTCGAGACCGAAACATATGATAAAGTGAGAATGTCTGTGATTTCGTGATCGTAGTATCATAAAGGTGTAGTTGGTTGTTTAAACTAATTGCATTAGCCCAACGATATATTTTCATAAATTTGCTATTAAAATGGTTGTAATGTCAATTTATGACCCAATTATAAAAATCATTCATTTTCGTAGAACGAGAGTTGGACAAATGGCCTTATCAAAAGATCAGTTGTGGCGCACGACATACCTGTGTTGATTGGAATTATTTGTAAATAAATATTCATTTAGTCGATAGAAAAAACGTGCGCTAACCGATGGGTAATAGACAGGTATCAGATTACCTGGAAAATACACTTTACTAATGATGGCAACGCAAACTAATCCATCAATAGGTATTGATTGTTTCATTGTACGGGAAGGCTATTGTTCCTTAAAAGCGTATAATCATTGACAGTTAAATGTGTACTTTTGTTTCGAATTATTATCATTGTGTGTTCGTTAAACAAGTTTGAAATTAAAAATAAACCAGCAGACGTTGGCCCGACGGTCAACCAGATTATTATAATTGCTCACGACTGTGTCTGTTGCTATGATAAAAATTCATAAAAATTCGTTTCATAAGAACAAGGAAGGTATAAGCTCGAGACCCCATAACTTTTCTACACCTAATATTCACTTTAGTGTTATTAATTTCATGCGTAGGAATAATGCTTATTATTAATAATAATGTTTTACAACGCGCTTTATTGCGTTCGAGATAGCCGAGTAATTATCATTGATTATCGCTGAAAATCTACTCTTAATAAACGAGTTTTACGATCAGCTTGAAAAAAGTAGCTTTTTGAAACTTACATCACATGTCGAAGTTATGGAAAGTTGAATTCAACAGTAAAGTGTGAATTATAATGAATGTGTTCCACGTCGGAATTATTTACAATCACCAGTATCTACTATCAACTATCCGCTATCGATCTATCCGATTTTCTTACTTTTTGTATTTAATCAAGATCAAGCTCCGTTTTCCTGATTTAATGCAATATGCACAAAGCACATTTCGTTTTCTTAATTGTATATCATTGTTCATGATATAAAATTTACTTTAAATTGTGATTGTTTTTTTGACACGAAGCACAATAATCTTTATTGGATAATATAATGCTGTGTGGATTAATGGATTTGAATGAATTGATGTCCCTAATTCATAATGTTCCTATAAGTTTAATACTGCATTATCATAGCGAATTTATTATTTTGGCTTTTAGCATAAAATTTTATTTTACACATTTTCATTGAACAATGAAATGTTAAAAAAAAATAAAACTGAAATGAAAATAGTAAAATAAAATTGCTCATACTTCATTTAAATTAGAATTCAATTTAAAAACATAAGGAGGAATGTTTTTGATTTTATTCTAATTTTAGTCATATTACGTCGGTTGATGTATTTTTTTTTAACCAAATATCTACATATTTTACGTAACCTTTAAAATATTAGAATTCAAAAATATTATAATTTACTTTTTTAACTTTCTGTAATAAACTATATTGTTTTTTAAATTTTTAATATATCATAAACCAAAAAATGAAATTAATTTTGCAGTACTTATTATAATTTTGTTGTATTTATTGTAATTGAAATATATGAATTCATTTATATTTTCTAATTTTCAAAAAAGATTTAAAATAATACATTCGAATTATCCTCTTATTATTTAATTATCTATTAAAGTATTTAAAGCGTTTAAGATACAATCATATTTACAATAGGCGTTTATAATTTTCATAAATATTATAAATTAAAAATATAAATAACCAATTAATTTTTTACATAATTATGTGTTATTTTATATTTTTAATGATTAATAATCATTAAGAAATGGTTATCATCAATTAATTTAAATAAAATAGTTATTAAGAGAAAATTTATCAATGTCATTCATTCATTGATACATTGTTTAAAATGCGTGGAAGACTCTAATTTATATTAGTCTTAAAATAATTTATTGTTATAAAATTGAATAAAGATATATAAATAAAAACTTTTATTCAATAATAATAGCTAGATTTATAAAGTATCGATCAATTCTAAATCCATATTTCTTATCAGTAGGAATTGATTATTATGAAAAGCAGTGTTTTAATACCGCATATATTAATAATTTAACTATTTATTTTAAAATTGCTATTCAAGAAATCTTCTATTCTATATTAAAATTTATTTATATAATTCGACGTTATCTTATTTTTAATAATAATTTTAAATATAATTTTACAACTGGAATGAATCAATGCTTTAATGAATCTTTAAATGAAAATTTAAATTGCACTATAATTGAATTAAGATATTATGCCTTCATAAATTTTTTTTTAACAAGGTTGTAAAAACGAAAATAAATGAGACAAACGACTTTAATAATTTATAGCATAATATTCATAAATTCGTATTTTTCTCTCATTTGATGTTCTCATATACATTTATTAAGAAAATTTATTCGTATTACTGTCGAGCACACCAAGCAATATAATTCAAGAAATCTATTCAAAGGATCTATAAGTTAAAAGAATTTTTAGTTTGATTTTTAAGTGCAACTCTTTGTGTCATGGCTAAGTGTTGTGGGACCATATAAATTTTGCTCACGCACACCTGAAATGAATAAATCAAAGGTAATGGTGTTCTTAATTAATCTGTTTTAGAAAAGAACTGCTGTTTCTTTTTCTGGTCGGGCTGCTTTGTATATCTCAAGCGAAAACTGATGTCCTGGAGACAATAGCACAATGGCGTCTGCTGGATTTTTCATTTCCATATGATCCTGCTTTCCTCATGCAGTTCGAGCCTCAAAATGTCGTGCCAACAGGTCTGGAAATCGCTTGGCACAGAATTTTCATTGCTATGCCGAGGCTACGAGCGGGTGTTCCTGCAACCGTCGCCTATATTCCCCGGGAAATTCCCTTGGGAAGCACAGGTCTACAATTGCAGGTTCGCCTTTTTTCCAACATTTAATGAGCTGCTTTATAAATGATCTCCGGAAGTTTTATATTTTAATTTACCATGAAGCATAAATATGATCAAGTGAAATTTTGGGATTTTAAAAAATTGTTTTTTACAGTTAAAATACAGATTTTTGTACAACACACCGATGTTATATCTCGAGTGAATAGTAAATTTATAAAATTAATCAAGTAATAACGAGGCTCTTAATAAGGAGAGTCATTATATAAATAAGATAAGCAATTTTGAATGATATGTTACCTGTTGATTGTTTATAGCCTTATCCGTCTTGGGACTGGCATAGCGCCGGAAAAGGAGATTTTAATTGCTCCAAGTTAATTTCCGTATATAGAACCCGGGTGGACAAGTGCAATAGAATTTGGATATTAGACAGTGGCATTAATACCTCGATCGATGATTTTACGGTTATGTGCCCACCAAAAATCCTTATCTTCGATCTTCAAACGGATCAACTTGTTCGGATCATTACTTTCCCTCGACAAGTAACTAATTATACTTATACAACAATTATAATGCATTAAGGACAATCGTAATTTATAATTGGTTATTTATGTTAATAGTCTGTGAGACCAAATTCACTTTTTACGAATTTAATTATTGATGACACCACAGCCAATACATGCGATGATGTTTACGTTTATATATCCGACACAACCGGACCTGGTAAGTTTTTAAAAACGATTACGATTCGTTGGTGTATTTTTACTTTTCTCTTATTTTCTCTTTTTCAGTTTAATATAATTTTCTTTGTTATAGGACTTGTCGTTTTTGAAGGCTCTTCCGACAGAAGTTGGCGGTTCTTGCACTCTTCCATGTTGCCAAATGTTGAATATGTTTCGTACCAAGTTAGTAAACAATTTAATAAAATTTTAAATATTTAATGAGATGTAAACAAATTAAGTATAATTATATTCGACATCGGACGTAGAGTTTCAAATATATTCATACAGAATATAATACTATTCACAATACCCGGGAGTAGAAATTGTAGCTCAATAAATTGTTTTTGAAAGTTTCATTTTAATTTTTTTAGTACATATTGTAGTCGATATTTGAGTACCTTCAAATACATTTCAGATGTAATTAAAGCCTATTGATATATCTTTTTTTATCTTTTAAATCTTAAATAGTTATACTCTTTTTTTAAGTTTACGTAACGAATCATTCGTACATGTAAAAATAACTCAATGTACAGTTTTAATTTATTTATACAAAACCATATAAATATTTATGATTAAAATAGTTTAAAATTATATTTAAAAAATAATATTTTCACGTAAATTCTATAACTTGAAAGTTTAAAATACATTTGTTGCATCTTTAATTTAAAGATATTGTCATATTAATAGCAGCTTATATAAGCATAATTAAACGATTTGTTTATTTAATTTTTAGTAGTCATGTGTTTATGCAAATATTTATACAGGAAAGTTTTAACTTCCATTTAAAGTATAACAAATTATAGTAAACAAAAATTATTTGATATACGAATATATACATTGAAAATTGATTAAAAATATTATTATAAAAATAACTATTAATTAAATAATTAGTTGTTTAATACAGCTAAGAATATATAACTATTATATTTTCATTATTAGATAAAAATATTAGTTTTTAGAAACTGTTAAAAAATACAGATTTTCGCATTATATATCTTATTTATAATGAATTTCAATTTTATTATTCGTTATATATTAATAAATAATATTAAGTAATTTTAACATTGTAGTTAATCTGATATTAAAACATCAATGTAATTTAAGAAATTCATGTAATATATATAAAGTGATTCTAAATATTTTTCATAAACAATTGTTTTATTAGAAAGAATCAATAAAATCTGTTAACATGCTTCTGAATAGTTTGAAAAAAGGAAAATTAAAAAATAATAATTATTTAATGGTTAAAAGAATTCATTGAACCAATTAACAAATATTTTTTGCAATAAGATGTGTAAAATTGATGAATTAAGAAAAATAATATGTTACTTGGAATTGTAATATCTAAAATGCTCTTGAAAAATGGTTAAATATGCTTATGATTCTAAGTAGTTGAAAAGTTATTAAATATTATATGTGTTTTTTAATGATCAATGATATAATTATAAATAACTATAAAAAAATATATTGTAAATTTTAAGAATATACTTTATAAAATCTATTTCATAAAATGATAGTATAATGTAATGGAAAGCTTTGTATAAATGCTGCACATGAGTCATATTAATAATCTTTGCATGATATTAAAGTATCAAACAATTTTTAAATATCGACTGAAATTTAGAAACAATTATTACGATAAGTCGGAAATCTGCGATATCCACCTGTCTGATTTGTTTTACAGATCGGTACCGACACTTTCGAATTGTTCGACGGAATCGTCGGCCTCGCATTTTCCCCGAGACTTGCAACACTTTATTATCAGCCACTAGCCACCGATCGACTTTTCAGCGTCCCCACATCCGCCCTTAAGGCTGGACCCCCAGCTTTCGGGTACCAGCTTCCGGTGAAGCTAATCGGACGCAAGTCCAGCCAGGGCATTGGACTCGGACTCGATCCTCGCGACGACACCATCATCTTCTCGCCTCTCACAGAAACGGCTGTTGCTGCCTGGCAACCGCGAACCAATTCCCAAAGGTACTTTCATAACACCAGATCATTAAAAACAGCTTTCCACTCTTTCATTTGTATTATGCATTGAAGAGTTTTGAGTTGACCGCAAAATTCGAAAATGAATATGAATGAACGTTCAATGGATTTTCTAATAGTGTACGTTGTTGTCGAGGTTTCTGCATTTAAAAGTAAAATTTAATATTGCGATACTGGAAAAGTAAGAAGTGTATTTTAAAGAGATGAATTGAAATGGTTTCAATTAATTTAGACCTCAAATTGAGATGCGAATAAACCACCATTTTTTAATGAAAATAAATGACTCGCTATGTTGTTATTTTAGGATTCTGGCGTACAACCCGGAGCAAATTCAATTTGCTGCCGAAATACGATGGGCTGAACGAGACAATGGAAATATTTGGGTTTTGACGTCACGCTTCCAGAAATTCTTCTTGAAGACCATAAAACCACGAGACATTAACATTCGAATCCTTCGCCTTCGACCAGAAGATGTTGTATCTCATTCTCCTTATTTAACACGTCACTACAGCATCCCAGCACATGCCGGTTATTACAATCATTCTTTAAATTTTAAGTAATATCACTAGTGACTATTTTTCACGAAAAATCTAGTACTTCCTGATAAATACCAAGTTGTAAAATATATAAAAAAATTATTGAGACAGATGTAACGCTATTTAAATATTAGATATCTCGTCTCGTTTTTAGAATTTTTTATTGAATTTCAAGCGTTTTTTCAGTATTATATGTTATATTAAATTTAATTGTATTATTTTTTTAGTTTATATTCTTTATTGTTCGAGATTATCAAAATAATTTTTTTGAAATTTTATTATTTTATTATTTGGATAAATCATTAAATTTTATACTAGAGGGATAATATTGATAAATTTTTGTATAGTTTTTTTTCTAAACCAACACATATATACGAACATATATGTATACAAGAAATATTTGAATAATTTATTTGAAAACATAAAAAATGTTTCAATATGTGTAATATTAATCAAAGTACAAAATTAGCACAAGCTATGAATTTTGTAAAGAGATTTAGTATCTTTTTTTTCAACGAATAATCAAAAATGTGCCACGTTATGAATTTAGTAGAATAACTGCTATGTTAGCAATTTTATCTACAAAAGTCACTCTTAAAAAATATTTTAAACAACTTTTCATGTGAATTTGTTTTTAAACAATAGCGTTTGTTTAAATAATCAAAAATTGTATTGTTAATCTGAATTTTAAATTACAAAATGTTACAGGATAAATTATGCTTTATACCCTGTAATTTTTAGTAGGTCATGTTTTATAAGAATAGAAGTAAGATTATAAATAAAAATCAATAAAATCAAACGAAAATGATACTTTATTTATATTGCTAGTAGAGTATACAGTAACGTATATAAGGTTGCCTAATGCAGGGATAAACTGTCTAGCGGTAGAATAAAATTGTATGTATGTATATAACAAGGATGGCAAGATACATATTAATAAATACATAAATAAATTCTAAATCTAAATTTATTATTTAAATTTTTATTAACCATTTTGACATCTTAATTTAAAAATACAAAAATCTATTACTTCTCTGGTACTTCAAAAATAAATTTTTAGCATTTCAAGTATGCACAGTTTAAAAATATCTTTCTTAGTTATATTTTAAAAATAATTTATATTTATTTATATATAATTAATTAAGATTTATACATATTAATAATTTTCATAAAATATCATCTTTACCTTAAATAAAATTAATTTGTTTTAAAAACTTATATTTTTTTTTTATAAATATTTTTATTGAATATAATATTATAATTCATTTTCACTCACCAAATTTATTGTTACTATGACTAGTTATAAAAATGAAATTATAAAATAAAGATACATATATTTTTATCCTTTAAAAATTTAAGGTTATATAGGATTTTACAAAACAAAAGTTTTACATATCTTTTGAAATACTTTGTAATTTTATTTTGCTAAAGCCATCTATTTTATAAAGAATAAATTTTCAAATTTGAAAATGAATTCACAGTTTATTTATTTTTTGTATTTGTGTTTATATGAAGAAACAATTCTTATGGTATTAATTTCTGCATAAACTCGAATCTATATGAACACGTGTTAATGTATTTTAATACTATGCTTCTAATACAAATTATTAATATAATGACAAAAATTATTTTAATATGAATCAATCAACACTTTTAATCGAAATAATATACATACACATAATTAATTCATCGATGTATGCTCTAATTATTTTTGTACTTTTTTAATATATACATGCAATAAGTATATGTATTACGATTTTGATGTAGATAAAAATATTTTTACATGATAAATATTATTAAAAAAAAAGTTTATATAAAATAGTGCATTAATATATTATAATTAAATGTTATTTTCATTAGATATGTCACTGAATTTTAATGTACTGAAGTGTCCACTAAAATCTTTAACTGATTATACTTCACAAATAAATTAGATTGAATCAAATAAATTTTATAAAAATGTAAATGTACAAGAAATAATATTTCCTAATATTCATCAAGATTGTGTTAATTCGTTTTAGAAACGTATAAAATTTAAAAAAGAATTCATCTCATTTGCAAAAGAAAGTTAATGAATCTTTGATTATGATAATGAATTAGATAATGTATCCGATACATAGAGAATTTTTTACGAAATTACAAAATTCATTCCTACTTCGATAAAATTTTAATATTACTTATTTCTAGTTTTGGATTATAGAAAAAATATATATGAATACATTAAAATAACTATTTTAAATATGAATTATATGAATTTTAGTATTAATTAATTATTAATATAGAAAATAAGTTTAAAACTAATGTAGAGAGTAGAAGTTAATCCGGAAGAATATATTAAAATATAAACATATATTTAGAAACAACATTAATCAAAGTATAATTTTTAAATATTTAGCAGCTCATTTATTACTGCACACACATATAGATTATGTTAATATCTTCAATCATTGAAAATTAAATTATAAACTACGCGATATAAATTACATTATATTACCATAATATTAAAGTATTTTAATAATATATCTATTTTTATTTTTTTTATATTCTTTAAATTATTTTTTGTAATTAATTTACAATTTATGGAAAAACAATATTCTCACTAGATAATTAATTTATATATAAAATAAAAGTGCATTGAATTATTTAAATCAATTTTCTTACAAGAATATTTTTTATACGTAAAATAAAATTTTTTAAATACAATAAGAATGTGGTATCTGATAAAAATATTGATTGGTTATTATACAATATAATTGATTTTGCATTATTCTAGCATTTAATTATGGATATTGAAAGATTTATGTAGACATATAAATAATAAGTTCAAACTTTATTGAAAGAATGAGTTAAGTTTTATTGACAATAATTGATTTTTTATTATTGGGTCAGTGCAAAATGAGCTTGTATGAAAACTTTATTAAATTTCAAGATTAAATTTTATAATTTTATTTTGCATATAAATTTTCATATATACGTATGATAATTTTAATACAAATTAAAATAAATCGTCGAACAGTATTTATTACATTAAACTATTATGAAAACTTACATTCAAAAAAGCGGATGAAATATTATTATCGTAAAGAAAATCTGAGTAATATTTAATGAGTTGAAAAGGTAAAATAAGAGGTAAATTTGAAAAATTTAACTTTCTAAAAATTATACTACAAATTAAATAATTATTATATAAAAATGTATTCCAAAAAGATTATGTTAGTACATCATACTTTAATTATTTAAAGAAGTTAAAAAAAAGGATAATTTTTATAAGATATATGAAATCTACATATCAATTTTTTATTATTTACTATAATTGTAGTTTAATATTATTATATTATATATATTTTTAAAAATTCTAGTAAAATATTGATTATGATATTATTTTTCTAGACTACTAGGTTTTCGTTAATTTTTAGTTAATTTTCATAATTATCTTTTTGCTACAAATTTATTTAGAAGCTATATTGTATTCATTATTAATAGAATATATTGTATATTTCATAATATAATCACTGAAAATTGGTTCAGATTCATTATTCAAATAAAATTATCTCTATTTATGTTGAAAATCGTCATTAGAGTCGATAATGTTTAATATTAAAATATTTTTCGTGGAAGAAATTTTAAAAAATGTATATTTTTTATTGATTGTGTTATAAAATTTAGATTGAAAAGTTTGATGAGATTGTAAAATAAAATAACATTCTTTTTAGCAATAACTCAGATTTTTTAAAATTTGCATAAAATAGCAATAAATATGATTAGAATATAAATCATGTAATTGCCTGTTCAATGAAATAGATATCTGTTTGTTTCTTTTTATTTGCTTGAAAGATAATTATAAGGCTTGGAAGATAATTATTTGTTTCTAAAAATTTTTTATCTAAAAATAAAAATATACATTATTTTATTTTATTAAATATATTTATCTTTGTAATATTGAAAGGTTTTTAATGGAAAAGTAATTTGTAAAAAATGCGTTCAAAATATATTTTATATTTACATTTGCATTCAGGTAAATTATTGTGATAAAGTTATTATAATTCCAATTTTTCTCGGCAGCTGTAATGTTTTACCCATTGGCTAGGTTATATTTAATAAAACTTGTAGTGTATAATTATTTAATAAACATTTATTAGCTTTCAATGTGCTAACTTCAATGAGTCTTTTTATACATAGAAATAGCTTTGCAAAGAATGTTTAAACAGTAAGAGTTACATTGATTTAATTTTAGTACTTTTATATGGATGACGGCTCCTCATTGCAATCATGAATGCAGCTCCGTAACTTTGATCGTAATTCTTCCTGAAAATTATCAATTCAATTTTATTTTATTGGTATGGTTTACAATGCTTTCTGAGAACATTTTCCGCTATTACTTTTCATTATGTAGACTATGTTTTCCGTTAATCTTTAAATAAAGGAATTAATCGTGTGTGTTACGTAAGATCATAAAATTACGATAGGTGAATTTTTTTAGAATATTTCTAATTAAATAATATTAATTATAGGCATATTAAAGGTAATATTAAAGTAGATGATTATTGCTTATCGAAATTTATACTGTAAAAAATAATTATGATATAAAAATATATTTTATTGTATACTTATATTTTTTAATACAAATATTGAAGGTGGTATAAGTTTCACTTATATTAATATATGCACATCGATATGGGAGAAAAATATTAACAAAATCTTTTTATTATAAAAAAAGAATATTTAATAATATAATACTGTTATTAATTGTTATTATTTAAATGTAATTATCAGGGTTATAATCAATGTCCTATAACTAATTTTTCTGTCTAATTAGTAATGCTGTCACGTATTAATAATTCTGATCATATTATCTTTCTTTAACAATTAATTAAATTTTATTTAATAATATATTTTGTAAATATCACAACAATTGAGTTTTTACAGACATAATGATTCACCAAAACAATATAAGTTAAAAATATTTAAGTAAAAGTTTTAAATATTTTTCAGTATTTTTGTAAGTATTATCATCTGTGCATTAAATTAAAAATTCAAGTACAGAATATTATTATGATTCACTTTAATAAGTCAAAATATTTCTGGTATCATATTAATCTCATATTTTCAAAAATATATTTATATAATTGATGTATTTACCTAATCTCATGCAATATTTTCATAATATATTTTATGGGAACGATTAAAATCTAATAAAAGAATGTGAATTATTTTTTAATAAAATTATTTATTGTCAAATTAATGAAACAAAGTAAGTAAAGTAGTAAATAGTTATACTAATAATGTATCGTAAATTTGTAAAAAGTATAAGTATAAAAAAAGATATAATAGATTGATGTTGTAAATCATATTTATGTTATTAAAATTTTACAAATTTCTTTAATAATTTGAGTATTTTATACAAATTATTGTTTTATTTATATTACAAGTATAATTTTTTTAATGCTAATGGATCAACTATCAAGTATCATCATACTTAATTTGTCATTTCAAAATAATTGACTCTGAATTATTAAATTATTATAAAAATTATGATACAATTTTCTTTGTTATTTGATAAAAAACATGAATTTTTCCTATATGATGAAATATTCTACTAATAGTAACTACGAAATTTACAATCACAATAAATAATTGGTATTTTCCGTGATCACAAATTCTTTAAATGAAAGAACATATTTCTACATCACTTGGGTATACAATTTATTTTATTCTGAATTGGTGTGGAAATTATCAACGCGCGTTTTATTTTTTAGAATTAGTATACATTTCAATAAATTTTAATAAGCCTTATAATCAATAAATTAGAGAAAAAAATAATTAAATATCTCAAAAATATGAATTATAAATCTTTATTATGAATTTTTTGATTAAATGTATTTACATATTCATATATTATTTGAAATATTTAAAATATTTAAAAAAAAAATTTTAAATTTGTATAAATGATTTAAAGTTAAGTAAATAATTAAAATATTTATTTTATACATATTTACACGCAGCATTAAATAGAGTGATTAAAGTTATACAAATTGATTTTATAATGTAACATGTTTTCCTAGTACAAATGTCTCTCAATTTTATACAATTATATTCCATATAATATAGGCAATAATTGTCTCTGTTGTTAACAGATCATCATTTTATAATTTCTTAATTTCTTAATTTTTTAATTTTTTAATTTTTTAATTTGATAATGAACGTATAATCCTTAATAAAAGATGAGTATAAATTCTTATAATATGTATCTACGTATATAATTGCGAAAAATAAAGTGTTATTAAAATATTTACATACAGCACATTTTTAATATAACCATTAATGAATAAAAAATAAAACATATTAAATTAAATATTAAATTAATAAATGTATGTATAACACGATTTTAATTTATATCTCATTTATAAAATGATTGTTACAATAAGCCAAGTATTAAATTTTCAATGAATTAAAAGTATATATAAATAAGAGTGTAATATAAAATAATAGTCTTTATTTAAAATGATTATTTTTCTTATTTAATTAATTTTTAGTAAAATTGGTTAGTTTATTCTTATTACAAGATATTATTACATATTAGATAGGTTATATTTAAAAATTAATAATTTACAATTATATTGTTACAAGTCATTATATTATATTATATAATTTATAGTTTTAATCTTAAGCTATAAAAAATTTTAAAACCTATGCTATTTAAGTACAACTATGTAAAATATAAATTAAAAACCAAATTGAAGGTGAACAAATCGTCTAAAGTATCTGAGTATAGCGCATTTCTAAAGTAAAATGGGTTTTTAACATTAGCTAACGTGAATTTTTATTTTAAAACTTTTAAACATTGATAATTGACAATAATCATTATGTAATAGGTCAATGCTATATAATAAATTATCTCACAATAGGACAAAATCATAATTATGTACATATATTCAAATTTTAGCCATAGTTTGAATATTATATTTTAATAAAAAGAAAAGATAAATTTAAGAATAAAAATTTATAAAAAAGTATAAATAACTCGATTGAAAACCTTTTATTAATAAAGAAATTTATAATACTCATTCAATAAAAATAATATAAATTTAATATGTAGATTTAGTTGAAGAAATTTTTAAAGAAGACCAAGGAGACAAATTTGAACAAATACATTGAATAAATTAAAAAATTTAATCAAACCATATGTACCATTGGTCAAAATTCTTAAACTATTATTTGAGATGAAATGACAAAGACAAAATTTTTATTAGTTGATATTACAGATATTATAACTATGTCATAACTTAAATTTTGAATATATAAAATCATCGCTATGTTTCATTTATAGTAAAAGTTTTTGTTCAACTGTAATTTAGGAAGTGATAAGACTTTCATTAAATGATTGATTTTAATTTTTTATGTGTAATATATGAATATTGTACAATAGCTACATATTTAATAAATATGTATATGCAAGACTTAAAAAGTTTAAATTTATATTTCTGTTAAAAATTTAATTATGAAATGGATAGTTTTAGTAGGATATTAGTCGAAATAATGTTTTAAAGTAAATATGTGTAACCAAATGAAATAGATTTGTAACTGCGTGAAATATATATTTGAATGATACATGGATGCAATATATAATATTGATAACCATATGGTGATAATTGATAATAGATTGCGGCAATAAAATATTTTTTCTGGAGTATGCAAGATTTATCAGAAATTTGATTTATATATCATGTACTTTTAAATATTGCAGCTAAATAAATTCTTTAGTAAATAAACGTGTACGTATTCAGGATTTAGATTTTTAAACCAGAGCAAAAAATTCTCTACTTTGTTCGGAGAAATTAGCTTTAAAAAGTCATTCATCTTACAGAGAATACTTAAAACAGCGCAAATAGTTCAAGAAAGATGCCTTGGATTTTCCTGACAAAACGCAGTACCAACGCAAGGTTTTCACTATCGCTATTACATTATCCCCAACTGTTGATGTATTCATAATTTTCCGATCATATCTAGTATGAATTCTGATTACATTCCGATTACGTCGACATTGAAGGTGTCCGATTCGCAATGATTTGAGCGAGAGAATGCGATGTAGTTTTTGCGTCCAACCTTTTATAATGTCTGTGCAACATTTCACTTACGTGAATGCACGCACGAATTCAAGATACAATATAAAGTCAACCTTTACTTGAGTACGCAGAAAATAAAGAAAATGCCATGAAAATGGCGGAGGTGGGGAAAAGGTATTAAATGGGGGCGAGTATAACTGGCTGGCCGATCGAGTCGTACGTTACGCGAGACAGAAAGTTTCATGTTGATCACGAAAGTAGAATCAAGCTGTTTAGTTATAATATCGTACGAGTAATTGAGTCTACAATATATAATAGAATGGTAGGTGAAAACGTGATCGCGTTTCCGCCTGACATTTCAAGCATTCAAACTCACCTCCCCTCCCTCCCCCTCCCCCAATACGCATACTTTGTCTCTCGGGTTATGTATCTCCGTCGTGATTGTATGACCATTTTTTCAGTTTCTCCTTGTCATGCGTGCTGAACTTGATTGTTGGCCATTGTGAGACTCGAGTGACACTTTCCTCCTTTTCGCATATGTTTTGCGGACGAGTGACTTCATTTACTTTCCTTGCGACTCCGCAAATCTCGAGAGAGCTTTTGTCAAATGTCGGCACAATTGCGCTTATCCAACAGTTTGGTATTAATGCGAAAAGCCTGCCAAAGAAATTCATGAGATAATTTGTGAATTTTTATTTTGTAGAACTAATAGATAAATATGGTAAATTTTATTTTGTTTTATCAGAGAATTTAAAAATCCATAACGCAGATAAGATTAGTGCGCCGAAGTAAAAACGTGTATTTCATAATGATTAAATCCGCGTTTAATTGATCTGTGATTACATTTCTTGGTTCGAGTATTTAATAATTATTTAAGTTATACAAGAAATAATTGATTGTTTTTTTTGTATGACCTAATTCATAGTTCCGAGGAAAAATGTGTAATAAAGCCACAAGTATGTTCTATCGGGATGCATTTTACTGTTATGACGGAATATTTGCATTTTTAGTACTGTAGCATTACCCTGTATACAGGAACGTAGGATACATAGAATTAACAATATTTAGGATTCCTCGAGCCCACGCATGTAATAATATGAATGAAGATTAGGAATACGTTAAAATTCGAATGGTAAAAAGGATAAGCTAAAATTATAGCGTTTGGCGATTTCGTAACTTGTACCCTTAGTTGCGAAAGTTTTCAAGACTTTCTTTTTTCACAAGTTCAAGGGTACTGAAGCTAATGGAAAGTTCCACTTATACATCTTATAATGTCAAATCATAAACGTTGCGCGCAACTCCTACGTGTACAAAAATCTTGGCAGGCAAAAAACCTAATTACAAAAGAAATTGCCGTTACATAAATTCGCAAAGGTTCTTATAAAAATGGTATGCTTTTATTGTTTTAACTTCACATCCGAGTAAAGATTGCAGTTATTAAAGGAAATGATTTTCTTTTCAAAGTAATGCACAATATTTATGACAGGCATTCTTATGGAGATTCTTTATAGATGCATCGAGTGAGTTTGAAACGTATTGAAACAGGTTTAAGCCTTCGGAGACTTTCGCATATATAAAAATCACCTTCGCAAACACGTAGTCATAAAAATAAAAACGTCGTACATTTATTTGCGGGCGGCGACTTGGGGACTCGAGAAGAAGAGGGAATCCCCGATTCTAAAGAGCTTCGGGCTTTTCCTCGACCGACAATCCACATCAAACCGTCAGGAAGAAGCAATCGAGACACATGGACTCGAACATCCTATGCGTGACTTTTTTTTACTCCGGTTCACCCAACTGTAAGTCCTATAAATTGTTTATTATTCGAAATATATTTATTTAAATTTATCGCTTCTTGTGGTTTAACATTCTAATTAAAATATCAATTTGTAATATCGCACGTACCTCAGTGATGTATTTGCAATTATGCCAAGATATTACAGGATTATATTATCATAATTTTATTTTTTTATTTTTTTTAAGAATAATAATTATATTGTTATTACATTATTATTGAAAGAAAACCTCTTTTACCATTCACGAGAGTAAAGAAGTTGCAGAGTAAAATTAGCACAATCATTGAACAAATTTTTATTGAATTGACTTTATACCTCATCATTGTGTAAGAAAGAGTAAGTTTGATGAATGCATTTTTTTTTTATTCAAAGGTGTAATAAATTAAAACTAATTCTAATATTTTGAGCTATAAAATTTTAATTGCATAATTAGTTTAAAAAATTTTAAACTAAAAGGATAATTATTGTTTGTATAAAATAAAGGCGACATTAAAATTACTATGAAGTTAAGATTGGGGAAGGTTATTGTTGTATTAAGATATACTTTAGTGTCCCGATGAGCCATTATTTTTTTATAAACTTGAATTTTTTTTAGAATATTTATAAAGTTCACTCAAGATAAACTGCTTGATTGCGACAGATATTTAAAATTTTTTTTAAGGTCTAAGAGTAACCTTGCCATGAAAAGGTTGAGTAATAATACAGCATTGATTTTTTAAAATACATTAAATATATTCATTTTTCAAAATAGTCTTTCTCTAGATTGAGAATTTTTTTTTAAACTCGATATTATATACTTAAAAATTGTATTTAAGCTTTTACTTTCAGCCTCTGAATTAAATTTATACATGTATTACCGCAAAAATGTTTGCACTATTAAAAAATACTCATTAAACCTGATATTATGGTAAACCCATTTTAAAAATTCAATATCGAAACCGCGTTATGCATTATGGCAAAAAACAATAAAAAAAAAAACCAATTGTCTACCATTTCAATCAGGACATCGTCTTTCCGTTCGGGTCACCTATATCCTTTAACACGAAACGCATATTTGCAAAGAAAGCAATTGATTTGCAAAACATCAATTAAAAAATTAACACTCGGACTTTGAGAGTTGGGTTTTTCCAATGGAGGGAGGGTGGAAAAATTCCCGCGAATCATGTAAAGTATTTCGATCATTTCGCTGGCGCGGTCAGAGTCATTACACACATTATCCACACGCAATTGGTCGCAAACGTGACTTTGCGCCGACGGTGTCTCGGACCCCGTGGAAAAGAAAAGGAACGACGGCTTTTTTCAGGTGTGTCCGATCGATCGGACACGGCGCTGCACATAATCCGGAATGATCCAGAGTCTTCCAGTGAGTCTTTAACCGTCCCCTCGGCCAGATCTACCGCGCGCGCGCAATGGATCTACACCGATGATAAGTAATTACACTCTGTCGGAGTTTGATTGCTGCCTTGAGTCCGTGCTTTCCTGGACCTTGCGCACACCTTCGTTTCGCTCCGCTGTCTCTCTTTCTCTCTCTCTTATTGACATTTGCTCGGCTCTTTGTCCGCTCTTACAAATCTCCTGCCACTCCATGCAAAACGGCTCTGCGAACTTGACCGAGTGTGTGCGAGGAATCGAGGTGTCGCGAGTACATAAAGACAGTTTTTTCAGTCGAGCGTCAGACACTCGCGCGCAGAGCTAGAGGCGTCTGTTCCTGGTGAAGCTCGCTCCAGGTGACTAGGCTCCGGTGTTCACCCTGAGCTTGCGGGGGAGGTCGGGCCTCGGTTGGGTGCGCGAGAGAGAGTGAAAGTGTCCGGCGACGCCTGGCGTCGCGCCGCTGCCGCGAGTTAGCAGGAGTTAGCAGTTGGAGTGCACCCGCAGCTCCGAGGAGGCGAACCGCGTTCCTCCTCTTGGTGTTTGTTCTCGGGCGGAGTTACCGAACAACCGGATATCGAGAGCTGGTGCCAGAATTTGCATGTCGGCGACGGTGGGGAAGGTGAGAGCCCCGCGATTTTACGGAGGCGATGATGAGAGAGGTTTCTTTCTTTGGAGATTTTTTTTCTCGGACTTCGCGGTTGCCGAGGAAGTCCAGCCTCCGAGTTTGGCGCCGGTTCTTAAATCCAGGCCTCGGTCCTCGCTTTTTCATCGAGGCAACTTGTTTTAATTGGCTCAAAAAACTCCAACGATCATCTCCAGCGGTTACACAATTTTTGCTCGTTCCCACTTTTGTTCGAATTCGTCTTCCTTTCAAAATCTGGGAACTCAGTGGTGACACTTATGATGTCGAAGAGGACCGAGACTCTTTTGGTGCTAAAATAGAAATAATTTTATTTCTTGCTTTGTCTATTATAATTTTGTTTGTGATTTTTTTTTATTTTTTAAATTATTATCCTGACAATCAAACACAAATTTTGATAGTTGAAAGGAATACTTTACGGATCCCATCCAAAGTTGCTCTGTTCAAAACAGATTATATGTTTAAATAATTGTTTAACAATTACTGATCATAAAATTTTTCTAATTAGTAAGATTGGTGAAAATATAGACAAAAAGATTAATAGGTTTTTGTAGGTCTTTTTGTTGATACAGTTTACACGTTTATTATTCTCAAAATTTATATAGTTGTATTTGCATTTCATC
This sequence comes from Eupristina koningsbergeri, assembly GCA_018907245.1. Taxonomy (NCBI): domain Eukaryota; kingdom Metazoa; phylum Arthropoda; class Insecta; order Hymenoptera; family Agaonidae; genus Eupristina; species Eupristina koningsbergeri. The sequence goes on along the minus strand of JACCHV010002783.1, from coordinate 149,547 downwards.
TAATTATAAAAATAATAACTATAATTATTTTGAATTGTAATCAAATTAATTACAATCGCATAATGATGATCCAATGTGAGTGATCCAATTTCCATCAATTATGTAAACCTAAAGATGAGCAATCCTTTGAGAAAAAAATGTAATTCAATTTCACTTTCTTTTTTTTTTAATTGAGTTATTTCCCATTAATTACTAAATAAATACTACTACATTGTTTCCTTTTGAAAAATACATTATGTTTCTATATTATATTCGTTTTGAAAGAGGAGATTGATTATTTTAAAGGTTATTCTTGTTTAACGATGTCATAAATTTGCAGGTATTTTGTTTTATATATTTCATATTTTTTGTAGAAAAGAATGAAAATTCTTATTATTAAACAAAGTTATATATTTTGTATTAACGACATAACGTCTCCACCAGATAATAATATTATAAAATATAAAGAAAGTTTTATAATATATAGAGAAAAGATACAAATATAAATGTTTATTTACGTTGGACTATATAAAAATTTTTGAACTTAATATTTATTTAAAGACACTCTATAGGCCAAAAAACTAGCTAATTTATCACCTTCGAAATTTCGACAAGAAACCAAGAGAAAAAACGTGTAAAAGAATAATATAAATCAACACTAAGATGGAATATATTTATCTAGTGATAGGATCGAAAACAATAATATTCAAACGAAGCATTTGAAACGTGTAATATTTATTAATCTTTTATGCTAAATACATGGGATTTAGGTTATCAATGAAAATGTTACGACCTTTCGAAACTGATAACCTCATCTGCGCAAAATTATTTTTCATTAGCCAACAATTGTTTGCGTGATTCATTGGGATTGCGTATTAAATGACATTATTTTTATTACTTGAGGCAATAGTAAAAGTTCATATACCTGGAAATTTTTTCAACAAGTGATTTGTTGCTTATTATTATATTATGGATGTCCCTCGAGCAGGTAGTCTTGACATTAAACCTCAATAATAAAATGTGCAGAATGTTAAAGCTGCAAAAGATTCGTAATGCAAATGTTACCTAGAAAATAGACAGTATTGATTTAATTTGATTTAATGATGCAGACTTTTATATCGCTATCGTAATAGTTTTTCGATGTGGTCTTACCCAACGACGTTTTTATAGGAAACCCGGGCTGACTTAAATTTGTTAACAAGGAAACGCGTGCACGGGAAACAAATAAAACGCGTCTTAAACATGCGCGGGTGAAAATTCTTCGGTGTTGTTATTTAAAAGCTACTCTCTAAAGTAGCAGCAAATAAATCGTGAACCGAAACTTAATTATTACGTAATCTCAGAAGAACATCGGGCTGGTCCGTTTTTCCGTGCAAAATACGGCAATATCATCCACTGGGAAAAAAGCATTGGCTCTTTGTAAGTATTTGAATTAGAGTTGACATAATAGTTTGAGAGTGATGGCAGAATTAGCCTGGAGATAAAACTAAAGAGCAATACGTAATTGAAAAATAAACAATATTATTGGGCTTAAGCGCGTGTGCCTAATTGAATAGAGCGTGTGCCAATTGTTTGCGATGACGCCGAGAGTAATTGCAATAAGTACTCATCGGTTAATATTCAAACGACTACCAGGAAGTTATTTCCAGTAGGTTTACACTATTAGTTTTATTGGAATGACAACTATAAAACGGTACATTCTTTCTACTGTCGCATATATTTACTCCAGTTTTCTTGTGCATACGTGTACGATCATTTCAACAGCAGTTAAATTATAATGTGGTGCAGTTACAGTGTAATTACGTGGGCGTTAAAAAACTTGGTAGTCATAGGTAAAGATTTAAATGTGTAGGTATAGCACTCACTTTCTTGTGTTGTTATGATGTAAATGTATTATGAACACGTGCTGGTAGCAATGGGAATTCATTTGTCGATACATTCATCGTTCAGCAATGCTCATTACATTTTCTCAAATCTTTTGTTTGTTATTTCGCTTTTCGAGAAGAAACAGCCTATGTGCAAAAAGTATCGGAGTCAAATAGGGCATAATTATACCTATTGCATGTGAAGAAAATCGCATAAACTGGCATTGTACATAACATTTTTAAATTAATAATTTCCAACTGTAATATTCATGTCAAGCTGACAAACAGATACCGTAAACAGCAATATAATGATGTAAGGTGTTTTGCGACTGACATTTATGGGATTTTTTGTCGTGGCAGGTTTTTTTTTGGATAGCTTTATTAGAATCTTATTATTCGATGGTAAAGTGTTATCTTTCGCATGTGCCTGATTATAAACCGATTGATTCTAAAAAATTTCTTGAAAGTGCTCGCACTTTTCAATAAAAAGTGCTCATAACTTTGCGTAGGGAGTTTAAACAAAAGCAGCGGCAAGTAAAATTGATATAGTTGTAAAATAAGCGATAATTTATGAATGGGCTATAATTTTTTATGCAAACTATTTGTAAAATGATAATATTTTTGACATGAGCGACGGAATAATTTCTAAACCAACGAATGAGGCCATAAACTCGTAATCCATAAATTTCACTTTATGTTTTTGTCTCCAAAAAGCACGATTATCAAGTAAAATCGATCCACCAACCAATAATTACGTCCCCGTAATTTTATTACTCGCGCTGATAAAATCCCGCTCTTACGTTTTACACATTTTGCATAAATATTTACACGCATTCGCGCATGTTTATGAAGTGTAAACAGAGCTCATAATCGTTTAAAATATGTTTAAAGGAAGGCCGCCAAATTTGTCGCCGCGCTATCTCGGCTTTAATTCGCTCGGCATGTAAATATTTAGAGGCGAGCTCGTTCCCACTAGCGCGAAAATAGCACCGCGGGAGACATTTAATCGCGAATGGCGCTTCAGCCGGCGATCGATCTTTTTTGCCCCTTCAGAAAGAGACAGAGCGAGTGGCGGCAATTTGCCTGTCGACCGCCGCTATCGGAGGAATAAATTATCCTCCCAAGTGGAATAACTCACGCACTCACGCGCAATTGGGGGGGAAGTCGAGTCTCGAGCAGCGCCGGCACTCAATTCACGCGCTGTCACTTAATTGCAGAACAAGAGAGCCAGCGACTCGTCGTAAAAACTGTCCGGCACACCTGAGGCAATCCCGGAGCTGCGGCCGAGGTTTCAAAAGACTGGAATCACCTGTCGGCCGGGCACATCGCTGATCTTCTGGGATAACGACGTGTAAAATCGCAGGTGAGTTCTCGAAATTTCGCTTTCCTTCTCCGAATTTTGCTCTTGATGGCTTTTCAAGTGTTGCGCTCGTTTAATCGCTCGGTCTCTCGGGAGACCGGTACTTTTGATTGCACATCGAATGCTTTTATAATTTATTTGCACGCGCCACTCCCGGAGATAAAATTGTTTTAATGCTTATGGAGGTCTCCCTTTAAGGACATCCAAGTGAGCTCTTGATTCATCGCAAACCGATTTGCTAATTTTAACCATTTGCTAAAATTAATTGTAATGTCCATTCTATTCTTTAATCGACTCGCTTACATTATTCATGTGAAATTGCTATTAAATTTAGAAACGGTGTAGAATTGTGTTTGATGTATATTTTACTAGACAGTTTATGCACAATAACAAAGAGCGCCTTGATGAATTCACAATTGAGAAATCGGAATAGTAATAATTGAGTTTTATGCTATATTTTAACGGAAAGTTCGTGCCTATCAACACCATTACCCTAAATGCAAATACTTAAATAAAAAATACGGCCTATTCCGCTAATTTTATCTTTTCGCTGTAAGTTTCCACTTAACGCTGTGCATTTCCTTTTTCTCGGTACAATGTACGTGCCAGATTAATAACAACACACAGGATTCCAGTGCACATAATAACATAATAAAATGCAAATGGCCTGTACATTTTTCAGATCGGGATGCGGTTGTCAAGTCTGAGCAGTTTGTGTTCTTGGCTTGTGGTCTTCGCCTCGGTGTCCACATGCTACAAGACCCAGGAATCCAGCATCAGTAAACTCAGGAGCGTGTACTCCTGGACATCCTTGGAGTTTGCCTTCGCGAATGATGCGGCCAGGGAGGCTGCGATCAAAAGCGGGAGGTTCAAGCCCGGGGCCGCAATTCCCATAGACGTAGACGTCTATTATGGTAATTTCATTAACAAGTGAACGTAATCGCTAATTTATCATAGCATTTCATTTTGCATAATCGTTTCAAGTGTAATGGATACTTGACCTCATGTAAAAATTCGAATGCCTAGGTAGTTTTTGCATAAGCGACTTATAATTCATAGTTAGCCACAAACAAAAAGTTTATTTTTATTTTTATCAAGAAAATTTCCCATGCGATTGTAAAAGATGTGTTATATATATCTTGGAATGGAGTCTTTGGTCTCGATATGGCTGTACATGTAAAGCCAATTATCATTCATAGATAAAATGATCAAGTAATTTAAAGTCCAATTCTACATAACTTTGGCCATGCTAAAAAATCTTAATTTGATAAAGTCATTAAGCTATTAAATTCATTTATATATGCCAATATTATCATAGAAACACAAGATCAATTTTATTATTATCTATCGAAGAGTAAAAATACATTTAAAACTGATTTAGATCACTATTGACCTATAAAGGCTAATTAGTATTAAAAAGCTTTGTTTATCATGGAATAAAATTCCTATGTGATAAGAATTTATAATACCATAATAAAGATATGAATTTTCTTTCTTTTAAATCCGCCTTTATTAATTATGTTCTTGATTCAAGGTTCTATTTTGTTAACTTAATAATTATTTTTCTTTTTATTATAATTATGCGTACTGTGATTTTGGAATATAATATTAGTTACTTGCCGGAATTTATCATAATCATTAAAGAAACAATTATATTTGAAATGATGTCACTGTGTTCCAATTATGTTATCACTTAATTTTATATTTAAAAATTTTTTATTAGTTTATTATTGAATACTTTTTCCGCATAAAGAGCATTTATCTTTGATTAAATATAATTAGCAAATTAATAATTAATTGTGTTTACGTTAAAACAAAAAAATTTAATAGGTTTATGAGTAAATTTATGTAATAATTTGAACAAATGATAAAATTTAGATAAAAATATGTTTTCAATGCAATAAAAATAATATCTGGCTGTTGTTTACTAATACTTGAACGTTTATACAATTCCTTATCGCGTAATTTCAGTAAAAAAACATTACTTTATTATTGTTTTGTTTTAACAATAAGCTGTTAATTTTAGAACTTTAATATATCTCATCATTAAAATATGATACATTCTTAGTAGTAATCTTAACTTACTTAGTAGTAATCTTAATACATTTCATTTCATTATGTATATAATAGGATAATAATCTTGTCTAGGATTAAATTACCTTAATTAAAAAGTATAAAGAAAAATTATGAATATAGTTTTAGCCTCTAAAAACAATTGAATGTTTGTTTTGAGTTTGATCTGATGTGCCCTAAGGAAGTGTTCCTCAATTTTTACACTAATTATTTAATTAATGGTAATTTCTGTCTTGGCGCCTAAGGCTCCACCAAGCCTATGGTGTTCATAGCGATGCCCCGCCTGGAACAAGGAATACCAATGGCTGTCGGATACGTGACGGACGTCGTCTCCAGCAACGGTAACCCATTAATTGCTCCATATCCTAATTGGGAGTGGAACAAATTAGGGGACTGTGATGCCATCACCAGCACCTACAGGATACAGGTATTAAAGATAATTTTTGACTTGCTTGAGAGCTCCTGCAAAATTTAGCGCTTATTCATTGTCTCAAAATGCGAAAGAGTGGTGTTACCAAACGAGTAGACCAATTTTTTATGCAATGATTTATTCAAATCTTGACAAATAAATGATGATCCAGATCGACGATTGCGGCAGAATGTGGATATTGGACACGGGGGCAATTGGCGACAAAAGAGTTTGTCGTCCCCAGCTGCTTTCCTTCTCCCTGGCGACCAACAAATTGCTGAGCAGGTACCGTTTTCCACGTGATCAGTACAGTGAAAAGTCGCTTTTCGTCACACCTGTGGTAGACGTGAGAACCATCGACGCCAAATGCCGCGAGACCTTTGTTTACATCGCCGACGTCACTGGATTCTCTCTCATTGTTTACGACCACCTCAACGTGCGCTCATGGAAAATCAACAACAATCTCTTCTACCCATATCCACAACACGGCACTTTCGAAATAAAAAATGAGGTTTTCGATCTGATGGATGGAATCCTGGGACTGGCGCTCAGTCCCATACAGCTGGACGGCGACAGGACCCTGTATTTCCACTCGCTGGCCAGCACAACCGAGTCTTATGTCCAGACTTCGGTTATTCGGTAATTTTCTTTGTTGTGAATTTTCCATTTTCTTAAAAAATACCATGCCTCTTACGAACAATGGAGAATGCGGTTGTCAACAAATTTGTATCTAATGAGTAATTGTTGATGAGCAAGAGCTATTGGTAAAAACCAATGAATAATCATTCGAATTTGTGATTGAGATTATTTAAAATGCTTATTTATAGAAATTTCACGCTGTTCGAAAAGAATCCAGATGCAGTTCCAAGGTCGTTCAAGTCTTTTCGCATGCAAAGATCTACGCAATCCGCCGCTGAATCAATGGATAGGAATGGTGTAATGTTCTTTGGTCTCATGAGCGAGTTGTCACTCGGTTGTTGGAATAGTCGTCATTTTCCCGATTTTGGAGGGAAAAATATTGAGACACTCGTTGTAGATGAAGACACGTTGCAATTTGCATCCGGTTTAAAGGTGAGAACACAAAAAAAAGAAAAAGAAAAACAACTTTTTGTTTTATCAAAATTTGCTATATTGAATCGTATTTACTTTCTTAAGAAAATTACCAAAAAAAAAAGAATGTTCACTTGAATATTAAATATATGTCTTAATATTTTAATTGAATTGCTAAATTTGATACGAGATTGTATAGCTGGTACCAAATTTGTTGCAATTACAAGTAATTTGTCATGAGCGAGCGTAACAGGCTCGTGTCGTTACCGATATCGATCAAAGCTCACGTGAAAGTAAAATCGGGGTCGCGTTTCGAAATAATGAAGAGAAAAGAGTGACAGTAGAAAATTTTTATCGTAAAACAGGTAGTGAAGGCGCGAACGGGACGTGAAGAAGTTTGGGTTTCCACTGCCGCGTTCCAGCGTTACATGAGTGGAACCCTCCACCCTAACGAGACCAACTTCCGCATCCAGGCTGGCTTCGTGGACGAGCTGGTCCGGGGCACCAAGTGCGACGTCCCGGCCCTCGACATCTTCAACCCGAACCCCGGTCGGCTGCCCGGGCCCAACAAATGAAGGTCGTGGTACCGCGAGAAGTCCGGCCAGTACTGGCCCGAGTGGCCGCAGTTCGACTACGGTGACGATCAGGATCTCCTGGAGAACTTCTCCAACGGGGAAGACGTCCACCTGGAGTTCGGCCGACGGCTCCCCGTAGAAAAGCCTCACTATTGGGAACAACCCTTTTTCTCGCGGTACCAGACCAAGTCCTTCTGTCCCTGTCGCTCGGACAAGACCTACGACCACAGCGAATACCAGCCTACGTCCTACACCCAATACAGACCAGCAACTTACACCGAAGTAAGACCTACGTCTTACAGTGAATATAGGCCATCATTGAGTGAATATAGACCATCGAGACCGGTTCTCTATACTTTCTTTGTCGATCACGGTTGAATGCCGACTTGTTCGTATGAATGGAATATAAGACAGAACTTGTAGCGTTGATGTTTACTACAGACATTACGCTTTGGTAACTTAACTTCTTTTGTTTCCTCGATATTGTTCTCACAATCTCGATCCATCATTTCTCTTACTTAATAGTTATCTTGGATCAGTTTCTGTTCATACGCACACAAGAATTTGCTCTACGCACTGTAGATACTTTTGGTTTCAACTATGAGACTTGCCGATCTTTATTTAAACAATGAAATGAAATGCTACACTACAATCTTTACAGAACTGCTTTTATGAGATTTAAGTTGGAGATTATTTATATAATTTCGTGTACTTTTCTTTTTTTCTTTTTTCTTTTTTACTAATGAATCAAATTATTTCAATTACCGTGAATATTGGAAAAGATAGTGGTTATTGAGTCGTTAAACTACCACTGATGTAATTATACGATTTAATAACACGCTATGTTTAACTCTTTTCGTGTAAAAAATTTTATAATTATGGATAATTAAGTAGATTAAAGAATTTGTACTTTTTCCTGGCTAAACATAAAACAAAAAATTTTTTAATTATTTGAATAGCTTATAAGAAGCTTTAAAAAAATATTGCTCAACTGTAAATTAATCTATTAAATCAATAAAAGCGAAACAAATAAAATTTCTCCAATACCTCTATTGTGAATATAATTAATTAAAATGCAATTAAATTTTTACACATTCGTTTCTTAGGTCAGTTTAATATTTTAAGTTTTAAGTATAATTTAACTAAAAATGTTATTATCTGACGACTTTTGTTTGCATTTATTCGCTGTAATATGTACATGAAATGTTGTTAAATTTTTATAAGTGTGGCCAACTATGAGAACGAGATATTTATATTTAATTTTTTCATAATTAATATGCAAGTGTGCTAGATTATTGTTCATATGAATACGAGTCTTACCACATATTTTTTATATTTTATAATTTATAATGTTTTGTTAATCTTTAATTAATGTAAATATATTACATAAAGTTATAGTTTATATATAAAAAAGAAATATTTATCAATACTTATCTCGTTTAAAATACATGATCATCGAACCGTCAATTTGTAAAATACTATAAAATATGTTAACACTTATCAATATCTGGCGTTGCATTTTTAGTACTTTTGTAGTATTTAAAAAAATATTATTTTATTACTTGATTAAACTTATTTCCAATAATATTCATAATGTATGAAGAATTGAATCGATATATTTTATATTTTATGGAATTTATTGACTACGAAAGATAAATACTCCTTCAAATAGTATTAACTTTCTAAAGCACAATGTATGAATAATTCTGTAAAGTCAAGATTAGTTTTTGTAAATTTTTAAATTCATTACTTCATTACTTGATTTCTTTATTTATCCAAGGTCTTGCTTATGTACCATTGTAAATGGATTCAATTGTTTGTCTATATTAATATTAAAAATGATTGAAATATCTTGAATATTAATATAAGTACATAAGATCCAAACGCATTGTATAATTTTTAAAGATTCTTGATAAATGTTTAGTATAGCTAATTCTTTACGTATAGATCTTTATTAAATATTTTATCGCCATGTAAGAGATTATATATATATATATTATTAGAGCTGCAATCTTAAAATAAAGAATAAGGATTTTTAATTTTTAATTTCTTTAAAAATATGTATTTAATTAAATATATACATTTTATTTGTATGTATTATTTATAAATAATCAGAATTATACATATTATCTCGAGTTTCTAATGCATACGTTATTATTAAATAAGGAAGACAATGTTTTATTTGAAATTTTATTGACTAATAGAGATTTTTAAAGTCGTATTTAAAAGGAAAAAAATAGTACAATCTAAAGTTACATAAACTATTTGTACAATTTTCTTAATTCAAGCGATTGTAAATTTCTTTTAATTAATAATCAATTTATTGGATTTTTTTACGTAGAAAAACATTGTTTGTTGTTTAAAATTATTTTTATTCAAATTTAATAATAATTTTGGTTTTAAAAGGTGTCATATTGAGTTTATTTTATTTTGCTATTTTAAGTTTAATACGAATTTAGTTAATACTAATATTTTTCAGCTTGTACATGCAAAATTATCTTTAAATTTTAATAATCAAAATAAAAATACAAATATAAATATTAAATTCTATGGATTTTATAATATATAAAAACCTATGTATTAAAAATTAATAAAATATTTAAATAAATTTTAAAAGAAAAATGGTATCACAATATAAAGTAATATATTTATTACAATATCAGATCCTGATTTACAAGAAATAGTTAAACATTTTTTTAGTAAATCTAAATCTAAGAAAATATTTATATAAAAATACATATGTATATATTATTATGCATTTCATATGTATGAAAAATATTATATATTGAAAGTTGTTTAAGAGTTGAAAAGATGTAAAATTAAATTAAATTAAATCTAATCTAAAAATTAGCCAAAATGATAATTTGAAAATAATACTTTTAAACAGAGGACAGTTTTAATTTATAAAATTTTAAATATTATTTATAAATAATAATATTTTTCAAATAATATTTTAAAGTTCCTATTGGATGCAAATCAGTTTTAATAAATAAATTTTGGTATAAATTAAATTAGTTTCAATTATACACACAATCCTTTTTTCCTGTAACTATTTTATTATTATTAATGCATTTTAATTTATTAATGAATAAAATGTTTGTTATTAAATTAGAATATTATTTATTCAAACACATAAAATTTCTAAAATATATATTCTTTATTAAGATATAATTTGGAAGATAAAAAATTTTTTCGGAAGAAGCTTTATTATCAAATAAAATGTTTTGAATAAATTATAATCTTTGATTTAATAATTTTGAACGTGATGAATTTAATTTTTATTTATCATTATTATTAATGCTATTTTCTAATTAGTTTATAATAGCTTTTATAAATTAAAAATTTAATTTTTAGAATAATATCATAAATTTAAAAGATTCACCTAAAAAGAGACAATTATTTAAACAATTTATGAAAAGTATCTATATCACTTTTTCAATTTTGTAATAAATAAATTTATAATTGAATGATTTAATTCATGTATATTTTATAATAATAAAAACAGTGTTGAATAAAAATTTTTGTTATTATTTTAATTGTTAAAAATAAGTATAAAATTTTTATTTTAACATTAAAATAATATTATGAATAATATAAGTATGTTAAAATTTAATGGTAATATTTATTAGAATATGTTATTATCATTGAAATTTTTGTATAGAGTAATTTATTGTATGAGATAACTTATTCAGGCAATAGTTATAAAATGCGGTAGCATATTTCTAATTTAACGGATCAATACAAATTAAACGTGAAAAATATTTATTTTTATAGACATTCAAATATACTAAGGAAATCATTTCCTAAATTATTTGCATCGAAATAGTAGTGATTTTAATACCATTTAGTTTAAGCGACTAATGGAGTTGTTTTTACATTGGCTAACTTATATTGTGATTTTACGTAAATATATTCAATAGCCATGTAGTTACGCACGAGTGAATGTATACTCATTTTATATATGAATTGTATTTTGTATATATTTTTGAAATGCATATATATAAATTTATAAATATTTTTTATACTTCAGAAACAAGTTTCTTTTGTTACGTACATATTACTATTTTGCAACTTTGATTTTTTTCATAAAGCAATAGTCATTATATAAAGATATTAATATAAAAATTATATATATATATATCATTTTTATAATTTCAATTTTTATATTAATCAGCAATTAAATTTTATCTACTAATAATTCAAATGTCATGGATTCTCTTTGTCAATACTTAGGTAAAACTCGATTTTCTTCAAAATTAAAAATTTGAAATGTATTTCTATTATGTATTTATAATTGTAGTAATAAAATCGAATTATTGCTTTAGATTGTATCAGAATCATGTTTTTGAATTGAATGTAAATAAAATAATATTTTTATTTTCACCTGATGACATTAAAAATATTCAGTCTAGATTTTTTGTCATATAAACAGCAAAAATTAATATTTTTTCATATTTATATAATTAAAAGATAATTTTATAAATACTTTGTTTTGATACATTGAAATGTGTATATTTAATATTATTTAAATGGTTAAGTCATTTATTTTATAGAGAATTTGTAAATTTTTTTGAAATATAAATCAAAAGTTATAAAAATACATAAAATACTATATAATTTAGCTGTAATTTTAACATATACTTTATTTATTTATATCATTTAATTCAATAATTTGTGAATGTATGTGATCTTTAATGATTTAAAATCATATAATTTTTTCAAATAATGGAAATAAATTTTTTCATTTTATGATTATTTTGGCAAAAATATACTCAATCAATTTAATAGATGTTGAAAAAAAAGAAACACATTAGTTAGACATAAACACTATTGATTCCTTAAATGAATAAAAAATAATAAATAGTATAAATATGAGCAAAAAATTTTAAAAACTAGGCTCAAAATAAAATGGGGACAAATTCTACTTTTAGCTTAAAGTAAATTTATTTTGTTCAGTCCAAAGCACAGTAAGTAGAGAATAGGTGAACGATATTTTTATAAATACGTTTCACTCAATATTTCTCTTGCATAATATCAAATGAAGAAATGATATTTGGTATGAACAGAATAATAATTATTACAGGTATCATGAATATTGCAATATATACAAAAACTATAAAAACTAGAGTTCTTAATACTATTTTTTAATATTAAGATCAATGAAAGGAACAAATATTTTATAAGCACTCAAAATATTATATTAAAAATTGAAGCATATGTATTTAAATATAATATTATTAATAATATGTTACATAAAACTAATTAGTTATTACGTAAGTATATAATTTATCATTGTACATTAATATTATAAATTTTTAATTTAAATAGGTTATTCATGATATTATAATTTTCAATTTAATTATCTTTATAAAATATTTATGTGATATTTTTGGGTCAAATGAAATTTTGCTATAATTAATTATATTTTATTTATGATTTATATCATATATAGAATTAAATAATTTAAAAATAGTTGACTACATTATATTTTAAACTATATTATTTGTACGAGTTGTATTGTATTACTGTTTCTTAATATAGTTTATAAATGAATGTATTGGAATCTAATTATCATCATCATGTAATTATTTTAAAATAAAAATTTTATAACACAAAGAACGTTTAATTAGTGGATACATAATATTTTGTTTACAAAAGGTTTTATGTTATCAGAAGAGTGATTAAAGATTGCTGATACTGAAGGTGCTAATGTGATGTGATCAGCTAAATAAAATGATAAACATTTCATATACTCTTAATGTAATAATTACATTTAATTTCATATTACTATTATTATTATCAAGATGATATTGCTATTATAATATACATGTATATGTGTGTATGCATTTATGCATATGTGTTTATAAGTGTGTGTATGTATTTACGTGAATACAAAATAATTGTTTTAAATCAACATTGTGATATTTCATTCTGTACTTAACATTTTTAAGGAGAACTATTATTGTCTATAATTAAACTCTTATAACACTATAATTTAGTTTAACTTCCTTTTCTGCATGAATTAATAAATACATTATTAATATTTAGAAGGTATATTAAATTACCTCATATTTTGTGAAAGGTGTTACACTCTTGTATTTAGAATTTTTACGTTGATTCATTTAAATATTTTCCCCTTGATATATAAACTGATATTTATATAGATAGATCATATCATTATTCTTATTGTATAAATATAACGAAAGATCTGATATAATTAAATAAAAAAAAAAACAAATATGAAAAATTCAAAATGCGCTGTGAATTGTGTCATTAGTTTCTTTAATGTTCCTCTGAAATTTTAAATTATGACAGAATATAAATGAAAATATTTTTATTATAATTGGTCATTAGAAAGGAAACGAAATTTGTCTGCACGTGGCTGTAAATATAATCCTATAAAAATGGTTCCCATTCATCGAGCATTATATATATATATATAATGCTGTTTTCAAATGTTTAATATTATATTTAATAATATAACGAAATAGAAAATATTAATATACATACGGAATTCATTCAATAATCGTAAGAAATCATTATATATTAATATTTATAATTTCTTTTATGAAATACTTGTTTTTTTTTTATTTTTCATTAAATTTGGTAATAATTTCAAATTTAAATATTTTTACTTAAAATTTAATTGGTGGATTTAATAATTTAAATATTATTACTTAAAATATAATTGGAATAGCTATTTTTGAATGGAGTAATAATTATCTAAAATATTTTTATTAATATAATTATGGGTAAAAATATATTTTTTCAAGGAATTAATAAATTAGATATAATAAATCTTTTAATATTTTACAATATTAAATTTAATTATTAAATATCAAGTTTAAAGCGAGCATTAAAAAATAAAGCATTTGTAATATATTCTAGTTGATATGTATAATCGAATTTATTCACTACTTATTTGAGTATTGTTAAAGTTAACATTTATCACATGTACTTAACTAATTAATTATTCTAATAATATTATGTATGAAACATGGTTTCTGTATTATATTGTAGTCCAAGCAACAAAGTTCCATTAAACCGTAATTGAGGAAAATTACAGGAAAACGTGAGTTTACGATAAAAAAAAAACTTTGGATAGAGGAAATGTGTAGGAGAGAAACAAAAGTAATTCTAAGTGCAGTTGTTAAATGCATTAGTAATAAATTTTATTGCTAAAACAAAAGCTTTATCCTTAGAATCGATTAGAACTTATCAAAAATCCAAAAGACTGAAAGAGTCTCGAAATCTTGTGAACATAGTCTGTTGATAATCGATTTTTACAGTTTTTCAAGACTTTATTGGCTTGAAATCGATTTTTCTAATTTTATGATCATGTTATCATTCTATACACTGAGATGTAATGTGTTTAAAATGCAAATGTTTATTCAAATCTCTTTCAACATATTTTTTATATATAGTTTTTACGAATCATTTCATTAATCAGTCTGTTTTTGTTAATAATAATAATCATAATAATAATAACAATAATAATAATTAGAATAAAATAATATTATTAAAATAGATAGTTGAAATAACAATAATAGAAATTTCAAATTTTTACGTGATTTATTTATTCCTATTTTGTTTATTATATATTCATTGTATTTATTAAAATCATTACAAAAAATATTATAATGTGTATAAAAATATATTTATAACAAAATAAAAAATTTAATGATTTTAAGATTATTAATATTAATTGATTAATAAAAATTTTAAATAATAAATATAAGATATATTCAACGTTATTTAACATTTCTTAATATTTTCTTTTATGTTTTATAAAGAATGTAATAAAATTTTTTAAGGATCGTAAATTATACCGCACGATCTAAAATGAAAGTAATTTTATATTTGTATGGTTTTTGAAGCATTGTTATTTTTAAAACAGTCGAAATTAAAATTAACCACCATGATTTTTTATTTTGTAAAAAAAATTTCTTGTATTTTTTAATTTGTTAATACTTATTTTTTCAATATTATAGATTGACATTAATAATACCGTGTATATATTAAATGTAGGTGTAATAATTTGTAAATCGATAATTTACAACTTTGAATTCATAATTAGTCTTTCAAGATAGAAATTCCGAAATAATTTTTTTATATGTAAAAGTAAAATATGACATACAATTACATAAATTAAATGAGTAATAAAAGCATAGGCTAATTTAAAATTTTAGATAAATACTTCAAATAATTATATAGCAATGCATAATTTAATGTATACACACATAGACATTATTCAGAACTTCAAACAAGTTTATTTTTTTATATGTATATTCTTTTACATTACTACTTTGATTTTTTATATAAATTAGTATTTCCTCTATAAAGATGCAAATAAAAGCTATAAATTTTATATTGTATACTTTTGATATTATTTATATATTAATTAGTAAACTAATTGAATCTTATTCCTTCTAATCGTAATAAATTATTTATAGTTTCATATTTACAGATATAATGCTCCACTGATTTTAAAATTATAATTATTATTATTAGTGTTATAAAAATAAATATTAAATAAATTTAAATAAAATTAAATATTAATATCAATTGGTGCACTTAATTACTACAACTGTATAATTAATTATTAGTAGATACTTCACTAAGTTGGTAATTAATTATAAGTTAATATCAAATGATTCCTTTTTTTCTTGAAAATATACTGAGAAAAAATAAAATACAAATAGTAGATAATATATTCAAAGTTTTAGTATTTAAAGAAAAAATTTTTTATAAAGTGTAGAGAATATAAATTTAAAAATAAATATTAACATTTTCGTACGTAAAAATTGAATGTTATTCGAGTTTTTCTATATTTACTAAGAGTTTTCAGTTTACTTTAAAACTTGGTTGTAAAAGAATATTTTATGAAGAAATTTAAATAAAATTTCAAATAAAAGAAAAAAATTATAGCTTTTACTATAATTGATATTACATTCTTCAGTGTATCTCCATATATAGTTAAAATGTTGGTGGATTGCAGTAACAAAAGTATCTAGTGTGCTACTATTATTATGGAATCATTTACGTTTAAAAATATCTATTATAGAATTTCTTATTTATTTTACATTTTTTAGTAATATTCTGTATACATTTAATGAACATTTTTTAAAAATTTTATTTGTTTTCTTCAATAACTTTATATTTTTATTTGTAAATACAATGTAATTAGCTTATGCTGTATACATTTGTGTTTTTTTTCAATAGAATATATACATTTGTTCATTTGAGTTATTCAGCCTTTATCATGAGTATGTTAATTTAAATAATAAAAATGTATCCAAGATTATCTTATATATTTTACGAAAACAAATATATATAAATGTATTTTTTTAAAAGTCTAATAATCTATAATAAAACAACATTTATAAAGTTTGTATTTTCTTTCTCACGTAATAAACAGAAAATTCAGTTTACAGGTAGGGAATTGTAGATCCGAAGACAAACATAATAAATTCAATATTCTTGGCGAAAGTTTCAATTTATCAGGCAGTATTTTGAGGATGACTCTCACTTCTAGGAAATGTAACAAGAATAAAATATTATTGATTAGATCATTAGTTTTTATATTTATATATGACGTAGACATGCAGACTTTGTATTATTTTAGAGAAATCGTTACAATTAATTATTGCAAATACACAAATGCTACGCCACTACAAACGCACGATTTCATGTTTTTCTTATCTTAGGGTGTCATCTTATAAGGATTAACGAGTGAAATTGCGATCGAATGTTGAAATTCCGATATGCCTTTTAAGAGTTAATACCTAAAATAGAGCTTTATTTCCCAATTGCAACATACATAAATTAATTATCTTTACTGAAGCTTAGAAGATCAACGATTGTCGAATAAGTAATTAGAATTAGGCAAAAACCAGTACTTTTTTTTCTTTCCTCTTATTCTTATTCTGAATAATATAGAAAAAAGTTTTTCAAGTTTTACAAATAGATAAATTTGTATTGATACAATTTTTTTTTTTATTTTTTGCTAAAGACAGTACTTAAAATTTGTGAATCAAATATATGTAAAGACGGATGTTTCCATCTGGTGATTTCGATGTCCCTAATTCTCTTTACATGTTTTCTCCTGCAACTCTTCCAATCTCGATTTATCCAAAGCTACATCTCCCGATTTGGTTACACAGACTTTTCTGGGATTTTATTCTACTTCTTTATTTTTTATACAAAGAAAACTGTTTAATTCGGTATAAACGTCACGTTTCTTTTTTGTAATTATTACCTTTTAACTTTGTGAAATCAAGTTGCCGCATTTGTTTGGTAGTTTCTGTTTTTTTGTCACTTTCTATTTTTATATAAAAACTTTTGTTAATATTTGTACTATAAGATATTTTAAGTATAGGATAGACAAAAAAATTAAAAAATATAATAATCCTCAGAGATATCAATTATAGTTTTTATAAAATATTGATGTTAAAGAAACCTTAGGTTAAAAAATGTTAAAAAAAAATATTTTGATATTTTTATTACAGCATGTGTAAATTTAATTAAATTATACTTTTTACGCGTAATTGAACTTATAAATATAATTTTATATTATATTATTTAAAACATAAAATATCGTGAATAAAATATTTTTCTTATTATTTAAATGCACTTATTTTAAAATTTTCGAGGTTTAACAACTACTTCATTAAATTTACTATAAATTATTTTAATCTACAATTATTATTTGGATACAAATATTATATTATGGAAACAATTATAAGCTATTTTTTAATTTCCATATTTAACTATTATTAAAATTATATAATTCATGTAATTAAAAAGTATGTATCAAACATAATTTTATATTGTATTATAATACAAAATGTTTAGAGTTAACGGAAGTTCTATTAAATTACTTTCAAATAGATATTGTAATTGAATTTTTATTTCTGATTTAATATCGAATAATAATAAATAATATAATGTAATATTATTTACATATATATTATAATTTTTTTTTTTGAAAGATAAAATATTTTTCTGAAAATACATGTTTATATTGAAACTTGATTATATTTAGAAATACAAAATAATTTAACATTCATATTACCTATTATATTAATATAAAAAAATTTAAAAACTATTATATTTATTTATAAAATTATAAAGTTTTTAATTATTATTTTAAGTAAGATATGAATTTTGATTAAAACTTTATTTGTATTTTTGATTAAAATTAATTTCAGCTCTCTAGAAAAATAATATTAGAAATAAAAAAAATATGTAAATGCTTTTAGTAGTAAAATATTTTGAAATGTTTTTAATAAATATGTTTATTCTTAAATTAATTACTTTTGTATATTTGTATATTTGTATATTTTGTATCAGTATAGGGTTCAAAATGAATTAAAAAATCTTAAAATAAAGCTAAAAAATTTTTTTAAACATATTCTAGATTCAATGATAATAAACTGGATTTTAAATTCTATAATAAATTAATTGCTTATTAATATAAGTATCAGGATTTAAATATTGATCATATAGGTATAGAAATTTATATTGTATTAAAAATATATTTGTGTATAAATATTTTCATTAATTGAAGAAAGTTAGTCTTTATTGAATTTCTATACGCTATATAAATTAATAATGTTTTAATTTTTTTTTAAGAATACTTAATAAATTAAATTAATTTAAAATACTAACAAGATAAAAATAAATAAAAATTATTTGCGTTACATTTTATAATGTAGATTAAAAAAAATTTAAAGATAAATACAAACGAACCAATATTAAATATTATATTTTTCATTGAACAGAACTTCAATAACACATGATGTTTTAAACATGTGAAAATTGTTCTGTTTTGATATTTTGTATTTTTAAAGAATTTTTTAAAAATAGTCTGATATTTTAGTACCTGTCAACAGAATCAATTTTTTAATATTTTTTTTTATTAATTTTCATGAACTCTAAAATTTTATACAATATTATACGAAAATGTAAAAATATAGTTGCTTTAACAGCAATGAAAAAATAAATACATCATCATTTATATATGTTCTTATTCTATTTGTTTAAATGAATTATATAAATTATTGTATAAACTATTACAACTTAGTCTAACAAACTTTTGAAAGATTAATAATTTTTTTACAATATGTTTCTTTTTTATCGATAAATTAACTTATCAAAAATAACATTAGTTAGATTGACTTATTCCAAATATTTTTAAATTGAAATTCTTTTAGAATTTTACTTGTAAAGAAATGAAATTATTTAAACATTGTTTATTTGATTGTAAATATTATATAATTAATTTTGATTCAATTATTATACGCAACCCTTCACTTCCGAAGGATAAAACTGTTTCCTATAAAAGAAAATCAATGAAAGTAAATGAAATTGAATTTGTGTATTAATATAAAACGGAATTACAATATAAAATTTTATGAAATCATTAAAAAATTTTATTTGCTTTAAATAAATTGAATTAAAGATATTATAAATTTTTTAATTTTTATAAAAAAAATTGAACGAAAGTCATTTACTTTTCAGAAAATTAATTATCAACATTCATTTAATTACATTTATATGTGAATTTTTTTATATTAATTCTAGATTATTTCATGTACAGTTATATATTTTTTTAATGACTACAGAAATTTTAATTTGCTCAAAATTTTATTATTTAATATAAAATGTATGTGATTACAAATTCCAATGTTTTATTCAACTAATATTTATTTCAAATTACAATAATGAAATAAATTGACTGATATTAAAGTAACATAATTTTCCTGACAAATACAATTATTATTACTTATTATTTGTAATTTTTTTACAATAATATTTGTAATTTTAGAATAAAATAACATTAAAACAAATTTCTTATAACAATTTTTTTGAATAATACTGTTACAAAAAAAGCTTTTACTAATTAAATAAATAAGTATTGTAAACTTGTTGTGAATAATAATCATTATATAATAAGTTAATTTCAACCACTGCAAAAAAGTTAATAAATAGCGGAAAAAATCAATTTTATCGAGGATATTACTTTTATAACCATTGGACCGTATGCAGTACATTAAAATATAAACGAATTTTTTATGTTCATTACACATGTAATAATATTCGATGTTTAGTAAATTTATGGCTAATACATACAATTATTATGTCAAATATAAAGAATTTAATTATAAAAAGATTTTCCTTTACACAATACATTTATTTTTCCTTTTATAATTTTTACTGTTTTTATGTATTTATATACTTTCTCTTTGATATTAAATAATTTAATTTTTTTTATTTTTAATAATTCTTTTTTTTATAGCAATGATATGTTTAATGTTTATTTTATTTATTTTGATTCTAACAGATTACATTTTTATATTTCTATTTATATTTTTTTATATTTATAATTTTGAAATTTGTAATATATTTATTAACCATATTATTGAGTAATTAATTAAGCAAAGCAGCAAGAATAAGATAGAAATATTATTTAAATTGAATAAGAAAGAATTATAAAATTATTCAATAAAACAATACATGAAACTGTTTAATATTTTTTGCAATGATTTATAAACATAAGAGTCTAAAATCCATATATTTATGTATTATATTTCATGAAAATATATGTTACTTAAAAGAAAAAAAATAGTTATAGTATTTTCAAATTGGGAATTACATTTTTTTTTATTAATGTAATAAAGTTAAATTTACGTGATTTTGTAAAATTAATATATCAGAAATTGTTTGTAAAATTATAGATATCACTGATCAAAACTGCCATTTTATTTTAAATTAATTATTTATATGATCAATAAAAGTACATTATTATGTATATTTAAAAGTATAAAAATGAAAAAGCAAATAAAAAAATATATCGAAGAAAATAATCTTTAAAATGTAAATTTAAAATTTGAACATCGTTCTACATAATGTTATATATTTATAAAAACAGTGTATAAATAAGAAATTTAATAATATAATTACCAACATATTTGAAGCTAAAATTAAATTTATTGATTGTAATTGATCAAAATTTTTTCTTTCACCATCGGTTTAGTTAAAATTATTTTCAGTTAATTAAAAATAAAAATCAATTTTTTATATCAAATATATTCCATAAGTTAATTTTATTAAATTTATATAAATGTATCTTGATGTGTAATTTATAAACAAAAAGATAAATTAAGAAAAGAGTTCCGTATATATATCTAATTATATAATACAAAATGTTTGATATAATTACATATAAAAATAAGTAATGTGAGTTTTTTTTATAATATTTGTACTGAAATTATTCATAATTAAATCTATAATTCATTAAACAGTAGCTTGCACAGAATCTCTATAAAATTTCACACGTAATTTTTGATTGATTTGCTTGAAGTCTTCGTAAAAATAAAAAACTGTAAAATTTTAGATTTAATCACGACAAAAGGCTTCATCGAAAGTTTCGAAAGTGATTTGAAGTGCGATTAAAGTGAAATATACATATTTTTGTTTATTTTATAAAATGCTCGACAGCTGATTTTCCAGTAAAGCGTATATTCGATCTTAAAATAGCTCATATGATTAGCAAAATAATAAATTTCTTCAATTTCTCACAAACAACTCCAGCATTGGTTTTCGAAATATCTATGGAAGTGCAAATTCAACTATAAATTACAGACAATATTTTTTGCCTAGGATTAGATGAAATTCCACGGAGGTTCGCGCTGTCATCCAAGGAAATGTCTTATCTTTGACGACATAAAATGATAGTTCCTTCGAGCCCGTAATTTTTCTAATCCCGGAAGTGGTTAAGACGCATGCTTCTCTTGCAAATAACCAGTGCAACATAAAAATTTCTAAATTAAAGATGATGAAGTTAAACCCGAATAAAAATCAATTTTAATAATGTATTTTATTGGACAGTAAAAGTTGTGTGAAATTAACACGTCACTGTTTTATTGCACGCCACATATATATTTCCGATTTCATCTCGCTAATTAGGGATAGTTAATAGAGGCATGAAGTGCGAATTCAAGGTTTATCTACGGTAGCGGCGGGGGCGTGAGGAGGGGAGGAGGGGGGAATGCAAAGCTTGAAGATAAAGTTATTGTACTTGGTGCTTCAGTGATTCCCGATAAAAATTTCACTTCTGCATTTGCATAATTTCGCAGTGCCGAGGGTATTATATTACTTTCCACCTCCCTCTCTGTATGTCTCTCAAGCGTAATAATAAATCTGGGAGGGGCCTAAACATAATTACACTGATGCAATACCTGCGCTACCAGTCGATTCTATTAAATAAAATAATGCAAGTACGAAAAGGCCAATATTTGCTTGGTTATCACGCTCGTTAAGATTAACGGCACCATTGGAGGCTTTCACTTGTCTTTGAAAAATGTAATCAAGATACTGTCGATTCAGTCGGAGAGTGTCGATTGACTGGTTAGCCATTTCTTTGGTCCGGCGTTCTGCTCAAAAATCTCTATATATATATATATATAAATATGTATACATATATATGTACGCACACATATATGTATGACATGTGAGTCCATCGAGTACACCCACCCGACAAGGAAAATCAGCCGGGGATTTTGGCTTTTATTTTTATTTTGTAGTTTCTCGGTTTGCGAAGAAAAAAATATTAATGAAGTTTTTAGAAAGCAAAGCAATTGTGAAGTGATTGTTGGTGCGATAATAGTTCAACATCTTGAAGGCGGGAAAAATTTAGAAAATTCAAAGCCACGCAGAATGAGCTTTTTAATTATAAAAAGGTAATTTGTACGGTCAAGTAACAAAATTTGTCTGTGATTATTGTTTGTGGATTCGTTAATAATGATTATTTATTTGGTGTCAGAAAAGTTTTGTACATCGTGACAGGAGTTCATCAATCAAAACCATGGATTACGTCGATTTTGACGTGGATTATAATTTCGTAGAATCTTATTCCGACACAAAATGGTAATATATATTTATGGTAAATTCCAATGAATAAAGTAAAAAATAAATCCATCTACTGATGCTTAAAAGATTGAATGAAAAGAAAGCGAAGGAAATAATGGTTGTATGTTAAAAAATAGTTGAAAAATAGAGCTAGTTTTTCGTGCAAAATGAAAAATAATGACCAAAAATGTACAGCCAACTAATGAACTTACGAATTCGTAGTTTGTAATTCATGGATAAGTGGACAATGAGTAATATAAAACTCACCGGCTTATAACAAGTTATAATAACTTTTACTGCACTCCGAACGCAAATTTCGCAAGATCTTCGTAAAATTCCAGAAGTCGGTAGCACTCAATGCTTCACTCAATTACGCTGTCTTTATACGTTTTTTCTTAATTTAAATGAATTTTCCACCTAAGGCGGCGCGAAGTCAAATTATTCTGAAATTCTTTGATATAACAATTAGATTTAATTTTTAAGAGAGCATTGTTCGCGTTAATGGGAAAAAGGGAAATGGGAAAAATTTGGCAAGGCACACGACCTTATCGACTCTCCTATAAACGTTATTTATGACCCAGAGCGAATGTGTTAGCCGTGAAAGCTGTCGGATACAATGAAGCGATGAATCATCCCGAGAAAAACTGCACTCGAACTCATATATTTTCCCGGCTTTCTTTCCGGACCCTCCGCGCGAAAATCCGCCGGAAATCAAAAGCCAATTGTAGAAGAGAAGACATTGCCAAATCTTGGCGAGTCCGAGGGGAAACCTGGTGCTCCTCTCCTGGTCGTAAAGTTCCCCGGAATTCCATAAAGATCTAGGTTAACCGAGCACCGCCGATTCCCATGACCGATAGATTTGCGCAAATAAGATAATGTGCCCGATCCTCGGCATTTCATTTATCTCCGTGTCTATCTGTGTGCGTGTGTGCGCATTGGCCAACGGGATCACACTCGAGGTAAAAAAGCTTTAGGCGTACGTGCAGCGGTGAATTTTATTGCAGACACTTTTTTCAAATTTCTCAAGAGCGCCTATGTCATACGGAATTATAAAGCAGCGCCTGCACTATATTAAATATGGGGAAACGGTAAAAAGATTTTTGTTTAACATTTCCCTTTCGCTGAAAGTACAAACTGGGAGTCCGAACTTGCGAGGCAGTTTGTCGGTGGACACGTAACTGTCTTGTCTGCTCGTGGTCGTTCACCCTTTTCATTTTCGTTTGGAAAATGTAAATTTCTTTCGTATTAACTTATGTCTACCGTGTATTGTGTTTTGAGCGAGAAGTGAAAAAAAAAGTGTACGCTTAATCGGAGTCGACGTGCACATAACACGCCTTCGGTGCGAATTATCCTCGAATTACATTATGGAAAGATATTCAAAAGTGATTGGGACATTATTAAACAAAACCTTTTCCTCGGCTTCTATTTTAATGTAACTAGCTATATTTGGATTTAAAAGAGAAGGTATTGCCATCCTTTGATTGTTTCTACAGGTGCTTCTGTCACCTGTTGACCATTAAAAACAATTCTTCATTTTAATAAAGACGATATACATTTATTCAGTGATGAAATGCCTTTAATTGTTATTGTATAATAGCCATAAGCATAAATTTCTCTGATCTTGATAAATAAAGATTAATGATGGTCTCTACTGTAACAAAGTATCTGCTCAAAATTATTATACAAATTTGTTATTACAGAAATTAAATAATAATGGAATGAGTTGCGAAAAAGTGTAAGTAAATGGTTGATTAATTTTATTAGTCTCGTGTGGATCCATGCTGAGAAGTGATTTATATTTATTGAAATGTGATGGCTCCAAGACAGACATATTACAATGATGATACAACAAATAACGATTGGTCGTGTAGGTGGAGTGAAATCAAAACAAAGTCAGTGAAAAGGCAGTATGATACGCAACATCATCATGTATCATACTTTTGGCATCCCGATCCTTTTTTTCATCATCATCGTAAATTTGTTGGAAAGTATGATAATACACGTCCATCTAGAACCTCGAATAAGCCTCGTAAGTATCTTGGTACATGCATTTCTTATGTTAGAAATGTAATGATACGGTACAATTTGATTGATAAATTATATGCGTTTAGACAGGTGTTAATTCATTATTCGATTCTAATTCTTGATAAAAAAAAAAAGAAAAGTAATATCCGTTTACAAGTACGACAAAAAGTTGGTAGTATTTTGTAACTGATATTATTCAAAAAAATATTATAAATTATTAAGTCTAAAACGATTAAACTCCAATTAGCTTGTTCACTTTAATCGATGAAAGTATGGACGTGTTTTTAAATTACTAGAATATGTAGATAAATTTAACAAGAAATGTGAAGACACTAAAAAAAACTTGATTGGAGACGCATTTTTAATTTAGTCTAATCCGTTTTACTATGTATAACACATAAATTAATTAATATTAATATTATATCAATTTTTAATGTCAAAAAATTTAAAAATAAAACATTTAAAATAAAGTAGTAATTATGATTAAAAATGTGGCTAAATATGGTAAGCGTTTTAGCAAAAATACACAATATTAATATTAAACCACTGATTTTATTTTATAGTGAACGAAAAAAAATTAAAGACTGTGTAATGCATATATTTCATGAAACATTTATATAATAATAGCAAGGAAGTACAATGAAAGTATTAAAAAAAAAATTGTATGAATTTTATGACAAAACCACAAGTCGCAATTAATTAGGCCAATACAATTTGATGTAGAAAAAATTATTATTTTTCTTTTAATAATTACCATTGTCATAATAAAATCTTAATAAATTAAAAGAATATGTTTTTAATAACCAGAAAAAAAATATAAGAAATGAGGTTAAGAAATTCAGTAAGCTAACACTTGGAGTAATTAAAGAAAACTTTCCACACTTTTGATATAATTTATTGTGTAGATAAATAAAGAATAATATATAGATAAGACTTGTCTTGTATAAGGAGAAATTTAATTTTTTTTTATAGAATTTACCTTGTATCTTTTATTTCTTTATTGTATTAATAAATTCAGTGGTTTTAAACTGCTCTATTGATAATTTTCTACAATACGATTTATTAATCGGATAAATTTTGCAATATATAATTTAATGTTTCAAATAATTCAATACAAAAAAAACAAATTGTGAATATCAGTTGCTTAAAAATGAATATTATAATATGAAAATTTAGTTATTTGAAATTTTTTTCAGGATATTCCTTAGAATATCATTGGAAAACCAAAGTCTTCAATCTGATTTGAAGCAAATAAATTTTGAATTACGTTGCTATATTAAACGGTTATTGACGGATTATTTCCATATATATTGACTGAATTAAGTTGAATTTTAATAATTATAAATGAATTAACGTGAATTTTATTCATGTAAAAATGTATTCCATTTTACCAATGGAAATTTCTTACCCAGCAGTAAACTCGTTTTCCCACGAAAAAATAAAAGTTTTCACATATTTATTATCGATCTGATCTATATTTGATATAAGGGAATTACCCGCTTACCTTTTAAAATTTTTTTTTTATCGTGCTCGGCTCTAAATTAGCTGCTCAATTGCAGCACCTCCGATCACATTAATCCCTCGATATCTCAAATGCACCTGCAAAAAAGATGATTTACTATTTATAATAAAGTCGAGCATCATAAAGTAAACCAATACCAGGACTCGTTTCTGCAATCCTCGCACATGCACATCGAGTGGATCCGGCCGAGTGATCGAAATCAACGATCTACGAATGCGAGCGGCGTGCATGCGATGAAAGGGAAAATATTTCCGCGATTTTTCTTATCCCTATCGCGGCTGCTTTCCCGTGAACTCCACGCCAATGACCTACCGTCTGCTCGAGCATGTGTCCGGGAGGATCGAGGAGAGAGTCCCGTCACGATCCACGAGGAGAGAGAGAGAGAGAGAGAGGAGGATCCACTCGGATCGAAAGAGAGAGGCAGGATCGAGGGAGAAGGGATGGAGCCGCCGCTCTAGTGCGATTCTTCTACTCGCAACTGCCGATGGCCTCGATCAGCCCGTGAAAATGGCCGGGACATCCCGTAGTCGCATCTCAATCGTAGACGAACACCTCCGCGAAGCTGCTGCTCCAGCATCTCCAGCATCAGAAGAAAGTCCGTGGTCCAGCTCACCTGTCTCCTCTTCTTCCTTCCGACTCGCACTTCTCTCGACGACCTGTCGCCAGCTGAATATCGAATTTCGGTAAGCTTGCGACAGTTCGGCCTTGGTTTTATCTTTTTGTCCCGTCGGTTCCTTTTATTATCCTTTTATTTTCGTCGGGCGCGATTGCGTGCGCGCCGCTTTTGAATGTGCCGATTGTGTTTACGCGACGCAACTCGCACTGCAAAAAACGGGACTCATTCCATTGTATTTTAACGGCAAATGAATGCGGAGATAAAAAAAAAAAAAGAAAGAAAAAAAAGGAACATAAGTGCTCCGCCGACTTAAAGAGACTTTATAGGCTATTGTGAATTTCGAAATTACCGCACTTCTCCCGCGGTCCATTACATGATCCGGCTATTTGCACGGTTTAAATGATCGATATGCTTCACATCATTACGACCGCACTCATTAATTTCGCGTAGATACACGAAAATGGCGATAAATTTTAATTTGTTGACCGTTACCCCGGAGTCGAGCAGCACCCTGATCAGCATAATCGCCACAATCATCATGATCAATCACTCGCGACAAAAAAAACCCGTCCAAGACTCTGTTGCTGCCAACGTTCACCCCAGTGTCAAGGGCTCAAGCACACACTCACACTCTCTCACCTAGCCCATGTCTTTTTTAGTTCGCTATCCTTAACCAAGTTACTCAAAGTCGGGGTGACCCTGTGGGGCCGGTTTCTATGTTATCAAGTTATCGATTCAACAGTTGACACTGGCATTTGAATTGCAGAAATGGCGAACGTGATGCCCTGGTTGATGACCATGTCCCTGCTGGGATTCCGAGACCTGGTGGAGACCGTCGGCCCGAACTCCCAGATTTCGCAAGAATTGGAGGCACCGCCGATACCCGAGCTGACCGTCCCGCCCGTAGATTTTATCACGGTAATTATCCAATCCAATAACAAATCAGTACTTTTTGCAACAATGGCCTCTGTCGGCTCTTTCCTTTTTATTTCCGACCAGGAATAAGTAGCGATTATTTGCAAATTTCCATTTAAAACACCACTGACTTATCATTGTTATTGACCAACTAATTTTTACACGAGTATGCATGAATTGTGCAAGTGCGCCAAGTTAAATGTTGTGATACGTTAAGAATAATTAGAGGTTTAAATCATAGTCTGTCTCTGGAGAATCAGAGAAATCGATCTTCGAGTGAATTCTTGTTTTTAAATGCATGTTTAGACGTTTCGAATCGGTGGACACGTTATTGATTTTTTTATTATCATTTTTTTTTATTAATATTCATTACTTGAAGTATAAATTTATTGTGTCTCGGGAATATTATATTTTTAAAAAATTTTCCATCAATTTCAATATCAATTTTAAAAATCTATATCGATTACAATTTAACTTAAAGTTCAATTTATTTTACCTTGTTACTTTGTACTCTAAACGATAGCTATTACTATTATCATTTTGTAATTACTTTTTAGTTTTCATAATTCTATAAATTTATCATAAATTATAATTACTAGTGATCTTTACAGTATTCTGATACAAACAATTGAACAAACCAGCACTATATTTTATAAAAAATAAAGACAGGTTTATAAACTACCAATTATTACGGTTGAATATCATTATTATAACTTTACAGTGTACTATCCATTTAAAGAAATACAAAAAATTAGCGCGGAACATGCAGTTATTGAAATATCAATAATCAAGAGAAAATTACAGTCTTTAAAATAAATAGAAATATGTATTTGAACTTTATATTATTTCAAAATACAAGTGAAGTCATCTTTTATTTAGAAGTAATCGTATATTATTATATCAATAATGACGTTATTAATAGTAAATTTAACATTTCTAAGTCTAAAAGGTTTTTTTATATATTTAAAGATTTATGGTAAAATATAAAACAATATTATTAGCTTATTATGTGTTAATCAACAGTAAATTATGGTTGAAACTAAGTTTTAAAAAGATAATTTAAAAATTCAAAAGATATTTATGTATTTTTTTTTGTTCTTCATTTGTTATCTTTATGTGTAAAATAAATAATACAACAAAATAATGAATTTTATTAAAAAAATTATGTAAATAACTAAAATAATAAAATAAATACTAGTAGTATTCATATTGAAATTTATTTTTTAGACTGAATGCTTTACAAAATTAAATAATCAAGAAAAAAATATTTCTAAAAGCTTCATTAAATTATTTACATTTAAAGTAAGAAAACTATAAAACAATTTACAATATAATAAAAGAGCAATAACAATTAATTTAATTAATTTTTTTTATCAAATTTTATGAAAACAAATATTAAAGTTCATATGCTATAATATAAATGAACTTTTTAAAAAATTCGTAAAATAATTGATAAAAAATAATACAAGTTGTATCAAGTGATGTTTGTATATATACTTTTAAAAATATATTTGATATTCTAGTATTTTTTTTAAAGAAAAATAAATGTAAATCAAATCAAATAAAAATAAAAATAAATTTTATATGTTACAACTTTATTATCGAAAAACCGAAATTTATTACTCAATAACATTGTTCAATTTTTATTATTCAATAATAATAAAATATGATTAAAACCCTCAATAATCTTATATGACATCTACTAACATAAATAGAAAGTGATTTAATGAGATTAAATCATCGAAGATAGACTTTCATAGAGAAATATGATATGCGCTGGTTTTAATATCAGTTGGCAAATATAGAATTGAATGACAACAATGAGGAAAAGAAATACAATTACTTAATTCTAATAAAAGCATTGTACGTCATAAATATTTTAGTAAACAATAGGGTATGAAAACACAATACTGCCGAGAAATTATATTATGTTATTGATTTTAATACAGAAAATAAGTAATGTAAATTTATTAATAACTACTGAAATTTGATATGTACATTTAATTATAAAAGAATATACATGTACATACATAATGAAACTCAATGTAATAATTCTGATACATTTTGTTAGTTATTAATAATCTTATAGGTTTAGTAAAAAATATTAAATATAATATAAATATTAAAATATTTTAAAAAACAAAAATTTCAATTATAATATATAATATTAAATTTTCTTATATTATTTAGTATATTTATCTTGAACATAATTAATATGTTTTTGAAAATTCATGGATTATTTTTTAATCTATTTCAATTATTTATTAATTCTATTTATAATCCATACATATATATCAATATATATTGTTCTTGATTTATACTATCAAATATCAGGTATCAAAAATTATAATTATACCATTATACATATGAGACTTTATAATGCATTATATTGGATTTGATAAATAAGGAATGAAAAGTAATTGCAATTGACAGTAATATGCTATTAGATGTTTACAGTTTATGTACAGAATTATCAAATAAACTTACATATAATTAAAGACTTTTTTTTCATGAAGTCTATCTAGTTCATTGAGTTTTTTGTTTATTTTCACTTGGTGAGTTGTAATTTAAACTTTCAACACACGTACTCGATTGATTTCTTTTCATTGACTGATATTCCGATTAATTTTGAAAACTGCATATTAAATCGATGTTGTGTATCAGTTGTCATTGTACACTATTTGCATAATCCCTATAATTACATTTTTTGAAAAAATCATTCAAAATTTATATTTATCATAATAAATATGTTTTCCTTTATACATTGTAAGATTCGTGTTTTGTAAATAATATAAGTTTGTTTTATAAATAAAAATCCTTAATTATGCAGATTATTTTATATGCTCATTAAAGTTAACATTTCATTTTCTAAAAAATAATTTATTGTGAAATATATAAAACCTATGCTTAATATCAAACCTCAAAATTTTATTGCTTTCTTTAATCTCTGTCGGTTTCTTTTATAATTGCATCATAATAAAATTGAAAATTCTTTTGTTACTAGTAATACCTGAATGATTCACTTCTTGATCATATTTATGAGAATTAATGATAATGATGAGATTCCATCATTATCATTAATTTTACCATTGTAACCACAATTACAATAATATAAATGTGGTTTATAAAGTACATTGCTATAGACAATTTTTACATGAGAAAAAATATCGAGTAATGATGACAAGTATAAATGAACATGACAAGAATCAATTGTAGAAAATAAATGAAAAACATTTGTATATGATAATTCGAGTTAACCTAATTAAAAAAACAATACATACTTTCAAATTATTTCTCTATTTATAAAATTTTTTAAAAAATATACAATCAATCATTTAATAATAAAGATGTTAACCTATATTATAGTTGTAATTAAATTATCTTCTTATCGATTCATTATATTTGACGCTTGCACAATGAGACTTTAAATAATATTTTATAATATTTAAATTTTTAATTAAGAATGTAAATATTTTCATAGAAATAAAAACGAAAAAAATTATAATTGAATTTCTGTTTATATTTGCTCCAATGAATTTTTAAAAAACATGGTAAATAAACTCATATCTTTTGATTTTTTTTTAAAAGTTCTACATTATAGTTTTTTATATATTTATTAAATTTAAAAAAAAATTCATATTAGTTACTTTTATTTTAAAAATATTAAATTTGTACAATTTTTGTTTTTTAAAATTTATATCATATAGATTATTTTATAAAGTTAATCAACTTGTTATTAATATTATCTTAAGCACACAAGTAATTCTTTCGATGACCCGGCTTTTGAACAAGAAGATCCACCACTTCATACGAATTGTGATTCTGCTAGTAATCATAATTACGAAAATTCGCTTAGTCAATCGGTTACAGGGAAACCACATGGATTTCGCATAGATCCAAATTTCATTCCAGCTCAAAACAATCATTTGGAAAATAGAAAAAACGAAAGAAATATTGATGCTTTACATCATGGCGCAACATTTAATAATATTTTACAAACACCCAAGAATAATGATCAAATAAATCAGATAAATCAAAGCGAGCGATTATTTAATGTTGGACATACATTTAGGCCTTCACCAGACGATGGGTTTAAAGATGAATATGCTGGACCAGCCTTGCAGATTGTAAGTGATAAGAAATAATTTAAAATATTTTCAAACATTTCATTTATCATAATTAGGAATTTACAGTATGTGTTTATTTAAATTGTAGGCATTTCATTGGAAAACCATTGATTATGAATTTGATAGTCCACACGATAGAAATAGTTTACTGTATGGTGGAACATTTATTCCCGAAAATAATTTACCACTAGGCTTAGAGGTTTGGAGAGATAAGGTTTTCATTAGTTTACCTCGATGGAAAAAAGGTATTCCTGCTACATTGGCTACAGTTTCCAAAAATTCCGTCGATAAAAGTCCTAAATTAAGACCATATCCCAGCTGGAGATGGCATCATTTAGGTATCTAATAAAAAAATAATTTTTAGATAATTTATAAAGCTTTAATAACACATATTCACTTCAAATTTAGGTAATTGTCAAGGACTCACTTCTGTATTCAGAATGCAAGTTGACGAATGCGATCGTTTATGGGTATTGGATTCTGGAAAAATTGACGTTACCAGCGATCCGAAACAGATTTGCCCACCAACAATTTTTGTCTTTGATTTGTATACTGATGAATTGATCAAAGCCTTCATATTGCCACAAGATCAAATTAAAGAAGATTCATTGTACGCAAATATAGTTGTCGACGTGAGAAATAATGAGTGCGAACACGCTGTAGCCTATGCATCCGATGTCTGGCGTTTTGGTCTTGTGGTTTACGATTTATACAATGACACATCTTTTAGAATTCAACACCAATTCTTTTTCCCTGATCCTCTATCCTCTAGGTACAATGTCCATGGACTTGAATTCCACTGGACCGATGGATTATTTGGAATAGCTTTAACACCTGTCGATATTAACAATGAAAAGACATTGTTCTTCCATCCAATGTCAAGTTTTCGCGAATTTGCTGTACCACTTTCGGTGATCAGCAATAAGAAATCGGCAGACAATAGTTTTGATAAATTCGTCCCCGTAGGTAAACCGAGAGCCAAAGATTACGGACACTCTTCAGGGTCAGCGATCGACAAGAATGGTGTTATGTTTTTCAATATGGTTACCAGAGATTCGGTATGGTGTTGGGATACTAGGAAAGAGTACATACCCCAAAATTTGGGAGTCATTGGATCGAGCAACGTCTCTTTGGTGTTTCCCAATGATATTAGAGTAGACCACGAGGAAGATCAAAACGTGTGGATCTTATCGAATAAGCTGCCAATGTATCTTTATCGACATTTGAATAAAGATGAAATTAATTTTAGAATTTTAAAAGCTAGTGTTAAGGAAGCAATTAAAAATACTGTTTGCGACCCTAGTTATATTGTGCCAGACTTTATACCTGGTTATGACGAGACTTGTTGAAATTCTTACCATTAAAAATTACTATTAATATGTGTTCAATTTTAAATATCGCATTTTCTTAAAATTAATTGTATAGATTTGCTGTGCCAGGATAATGGTTCTTTGTATAATTTTGAGATACATATTTTTTGTCTTTATTATGTGAATTAGATTTCATGAAGATCAAAAAACATATATTTGAATTTTTTTTTTATCTATTTAATTTAGATTATAGATTTACGTAATTCTGGTTAACAAGTACTGAGTAATTATTTTGAATTTATTAATATTAAAAATAATTCAATTGTAGTTTAGAATAATGAATGTGTACGTATTTAATTAATATTTATAAATCGATAATCAATGAAAATGTTAAGAAAACTTGTTGCCATTTAATGTAGGCAATAAAGTATGTGACATAATAAATATTTTTATATAAAATAATTTTTACATTTATTTATAAACCTTACCCTGATTTATATGTTTTCTAATATTTATGCCTACTCATTTTATATTTAAATTTATATTTTATTGCATACTTAATTGTAATTTTTATTTAAATGATTAATTTAAAATTATTAATAGTATACAAAAAATATATTTCCTGAAGTATAGATTTTATTTGTAACAACGTTGATTATATATTGTTTTATATTTTTATATTTCAAAAATTAGTATTATATTCTTTTTAACTTAATGAATCCATTTTTTTTTATAAAATTAAATTATTTTGAAATAAAGGATAAGTCAATTAAATTAAATTTTTTTAATATATATATTTTAACTTTACAACGGTATACTTTTTGTTATAAACAAAGTGTATTATTTTTAAGAGACATGGTTTAATAAAATTTTGGTAGGAAAAAAAAAATTTTGAAATTTTTTATAATTAGCACCATTAAATATTTTGGTTATATATCATAACATAGAAAAATTGCAATTGGTTTACTCAGTTTTTATCCTAATAAATATCTCTTTTCATTCGTTATTAAATAAAAAAGTACTTTCTGGCAATTCAGTTTCGACATTCATTTTTAATGTTCATTTCCGCCTTTTCCCCTATACTAATAACACGAATGTTATTGTATTGTCAGTAGTCAATTACATGTGATTATGCAGACATTTCAATCAATTTATATCTTTAATTTGTGGCTTCTTATACACTTGGCTATAACTTTATGTCAATGCAATAGCATCATTCGCTCGTTCAACTTCCAGTGCAATTACAGCTTTTTATAAAATTAATAACTCTATAAGCTAAAGATGATAATTGCTCTTGCATCACAGACAAAGTTAATTATTTTTATTTCATAATTTTTAATATCTAGTCTTCGTATTATGAACTTGCTTTATTAACAGATTCATTATGAAAATGAGTTTATTTTCTATAACAATGAAATTAACATAAAATATTAATAAAATGTATTAAAAAAAATCTTATTGTTTGGCTCTATTATATTCAAAAGTACCTTTTATTAAGTTATGGTATTTTATAAATTACTACACAATTTAATTCATTCTTGAATTTATAATCGATACTTTCATTGTATATCAACTGATAGAATTTACATTTTTTATTTTAATATCTATCGCCTTTATTTTTTTTATCTTCTCTTTAGTTTTTACTTTATTTTTTATCTTTTATTTCTAGAATAATTATGAAAAAAATTTTTATTGTACATTCTCAATTTGATTTAATTAATCAAATAGTTTTTTTTTTATTCGACATATTTATTAATTTTCTGTATATATCAAATTATTCTCTAATTTAAATATTCTAAACTATTGATGTATTCTTTTAGGTAAAACTTGAATTATTTAATATTTTTTATTTAAACTTATTATAAAATATATTAAAATATTACTTCACGTTTCCAATATAACAAAAATACAATATTTAATTATTTTTCTCTAAATTTTAATTTAACAATTACTTTCATATTTAAAATAAATATACATTAAATTGATAATTGAGTTTGTATGTGTTATTTTGGAATATTTTGATAATTAATGTTATACTGAATGATATAAACTATTTTTATTGAATTGATTATCGTTCGTAAAGTAATTGTACATAAAAAATTTGTTTCATTTTCATTAATGATAAAATAAAAATTCTTAGCATCATCATTTATATTGGAATTAGAGCAATACTTTACAACTTAAACCTAGAGATGCAGAAGGTAATACTAAAATGCTGTGTAAAAATTTTCGCAAATTTTCAAGCATTTGGGTATTATGACTTTTCATTTTTTCATTAAACGGTATGTTCGACATGAAAATAATAATTTTCTGTGAAATATTAATATTTATTATTCTATTTTTAAATAAAGTCAGATGAAAATAATTTTCATGTTTCTTTTTTTCAATCGAAACAGTAAATTCTTGGCCGACTTCGGAGCTCGAGCTCGAGGATCCGCTGCTCTCCTCATCCAATGACGTGTCGAATGTCGTCGTCCGGATCGATTCTTCACTCTGGAGTATTTCGTCCGAATCCTTGTTCTTCATCGCACCATCAATATTTTGTCCACTTAACCCCCGATTTTTGATTTCTTCCTCATTAACGAATGGGTCAGATCTAAAAGTTCTTAATTCATTTAATTTACTATAGTTTATTGTAATGGAAGATTTATTTAATATTTCACTAATATTTGGATAGGTTGAACGCATGTGGGGCAAGACATTTAAACTTTCGGAACTTTGCTCTTCCATTGCATATAATTCTCGTATTCGATCGATCTTTCGTATCTTGAAATAGAGAACTAGGAATAGATACCAATTGTATCCGGCAATCACTGTAAAATATAAAATAAATATGTTATTGATGTTTAATTATTTGATTTCATTCCTTTTTTTTTGTTTTTATTATCTAAAAATTATGTTTTTATGCACATAATTTTTTCAATGAATACATTTGTGATAAACAATACTTTTAATATTTTAAAAATTATAAAAATATATTCTCTATTGTATTGCATATAATGGTAATAGAAGAAGTTTAATTAGCAATATAAAATAATTTTTAATAAAGTAGAATTACTTTTAAAGAGCTTTAATTTTAATTTTATGAATTTGACTACAATATAAATATTGCTTACTGATACAAATTAAAAAATATAAATTTAATGGTATATATACACTAACGGATATAATTTTTTGTATTTCTTTGCTTGAAAAGTGTAGGGCTAAAATTATTTATCTGATTCATACTTATATACTTACCGAAATTAATCGATTCCACAATAATAAATTCTGCAAATAATTTATTTGAAATCATATTTTCTGAGTAAAAAATGACAGCGAGCATGGTTGACAATACTTTTGGAATAATTGTACGTAAGGAATGTATTGCAAGCCAGGGTATCAAAATATCTGAATTACTTAAAGTAATAATTGAATACAAGTTTAGTAAATATGTTAATGGAATGAAGAGACTACAGAGAAATTCAATTATCACTGTTACGATGAGCACTGAAATAAACATTTTATAAGAAATTTAATGAATTGCGCATTTATATTTAAAACCTTTACTTTTTTTTATGGAATCAATTGACAGAATGAATTTATTGTCAAATTGGATAATGTTGGTTGGAAAATACAGGTTATGAATACGATTTAAACGTTCACCAAGTCTAAAGGGTTCCCAATTTAATGTAGAATTTATCTTTTAAAACAAAATATAATCAATAAGTATGAAAATTTTTTTGTTTAATCCATATATATACACATATTTTAAATTATTTTACCAATCCCATGTGAGTCATCATAACTAATTCAGTTTGGAAAGATATTCCTAAAAAAGATCCTATTGTTTTTGTCATTTTAAAAGATGTTTTATTTGTTCAATATAATACAATAAATTTAGTAGTTACAAAGAAACATTATTAATAATATAAGAAATAAATAAAATACTACAAAATGTTTACTATAATTTTGATTTCTGTTTATAACAAATTTACAGCATTCTAGAAATAAAAAAAAGGAATGTCGACATTAAGTTGATTACACTATTAATTATTTATAAACTTTTATTGATAATATTTATAATAAACAATAATAATTGTATATAATATTTTTCAAATAAAAAATTTGAAAATATATAGTTAAGAAATGTTTACTTATATAAAATTTTAAAAAATATAAAAGTATTGCTTGTAATATAAATAATTTTTATTTTTTTCTATTTATATAGCTTTCATATGCAAAACTGACATTATTTGAATGAATTATTAATTAAATAATTTTGTTTTTTTAAATAAGCCAAAATATATGTTAAATATAAAAATTAATAAACAAGAAATATTTATAATGAATAATGAAAAAGAATTTTTAATTTTAATTTTATATTTTATTGGATAACAAAAGTACCATATTTCTCTTTATTTATATTTGATAAATAGTTTATTATTAAAATGAAAAATGGAAATATTAAAAATTACGGGTTTTCTAATAAGTTTGTATTTCTATTACTTGAAAATTAAGTTAATGAAGGATCTAAATTAAAATAGTTTTATAATTGTTTTATTAGAAGTTTCCTATTAATCAGATGCAACACAATCGAACTTAATCAGTGGCATACTGCGAAGATGCAAAGTTTATAGTAAAAATTAAATATTTTAAATTCAACTTTTTAATTCAAAATTTATCTTAAAATTACATTTAACTCTATTTCAATATCTTTTGAAAATTTTGTATTTATAATTTTTCTTACCCTATAATATTAATCAATTACAAGTTAATCGAACTTGTCAATTAATGATGTACCGTGTATGCGCAAAGTTTATAGTACAAATTAAAGATAACAAATTCAACTTTTTAATTCATAATTTGTTAAAAATTATATTTAACTTTAATATAATAGCTTTTTGAAATTATATGCATATTATTGGTATTCTTGAGCACAACAATTCTCCATACTATTATAAATCGTAAAATAACATGGATTATAATCATTTAAAATTTTATAATATTTTGTTATAATATTTTCATTGTATGTAAACATAAAAAAGTGTCTAGGAAAAGTCGTCGAGTAGATACATTTCGTATATTGTATTAAATCTACGAGAATAAAAAAAAAGAAAAGATTTTTCATTCTAAGTGCACGTATGGGATTAGAATAGTTAAATATAATTACTAATTACATTACCCCAAATTTACCATGTAAGTTACAAATAATTATGTTACATTGTTACATTGGATCACTACAGAGGGCGTATATAAGACGAATAGTTCACCATCACTGGGTTCGATGACGCTGTCTTATTCTTTCACGGTCCATTCACGAGGTAACATGTGAGTACGCAAATCAAGATTCACTCACCATATGATTTATCTTTGATATTTTGTATTTTAACAAGCCCAAAAGCCACATTAATAATAAAAATTTGCATTAAAGGTAAATGAATTATATTTTATAATAAAGTCATAACATGAATTATTTTGCTCCATGTGGCCACGTGTTGCATTTTCATTGAGCGTGTTTTCTTTTAATGTAATGGGAAATGAGGTTATAAATTTGCCGCCATGCTTTAGTACTCAAATTGTAGTTTGCATCGTTTAAAATAATCTGTAATTAATAAAATAATCTTGAATTTTTTTTATGAAATATTACAAAAACATTAATTATAAGTTTATGATAATGATTAACAATATTATATTTTTATTTTATTTCTTAATTTAATTACTACTTTTTCGTTTACATTTTTACTAACTTTTTGTATATATTACGTGTTTTAAAATTATTCATTAGCGGCTTTTCGTGAATTTATATGTTTTTGTAGAAAGTTCCTATTCTTACTATAATTGAGTTAGTATTAATTTAATTACATTTTTTATAGGTTGATTGTTAGATGATATTGTCGAATTCTTCACTTTAATACATTTGTCTATTAATTAATATTATGAAGAAGCCAGTATTGTTCAAGAAAAAGCGAAATCCTATAAAAGTAAAGGATAACAATGAAAAGAAAAAACAAAGCCATGAAAAAGTAAAGAATCTCAAAGAAACTATAAAACAAAACCTTGTGAAAATAAAAGACACTAATAAAGAAGTAAAACAAATTCATATAAAAGCCAAAGATTCTATTAAAAATGTAAAGCAAAATCAAATAAGAGTAAAGAATAATAATGAAAAGGTAAAACAAAATGAGGTCAAAATTAAGAATACCAATGATACAGTTAAAAAAAATCTTATAAAAATAAATAGTACCAATG
The DNA here is from genome assembly GCA_018907245.1 of Eupristina koningsbergeri. Taxonomy (NCBI): domain Eukaryota; kingdom Metazoa; phylum Arthropoda; class Insecta; order Hymenoptera; family Agaonidae; genus Eupristina; species Eupristina koningsbergeri. The sequence goes on along the minus strand of JACCHV010002783.1, from coordinate 109,578 downwards.
AAATGGTAAAGGAAAATAGTGCAAAAGTAATAAATAACAATGAAAAGGTTAAACAAAATCATGAACAAATAAAGAATACCAATAAAAAGGTAAAACAAAATCATGAACAATTAAAGGATACCAATAAAAAGGTAAAACAAAATCATGAACAAATAAAGGATACCAATAAAAAGGTAAAACAAAATCATGAACAAATAAGGGATACAGATAAAAAGGTTAAACAAAATCTTGAACAAATAAAGAATACCAATAAAAAGGTAAAACAAAATCATGAACAAATAAGGGTTACCGATAAAAAGGTAAAACAAAATCATGAACAAATAAAGGATACCAATAAAAAGGTAAAACAAAATCATGAACAAATAAAGGATACCAATAAAAAGGTAAAACAAAGTCATGTAAAAGTAACAGATGTCAATGAAAAGGTTAAACAAAATAATTCAGAAGTAAAGAATACCAATAATAAGAAAAAACTAAATCATGTAAACGTAAAGGATACCAATAAAAAGGTAAAAAAAGATCATGTTAATGTAACGGATATTAACAAAAAAGTTAAAGAAAATGTAAATGTAAAGGATATCAATGAAAAGCTTAAACAAAATAATTTAAAAGTAAAGGATACCAATAAAAAGGAAAAACAAAATCAGACAAAAGTAAAGAATATCAATAAAAAGGTAAAACAAAGTCATGTTGATGTAATCGATGTTAACGAAAAGGTTAAACAAAATGTACATGTGAAGGCTATCAATGAAAAGATTAAACAAAATAATGTAATAGTAAAGAATGTTAATGAAAATACAAAACAAAACCATGTAAAAGTGAAGAATGGCAATGAAAATTTAAAACAAAATCATGTAAAAGTAAATAATAATAAGGAAAATATAAAACAAAATTTTGTGAAAATAAAGCAGACTAATGAGAAAACAGAATGCAATGTAAAAGTAAAAGATACTAATGACAAAAATGTTAAAGCAGTTAAAAGAAAACGAATAGATGGTGAAGATAAAGTTGAAAAAAAGAAAACAAGAATAACAAGAAAAGATATTATAAAATATCTTGAAGTAATTTATAAATTAGCAGAAAATGAAAAAAACAAAAGGAAAATTCTATTTAATTCAGATGAGACACCAATATTTCTTATAATTAATTGTATTAAAATTCCTAAGGTACCACTGCATCAAATGCGAATGTAAGTATTTTTAATATTAAAGTTTTATTTATAAATATTTTTATATAAAATGATTAATCGCAATAAATTACCAATGGATCCTTATGAAATACAGTGATTCGAAAATTTTGTATGATATATCAATCTATTATACTTCATTTGTACAAGTACATAATACAATTATTTACAAAAAATTTATTATTTTCAGAATTATACCATATTCTTTAGTTACATCTAACGATGATATTGCTTTATTTGTAAAAGATCTTAAGAAAGGTAGAAGAATTGATTATGAAAATACTGTACGTCATTATGAAGATATGTTACGGCAAAAACAATGTACTCAAATAAAAACTATTATTCCAATCAATCAAGTTAAAACAGAATATAGACAATTTGAATTGCGAAAAAGATTATTTAATACCTATGATTATTTTCTTGTTGATGGACGAATTGCTGGGCATATGGCTCATTTATTGGGTAAATTATTTAGAGTTAAGAGAAAACTCCCAACTTCTATTCATATGGACAAACAAGATTTAAAAACTGAAATTGATACTGCATTGAAGAAAACAATTTTGCAAATTCATGGTAATGGAAATTCTTCTACTACTCAAGTTGGTAGCATTTCAATGGATGTAGAAAAAGTTGCTGATAATGTATTAGCAGTATTGAAACATTTAAAGGACCATTTTCCTGGTGGTTGGAAAAACATTCAATCACTAAGATTAAAAACACCATTAGGTCTTGCAATTCCTATATATAAAACATTAAGTAAGAATTATCATGATGCATACTATAATATATATTATGTTTATTTTAATAATCTTTTCATTTTCATTTTTCAATTTTAGAAAACAAGAATCTTGTGGAAGTTCCAGTAATACAACCAAAACGACCAAAAGCATATAGAGATGTTGAAGGAGAGCTAAGTACTTTCACATCTAATGTTAAAGTTGTTGTAGCACCTGATGGTACAGTTGATGTTCAAAAAGTTGATGGAGACAGCAGTGATGAAGATTTAGATGATGATGAAGATGTAAAAACTGATAAAAATTCAATTAATGATAACGATGATGATGGTATTGGCTGTGATGATGATGAAGGAAGTAACAATGAATGTAGTGATGATGATGAAGGTAGTAATGATGATGAAGGTAGTAATGACGATGAAGCTGAAGAAAGTGATGGTGAAAGTAATGACGATGAAGCTGAGAAAAGTGAAGGTGAGAGTGAAGATGAAAGTAGTGAAAATGAAACAGATGGTTAAGACTGAAATATGACATTGTAAATAGTGTTTTATATTAAATTTAAATATTTATAAGGTTATAAAAGAATTTTAATTCTTTATTAAAATTGTAAATGCTTTGTTTTGTACATATTTGAGAATATATTTATAAATCTAAAACAATAATTTTTTCTTTTATGTACATGTTTAAATTTGATGTAACATAATTCTATTTTTATTTTATTTTTAATTAAAAACATTAATTCTTTTAAACAACAGTTAAACTTATTTAAATAAGTATGGTAACCTATATGATTTTAAAATTTTGACACTGATTCAAGATCTTTAATATAAAATTGTTTGATCTTTTTTAGATATACTTTGGTAATTATTGGTTGGAGTTATTGGCAATGTATTTCCATTTTTGTATTCTATACATTTATAGATTGAATCATCAGTTTCAATAGATTTATATAATACTACTTCAATTTCTTGATAATTTTCTAATCTTTGGACGTCTTTATTTCTTCTAATTCTTGTGTTGGGTAATTTTCTTAATTTTACTATTTGTGCTGCATTAATTTCTAATTCATCACAACATATCTTTATTAAATTAGGATATGTTAAATTACTACAAGGAATGTCAACTTCTATAAAATCTGTATCATTTGCATCTGCAATTCGTAATTTTAATACTATCTCTAAAACAAAAATATAATATTGCAATATAATATTTTTTAAAATCATGTTTAATAAACTACTTACCACCTTGACATATATTAGGCAAACTTTGTTGAGAAAGTTCTAAATTTGTTTTACAATTTGATGAAATATTTTTTATGTTAGGAGCAAAATTAGTTTCATGGCTATTAGATATTTTAGCTGTATCGTTCTTGGGTAAACTGTCTAATAATTTTACAATAGAAGAATTGGTGGTCAGCATCGCTGGTGTTTCACCTTTATCAGTTTTAATGTTTTGATCTGCTCCATTTTTTAATAAAAAAATTACAGTATCGAGATTGTTCTTTTTACAAGCCAGATGAAGTGGTGTCCTGTGATAACAAATAAATAAAATTCAATTATAAAATAAAAAATTTTTTTGTTTTGTGTTTATATTTGTATTTAAAATTAAATCATTTTATATTACCATCCATTGGTTGAATATCTTGCATTTATATTAATTCCAAGATTTACTAACTCTTGAATCCTATTAATATCACCCATCCATGTGTAACGCCTTAATTGTTCTTGTAGTATAGAAAATTGATCCATTTTTGAAAAGTAATTTAAATATGTTACTACAGTATCCACTGTATGTAATTAAGTGAAACTTTATTTAAATTGAATTGAGTATGTTATAAACAAGGATTACATTTCATCAGTTTTTTACAACTATCATTACTTATAAAGGTTTGTATCAGTGAAATAAATATATAATAAATATATATACATATATAGAAAATGAAAAAACTAGTTTATGACTGATAGTTTAAAACGTAATTATTTAAATTAAACAGTACATAAACACCATTTGTTAATAGAACAATTGTCTTGAAAATTAGAAAGTGATGACTCAAGTGTCAGAACTACCAACATATCAATCAGAATCTAAACATCTAATTATGAAACGTTATCATGACACCCATAACAAATAAATGAGGTTGATAGTGTTTTATTTTATTTTTTTTTTTATAAAATTCATTACTTTATAATAATTTATTGTAAAGTTGTCTACATGTATTTTCGTGGGGAAGTCCAATTAGGAATAACGATTGACATGAGATGAGCTCAAAAATCCATGTTTCAAATAAATATATATATGTGTATGACAAAAAGCGCCAAATTTAAAAAAAAAAAAAAATGCATTGCAATGGTACAAAATTATATTTTGTTTATGACTATTGAAAAGGATGAGAATTTTAATATATCCTTTTAGAGCAATAAATCATATGTAGACACAATGTATACAATATCAAAATATAATAATAATATAAATAAAAAATAATTTAAAAAATTAAAATATAAATTATGTAACATTTATTTATTTATATATGTATTTTGTCTTTATTTATAGTGTATGACAACGTTTAATTTAAAAGTTGTTTACAATTTTTTAAAGAAATTTGTATATTAATAATTTCATAAAACATGTTAAGGAGAAATAAAAAAATAAAACAAGTGAGTATCCATATAAAAAACTATATATTCTGCAAGTAAATATATAAATATATATACATAAAAATTAATGTCAGGTATCCAATTAAAATCAGGTACTTATTAAGTATTACTCCAAACATCTATTTAAAAACTTTCCAATGTTTTAGTACAATTTTATTTATATAGTATGGATTTTTTAACAATTACAATAGAATGGTTGAAATGCTATGATTGTTTATTAAGAGCCAATTTATTGATAGTTGAGATAGTTTACCATAATTAGTATAGAAGATTGATGACATGTGTATTAAACAAAAAAATAACAGGAAAGGATTGAGGGAAATAATATTTTCTAAGATCATGAAAAGAATAGACCAAATTTATAATTGTGTAGGACATTATTATTGATAGGATGTAGATAGTGAAACTCTCATCCTTACATGTTGTTATCAAAAAGGTAAGATTGAATAATGCTAATCAAGTAATGATGGAAATTGAGGTAATAAAACTTCTAAATGAACTGAATTTGATTACAGGTGTGTATTCAAAATGTTTCTTTTATTATGCTAATTGGTAACATTTTGTAATCAGAACTAATAGACAGAGCTGTTCTATTTTTAAAACCTAATGAAAAGGAATTGGGATTTGATTTTTTCATTACAAACTTGAAAAGTTTAATGACCTTGATTACTTATAGGCAAAAAGAGCTCTGAAATTAAGTTAGTCAGAACAGATTTTTAATTCAAGGGACATATTACCGTCGGAAACATAAAAACAGATGCAAATTCATAAAGACTCATTGTATTGTGTGTAATATTAGAGGCCATACATTTTATAAATTGAATTTGAAGGTTATATATTTTATTTAATTGATTATGAAAAATATATCGGGGAGATCTCGAATGCTAATTTACATTTCTAATAGTCATAAATGTATTGGAACTTCATGGAAGTTTGAAATCTTCATTTATGTGCTTTCCCTAATGGTTCGAATTATCCTCTATTAAGCATAACAATAATTAATTCTTTCATTTAAGCTCCGGTATGTCTTATCAGAGTATCTGTACACATGTGTGAATATAAAATTATTATAATGCAGAGACTTAATTTTATTCATTTTTATTAGAAGTTGTAATAGTTACAACACATAGAATAGAATCTGGTTTGACGATAAAAATACATTGATTTTAAAACAGTCAACAAAAGAAAGTAAAATTAAGAATATCGATCTATAATTTTATCATATTATTTTTCTGTACATGAACATTAAAAAATGAGAACCATAAAAATATTAATGAGTGTACTCAGAAAATGTGTTATGACGTACACAATACGTAAACAAGTCATTTATTAATCTACAAGTGGAAAGAAGCAGTAGATATTTTTTACACGATTTTATAAAAATAAAAAATACAAAATTATCAAAAGTTTATTTAAATTAAATAAAAAGAACTTTAAATCTCATTTACTTGAACTTGATTGTATGCATTACTTTATTTAAAAATATTATTAGCAATTATTGTTTAATTTCAGATCGTAATTGCTAATTAAATTATAAAGGAAAATGTATCGGGACGAAAATTATATTTGATGTTTTCGTGTAAAACTTGAACACGTTAATATCAGATTCTTATCCATTGCTTGTTTCTTTTACTTCTTAATATTATTTAATCTATTTCATTTTTAAATAATTATTAAATGTCAATTAATTAATCTAAATTATTACAGTTACGAATTTTACTAGTTTATTATAATCTTTATCTTTGTTTTGTGATTATAATGTCAGAATTTAAAATTCTACCGCTGTAAAAATTTTTATTTGCAGTTGTGAACTCGGGCGACATCTTATCAGGGTACTGAAGGTACTTTTTGAATAAGTTATTTTTTTGTGTACAACCACGTGTGATGTAAAATTACAATTTTTGATAAGTGTGTGAGAAAAATATATATTTACAGTATTAAAAGAAGATATTTTTTTAATGGAGAAAATATTTCTTAAATTAATTATTTAGTTTTAAGATTTGTACTGTAATTCTTAGGTTATGTTTTTATTCTGATGAAATAGTAGAAACTGAAATAAAAATATTACAAAAATTTTATGCAACAAAGTTATAAATGGTTAAATAAATAAATAAATTATTTATTTCTTAAGTAGATCGTATAAATTTTATAATGTTTAAGTCAGTATTAAAATTATCCATGGTTTCAAGAAATGTTTTTAAATCATCAAAATACATTATTGCTACATCTTTCAATTATAGCAATCAAAAACTTAATGGTTATTATTATATATTTTTATTATTTATTAATTTATATCGTAACTTATATTACTATTTTTTAGATGCAGCTATTCAAACGGTAGAGAAAGAGAATAATGATATTGAAACAAATTTATTGCAATTTAATGTTGAATTAAAAAAAATAAAATTAGATAATGCAATTAATTTTGATTATACTATAGGCATTTTGAAGTCAATACAGAGGTTTTATGTAAATAATGAAATTCCTCTATCCGATTTAATAATGAATGAAGATTTTAAAAAAGTAATTTCTGCAATAAACACACAAATCAGATTGTTAAATATAAATCAAGCTATAGCATTACTTAATGTTTTGAATACTATTAAAATCCCTAGTTCAACTTATATTATGCAATCTCTTTTGCAAGTAATTCGGACTTCTTTAAATGATTTAACATTAAATCAAATTTACTTTTTAACATCTGTATTAGAAAATATAAATGATTTGTATTTAAGTAGATCAATTTATTTTGCCATACAAGAAGTTTTTAAAATTAAAGTAGCAAAGTTAACTGATACAGAAGATATAAGAGATTTATTAAAGGCATATATATATGCATATAAATATGTACCAAATAAAGAAATAATAAAATTTTTAAGTTTTGAACTAAGCAATAACACACAGCCTATTGATATTAGTAGTGCTGTAGTAATACTTTTGAGACTAACAAGTTTTCAGATTATTTTTGGTGTATCAAATACTAAAATTTATAGAAGGGCATGTAATACAATTATTAATAAAGCAGATAAACTTAAAATTTATACAGTTATAAATATTTTACGTAACATAGAACGATCGCTTAATACATTTGGGTATATTTTTATCTACTTTAATTGTTAATAATTATATTATTTTTTATTATATAATTTTATTAATTATAGAATACTTTATTTTTAGAAACAACGATATTTATAATGAACTTTTAATAGATAAATTGACAAATACTAGTATAATGCTTAATTATGGATTTTATAATTGGTTAAAGATCTTAAAAATACTACTTAATATAAGACATGTTAACAAACCACTATTAGAACATTTATCAAACTATTTAATTGAAAATCCAGTGTTACTCACAAAATTCGAATCTCGCGATGTTATGAAGATTTTAGAAGGATTAGCATTTGCCAACTATAAACCACAAAATTGGATTGAATTACAAAATATATTTTTAAATCACATAAAAAAGTTGGACCCATCAGCAATAATGGAATATTTTACTCATTTAGCAGTATTAGATTATTACAATTCAGACTTATTAAAAAAAATATTTAGTAATTTTACAAAATTTATACTTGATGATAACTTAAGCAACAGTTATGTATTTTATCGCAATGTCAAACAACTATATCCAGAGTATTCTGGACCATTTCCTACTGTTGAGATACTTAAGATGTGTAAAAATAAATACATTCAATCATTTGTTTCTTATGAATCAGATTTTGTAGTATTTCCTATATTAGAAGAACTTGTTGGAGATTCTGATTATATTAAATCTGATGTAAAAATAAATGAAATGCATGATCGTATTGGTGATTATTTTGAAAATTATCAATAAATTATTATTTATGTTAAATATTTGTAATAAAACAAAATTATATATTTTAGATTATCTTATATTTTTGCAAAATGGATATCCAGTCAAAGTGACGTTTGATTTAGAAGTACCAACTAATAGTACAATAAATTCCTTATCTAATATAAAGGACTTAGTACTGCCTGAAAATACTAAAGGGTAAATTTATTTTACATAAAAATTTTAAATTATTGTACTAATTAAATTTAAAAACTATTAAAAATGTTTTATTTTTTTTAGAATGGCCATCATGCAGCTTAAACATGAATTTTATACAAGGAATCTGAATACAGTAAACTCTTCTTATGCATTAAAATTTAAAATACTGAAGCAACTGTCATTTGAAGTGATACCCATATACGAACATTTATGGAAACCTATGTCACATAAAAAAAAACTATTTTATTTAAAAAATTTATTAAAGCTGAAGAATTAGAAATATATTGATAGATAGGTAGATAAATAGATAGATATATAGATAGATAGATAGATAGATAAACAGATGTATATAATAGTAAGTTTAACATTAACTATATATAAATCAGTTTATTAAGAAATGATCTGTAAATAACATAATTTAATAATGAGTAAGTTGATGTGTTGATTTTGTTAAATATAGTTATAAATAAAAATTTTTTATTAATTTCTAATTAAATAATGTAAATAAATTTGATATTTTGTTGTTATTAAATATTAATATAGTTAGTAAAGAAGATAAACAGGCAAGATAACAATTTTTTAACTTTAAAAAATTATAAAACTGCACATTACAATTTATTAAATAAAGTTATTTGTAATTAAATAATATAGCATTTCATAATATATCTATATTTTGATATAGAAATGTAAATTTTTAATTGTGATTATCTTTTAGAAATAGTATACACAATCATCATGTATACATTAATAAATATGTATTTTGTATATTTGTTGTGATTATGATATTTTTAAATATTTAAGTTTGTGTGTAAGTTACCTTTTTACTACATATGTATTAAAAAACAACCAAAAAAAGCAATCCTTAAAAATTGTTTACCTTTATGTATTGCAAAAATTAAACTCTAGTTTATTATTTGTTAGACTTAATTTTATAAAGATGAATTGGAATGATATCATTAAAATTTTTATAATTTAAATTTTGATATTTTTAATTATGAAAATTTGTGTTTATTTTATAAATATAAGATCAATATTTAAAAGTAAAATTTTTTTGTGTATGGATATATACAAGCTTTAAAAAATAATCATTCAGTGGTGTACCATCTGTTAATGTACAAAAAATATTTTTTATCGATTTATTACTAATGTTTTGATAGAATCTTTCCTTATTCTTTTCAATTTATTACAAAAAAATTTAAATAAATGTGAAAATATACAAGTTATAATTATTATACATGTTATATATTTTTATCAAAGAAAATTTACGTAAACGTGGTCTTATTGATAATCAGATTTGAAAATATTTATCTTCCAAAATAATTCCATACTTTTCTAAAAAACTTTATAATAAAAGAATAATAATTGGTGATATTTTTTGCAATATTTAGAAAATTTTCATTTAGATTATTTTAATTACTTGCAAATACTTATAAATTTACAATATTTTTGTAATACCTGCAATATTGAATAAAAATTAAATGTATGTATTAAAAAAAAAAATTGTTTCTATTCAACCATGTATTATTATTAGTTAATTAAAAATGATTTAGAATGCATTTTACATTATTGACAGAATATCTTTATACTTTTATTTAAATTATTATTATGTAAAAATATTTTTGTTATTTAAAAATAACAGTTTCTAAACTTGGTTCTTTTTCAATATATGAAGAAAATTAAATTATAATTCACATAAATTTAATAAAGTCTAAACGATGGATAATTATTGTATTATTCTTATGTTATTCCTTTACACAAGTTTAAGCTGGAACTTTAATAATTTAATTATTGGAATTTAAATTAATTTTATGAAAATAATGAAATTGAATCGATGTGGTTTTTATGTTTATGGATGATTTGACCGTGTAGTTTTTTTAAGTAAAGTTTAAAAATACAATTTTTATACATGATAAAGTATAAAATGATAATATAAAAAAGAAAGTCAATTGAAGAATACTTTTTCCATGTTATTTTATGATAAAAACAATGTTAATAATTTTTACTTATTTTAATTTACAAAAAATAATTTATTTTTAACTTACATATTAAGCATACAATAAAAAAGCATTTTAAAAAAAGTTTCTGTAGAAATGTATAAACATGTATTATGTATAAAAAAATATAAAAATCTTTGAAACATATATACAATAATACGTTATTGAAATATCTACACTTAGAATTTATTATTTATAATAAGTACACGCAATTAAAATTAACATGCCACTGGTATAAGGCATTATTTTTCTTCGTTCTCTCTCTCTCTCTCTCTCTCTTTCTCTCTCACTCTCTCTCTTTCTCTCTCCCTCTCGTTCTCTGTTTTATTATTAATAATCGCGATCTCGACGTCGATTCCTTTCTTATCGCTGATCGGATCGTTGGCACAATTCGAGTAAAACGCCCATTTATATCACCGGAGCCGTAGTAAAAAAAAGTTCAATGGAAAAATTCATTTCCATCCTTTACTTTTTCCCATCTGTTGGTTCTGTTGATTCCATGATTTTTTGATGTATCAGGGCGTTGTTGACGAAGAAGCATCAGCTATGGGATTTTCGTTGAAATCAGAATTGCTTTCGGCTGCGTCGACAAATGCTGAGGACAAATCGCCAGCGAGTTTGCTCACAGTCTCCGATGATACATCGTACATAAATATCTCTTTCTCTGTCTCAGCGCTATCGTTTGGCCTGAAGATAAAAACATTCGCAATAGTTGGTTTAAATCAATGACATACCTTAATTAAGATTGGAAAAAAAAGAATTGCAATATTATCATTTTTGCTGATTATAACTATTAATAGAACTGTGATGATGAAACTGATGATAATGTGAGATGCAAAAACTATTAGATTTGAATTTAATCATTTGGAAGTAGAAGAAAAGTTTGCAGTTTATTTTTTTAAGTTATATTTATATAATGTTTAGTACTATTATAAATCAATTTTATTAATAGTCGTGGCTTACGTAAGTCTGATGAACAAAAAAGATTTCGAATATCATAAAATAATTATTAAACCATCATTAATTTATCACATTAAGGATTAAGTATTTCGATCAAAAAACTATTTAATTAATGCAATAGCTGTACTTCACACGGAAAAACTACTTTAGAAATGCAGTTTCCTTACTTTGTTCGGAGGTATTCGTTTTTACGACAGGAAAGATATCCTGTAGCAATGAAGGAGATTTAATAGTTAATACCTGTAAGTCTGTCCTCGAAATATTCATTTAAATAGTTAAAAGTTTTAACTATTGAAGTATAAGATGAAAATATTGAAAATGAATTTTTAATTTAAATTTAATTCTAATTTTATTTGTATAATATTTTTACAGAAGAAAAATTAAAAAAAAAAATTTTAAATTTCATAATTCTGTTTAAATCAAAGGAAATTTTGAAGTATTTAAAAATATATAATATAAAAATGAATTTGCCATATATAAAAAACTTTGAATTCAACTTTATTATTTATTTTAAAATTTATTTATAATATAGAGTTTTAATGCAAGACATGTATAAAAAAAAAAGAAAAAAAGAAAAAAAAGTGAACATAAATGTTGAATAAAGATTTATGCATATTATAAAATAAGACTTTTAATAAAATTAAAAAATATACTTTCGACAATGTTACTATATTACCCACAATATTCTTCTCATACACTAATGTATAATTTTATTATAATGCATTTAATTATAATTACGTAAATAATTATAATATTATACATAATTAAAATTACAGTATAAAATTTTTCAAAATTATGTAAAACAAAGAGTTTGAAATTAAAGAGAAACTTTATGATTTAAACTTTATTTTTATAGAAAAATAATTAACTTATTAAGGACATTTATGATTTTGTAAGTACACGTCAATTAGAGACCATAAAAGGTATATTCGCAGAGGTATTTATTGATTAAATTATTTAATTTAATTGTAATGTTGTTTATGTAACAAGTGATAATTATTATCAGAGGTAAAAAGGCAAAAAAACGCTAAAAATACACCGGCCGTTCTAATTCTGGTGTGAGAATAGTCTTTTTTGAAGAATCCCGAATTATGCAAAAGTCAGAAATTGCAGTTTGCAGGGTGGGAGCATGCAGGCAGGATTTTTCACAGGATTCTCATTATTTGGCTACTGTCATCGACCGTCTGGTTTCTTTTTCTTTTTTAAGCCTTGCTGAGAACTCTTTGTTTTACCTGAGCCAGCTGCCGTAATAATTCCAAGATATAAAAGATTGCCAGAGTGATGGTGGAAGATTAATCTTTTATGTGCGGTCATGAAGAGAGTAGACGTAGCACGAATTCACGTGGGTAACTTAAGTTCTCATGGTGAGCGCATTATAATTGGAATTAGAGGCTTGGTGTTAATTGGCAATGAGAATTCTTATATGGAGTAGCTGGAAAAGTGAGACGTTTTGTCGCAATTTCACAGTGCGTCAGGTGTAGGCAAATAAAAAAGATAAATTATGAGATCAGAGCGCTCGAGGTAAAAGTTGCAGTACTGCAATCAGTCTCTTTATATTTAGGACGTATCTTTTAGTCATGAGGATGGACTGAGGAAACTGAAAGCGAACATTTAATAAAAAGAAATAAGAGTGAGTTATGGGAATGAAAGATAATTGCACGATTAGAAACTGCATCTTGAGTAAATTATAAATTATATTTTTATTTAACTTACGTAAAGATGCTAATGATTTTATTTAAAAATTGTTTCGCTGAATAAAAATTTATTTCTATCTAAAATTTATGGGCTCATTTGTATTAACATCAAAATATAATTGCATCCTCGAATTAAGAGAAAAATCGAAAGAATAATTAGGCCAATAAATATAAAAAAAAACCGACATTTAAGGTTGCAAAAAGGAGGAGAAAAATTACATTTTCCAGGATAAATATACATCAGAATATAATAACTATTTTAGACAGTAAAGCAAACAAAATGAAAGTACTGATTAGCAAAAAACTGAGTGTGGCTTATTAGTAATTTATGAACATTTTTTACGATTAACTGAGAGGCACTAAAGCTGGGAAACAAGCTGCATTTTAATCTGGGCAGAAAATTTATGATCATCTATATTTTATAAATCGCTCGACTTTGGAAGGTATCCTATTGCTATTGTATCCATAAATTATGAAAATAAATCTTTTATTCGCTTGGTATATCGGCACCACAACTAATCCCATCTAAAAAGGCGAGTGGAAGGTGAGGTCGGCAAGAAAACCATCGCTCCGTCAAATATTAAAATGTCGAGATAAAAGAGTGCAAGTGGTTCGACGGTAAATCAGAGCGATGAAAGCAAAGATAGATAATACTCACGTTGTGACGAGGAGTACGACCGACTGCCTCTGGGGTTCGGTCTGCCTTTCCTGCTCGAGCCATCGCTTGTAATTCTCGGCGGAGGGCTTCTTCACGAGTTGCTTAAGAGATTCGCCGGCGAGAAAGCGGATTGCCTGAACGTCATTTGCCATCTTCCGGTTTTGTCGGGTCGACTGCTCGGCCTCGGGCTGAAAGTTGTAGTCGACGGGTGCGAGCACCACCACGGAGGTGATCCTCTTCCCGCTCAATTCCGGCACGCTCGGGATTGGAAAGGAGGCGCCGCTCACTTTGAGCGGAAGGTAGCGATTGTACTGGCTGTTGCTATCCTCGGGTTCGCGATCTCCCACGGCCACGGGATTCAATCGCGTCGCGTTGTCGCTGATATGCTTATCGGCGATCGTCTGACCTTGCGCTGTGTTGGGGTCGAATCGCACCACTTTCATCTCCACGCCCCCGGGCCTCAGGGTGACCTCTTCGGTTCGGACTGGGGCGTCGGCGTGAACGGCGTCGTTGTTATTGATGTTCGACGAGGACGCTGTAATTTGGATTTCCGAATCGTCTTCGCGATCGTCTATGACCTTAGGTCGTTTGGCGATCTGGGGAACGGGCTCGCTGGCGGCAGTTGCTGCTGCACCTCCGGCTCCGTAAAAATTAGCTAGAGCTTCGGGGGGAAGGTCACCGATGTTGATGCCACCTACTTTGTCATAGTCCAAAATTTGGATATCGGCATTGCCGAGGATTCCTGAACTTAATAGCTGTTCTCTAATGTCATCTGGAACTTCATCGGGGAGATTAGCTATGTTCTCCTTGATCTTGGCTTCTTTTTTGGGAGATAAAGTCGTCGTGGTTAATGGCGTTGAAGGAGCTTGTGTTGTTGAAATTGTAATAGTTGTTGGTTTTGAGGTTGTTGGTGAATATCGAATGCTGTTCGGAGTAGAAGCTGTATATTTTTTTGAGATGTCGCCAGATTTTGTTGAGGGAGTAGCATAAATTTTTTGATTATTATTAATAATTTTGCTCTCAAATATTGGATTTCCTAAAATTGATGATTGTGAGAAAGATTCTTGGGGTATTTGTTGTTGAGGTCTTGGAAGATTTCTTGAAAAGAATGTTTGTTCATTTGGATAGATTGGCAGCTGTTGTGTTTGTTGTTGTATTTGCTGTTCTTGTTGTTTCAAGTTATTACCGTTGTGTTTTATACTTTGTTGAGATGGTAGTAGTTGAGATTGTTGGACCAAGTTAAATTGTTGTATAGGTCCAGCAAGTTGATTAGTATTTGTTAATGTTGCATATGGTGTTTGCGGAACTTCAGCGTATTGAGGATTAGGTGGAAATGGACCGGGATGTTGAGGATTTTCTCTAATTGCGTAATGCTGCTCCAGCTTAGGAATAGCCTTAAGAATTTCACCGCCGAATGGTTTTTGTGATTGTTCTGGCTGAATTTTTTGAGCCTCACCAAATTTATATTGTTGATCTGGCTGCTCATTTTTTCGGTGTTGTTGTTCTATAATTGCTCTATATTCTTGTTGTCTTTGTAGGTCTTGCTCTTGCAATCTTTTTTGTTCGAGCTGTCTTTGATGCTCCAACTGTCTCTGTCGTTCAAGTTGTCTTTGTTGTTCTAACTGTCTTTGCTGTTCTTGTAATCTTTGTTGATCTCGTTGCTTTTGCAAATCTTGAAGTCTTTGTTGCTCTAAATGTCTCTTTTGCTCTTGTTGTCTTTGTTCTAATAACCTTTGTTGTTCTATATATCGTTGTTTTTCTTGTTCTCGTTGTTGTTTGTAATGAATTTGTGGATCAAAATGAAAGTTGACAGGGGGTTGTTGTCCTGGAAGTTGTTGTTGTTGGAAATTTGGTTGTTGAGGATTTTGAAGAGGAATGGGAGGTGACTGTGGTGGGCCAACTTGTTGTTGATGATTAATATTTAAATGGGGTGGCACAAATGAGTTAAACGGATAGCGTTGTTGAACTTCTGGTAATCCTTGGATTGTGATTGACGGTCTTTGCTGTGGTCTTTGACTCGTAAATACTTGTTGATATGGGTTTCTGATATGAGGTATTTGTTGATGGAATTGTGGTTGTAAAGAGAAATTTGGTATTGGGCCAGGCTGAGGCGGAGATGATGATCCTGCTATTTGTTGCTGAGCGAAGGAATTAACGATTCGTTGTTGATTAAAATTTGGAGGTCCACGTGAGATTGGATGAATAGGAGCGAAGGGTCCGTGTACTCTTTTTGATGATCCAGGAGACGGAAGAGCTGTTGGTTTACTTGAAATCACTTCACTTGGTGCGGGTGATTCTTTATCGCTTCGCTTATTATGATTATTCGGTGGAACTTGCTCTGTACCGAAAGTTACACGAATTCCACTATTACCGGAGTGGTAAACTTCACTATCAGGACGAATCAATGCGCGAAGAGTCGTTGATGGCTCTGGTGGTGATGGAGTTACGTGTTCCGTATTCTCTACTGGATAACCTTGATCTTCTGAGTCATCTGGCTTAATTTCTTCATGCTCTTCAACTGGAGTAAGAGCAGGAATAGGAGTGTCATAAACTAGACGCGGTTTCTCATCGCCATATCCTTGTTTCTTTTCATACTTTACGTAGAAAACTTGTATAGGCTCTTTTTTAGGTTTTTGTATTGGTGGAAGTGTTGGTGGAACTGGAGTTGGCAGAGATTCATTTGATTCTTTTATAATAATTTCAATGATAGGTTCAGGTTCAGTAGGATAGTAATTATAGGGAGATTCCTCAAAAAAATCAGATTGATCATCAATCTTAGATTCGGCCAAAGGATTATACAATGGATCTCTCTGAGAATATTGAGCTATCGGTTCCATCTGCACGGCATATGGCGGCGGACGGCCAATACGTCTTGAGTTGAAGGATACATGTTGTCTCTTGTCACGACTCTTCGATTCTTCTTTTTCAGCGGAAACTATGAGCACACAGGCCAGGAATACCGTCTTTAAAATAAAATGACAACATTCAATAATGTATCGTTTCATTATTATTTAAATTTTATAATTATTTAAAGCTACGATACACAATTGAATTATAATAATTAATTTATGAAAATCCTAGTATATTAATTAAATGATCAATTTATTTGAGAACTTTCTTCAGATATTAAACATTTAATTATGTTTTCGATACCATCTAACATTGTAATTTTTATAGATTAAAAGTATAAATTATAAAATATATAATTATTTATCTTACAATTAATATTAGAAGTGCAATATTTTGTCTAAATTAGCCGGATAATCTACGTTTTATTTAATTTTGAATATCAATAAATTTGATTTTATTTATTATAATTATCCAAGAGATATCCAATAAATAACTGAAATTCTTTTGTAGAAATCATGAAATCTATAAAAAATATTTCCAACGTAATTAAAATTTTAATCACTGTATAACATTTTAAATAATATGTATTACATTTTCTAAGAAGAATATAAATTGGTAATAAAAATAAAGCAAATGTAGGGACACGATTAAATACTTTTAAAAATTTAAATGGGTTCTAGTTGAATGCTAGGTATATGTAAATGAAAATTTTGATTTTTTTTCTTTTAATTGTATGCATTCTAAAATCTGTGCTATGGATAATAATCTTAATATTATTAGAAGTATATTGTCGTATAAAATATGAACTTTCTATGAAAATTCCGTATTATTTACGTGTATTATTAAGAATTATTAGTTTCCTTTTTTATTATTCATCAAGTAAAGTGACAGAAATCGTAAGTAATTTTATTATCGTAGGTAGGATATATTTCTTTCTCTTAGATATGTTTTCACGTGAACTCTATTCTCAACTGAATTTTAAATTGTTCGTGCATGGCCATTAATCACGTTTTCATTTAATTTCCCGAGCAGAGCAGGATTACATCTTAACGTAAAAGTGCACGCGTAACCGAGTGACCCGATTGCTGGTCCAGCTATCAATATAAGTAAGCATACAGGTAAGTACATTCTTTAAGTCTAACTGGTCATTCATTTGGAATTCTGGAGACGAGACAACATTACAATTTGCCCGCGTAAAGATTAAGTTTGTACATATATAACAACCATATAAAGTATAGAGCAATCATTCTTGATCAAGACTTGTTTAAATGCTCCTGATATAATCAACTTAAAAAAGAGATCTTTTATTGGTACAAGTTCACAATTAATGAATAGTCATGTCAGTGTAAAATTGAATAATTGTAAAAACTAATAAGAATACATTTTTTAAGTGTCACTATAGAAACCTCAAAAATAAAAATAAAATGATTTAGAAAGAGAGAGAGGGAGGGAGAGGGAGAGAGAGATAGGTAGATAGAGTGAGAGAGAGATAGATAGATAGATAGAGTGAGAGAGAGGGAGAGTTAATTCAAGTTTAGCACATTACTAATTTATTAAATGCACATACTGAATTTCTTCCGGGTACTTCGAACTTTTGATCGGTATCTGTTAGATAATGCTCTTAGAATAGGTATTCATTATTACAAAGATCAGTTGCAATTAGCTAATAATAGAATATTATTGAGCAGCTGTGCAGATATACTTATGCATTCGTAAAATATTGTAATTATAACGAGTGGGAATACAAATATGAAGTGTTTAAACTCTGGATTTATTAATTAAAATAACCACATGTTAAATAACTGATAATTTGTAATATATATTTTCAAAGCTTATAATTATGTTATGAATTTTTAAAGGATTGCTATAATAATTTGAAAGCATTAGATAATGTTATTTATATAATTTATTCTATTATTTGTAAGTCTATTTCATCTTATAATTATTAATAAAAGCAAGAAATATTATAATACGTATAAAAAGGTTTAATTATATATAAAATGCTTTTATGGCATATTTTTATATCAAACATGCAATTTATTTTAGTTTAAAAATTTGGTTATATACTAATTGTAATTTAATAATTTATTAATAAAAAATTTGCTACATAAATATATAGACTTGAAAGAAATTGGATTCATTTATTAATTAAGATATAAGAGAGCTTAATAGTAAAAAGTTTTAAATAAATATCTTGTGATACTTTCAAATATATGGAATAAAGTAGTTCATTAATTTATAAAAAAAATTGTTGTAATTTTCTTTAAAATAATTTTTTCTTAAAAATATGGTGTTATTGTACGCGGTTCATCTTTACATATTTTTATTTGGACAAATTTTTCATCATTTTTTTCTTTTCTTATATCAGTTTTAATACTCTAAAATTTTAAAGGCAATTATTATATTTTTATATATATGTAAAAAAATGAGATAATTAATGTTTATAATAATAATTGGACAATTCAAAATGCATTGGATGCGGTGCAAAAAAATCAAGCTTTTTTAAGGTTTAAATTTGAGAAAGCTTTTAGATGGCCGCGGGGGATAACGAATTTCCAAGGCTACAGGGGGTGAAATTTCCAAATAAAGTCGGGCGACGAGGCGCGAAAGTTATTGCAAAAAGTGTGCGCGAAGCGAAAGTTGATGCCATTTCACGGCGGAAGAAGCGCCATCGGAATTTTACATACCAGTCTGAGGAAGCGCATGTTGATGAATTTTCACGCTTTTCACGCTTTTCACGGCTGTCGCGCCCTTGTCACTCTCGTGTTTGGTCCCGGGGGGTGTCTCCTCCCCTCAACAGGGCGCGGGGTGTCTAACTCAACCCTCGAACTCTCGCGCCAACCGACTATTTATCACCGACGAACTCGCGCATCTCCCGGGTTCTGCAGCTCGGGCGGGCTATGCTCCTCGTCCACGGGTCTCCTCCGTGCTACCGCGGCGGGCAGGTACTTTGCACTGAGTGCGAGGTCGACCGCGTCCAGCTCCGGAGCCGCCGTCGCCGAACTCTCCCCGCTCGCCCGGGCCGCGAGGAAGGGGTCGCGTCGCGTCGGGAGCCTCTTCTTCTTCTTCTTCTTCTCCTCCTCCTCGATCTCACTCTTCCCAGCTGGGGCCTTCCTTTCTCTGGACCTTCTTACCGGGCGACCAGTCTCCGGATGACCCCGAGCCGCGCGACCCATCGCCGAGCCTTCCAGAATCAATTTCCATCAGTGAAAGTTAACGGATTCTCCGATCCGCCAGACAAAAGCACACTACTTTTCACCACTAGCACCGGATTTTTTCGTATTCCGGATAAATGGGACCTCGCATGGGTCCGCCGCCTATAGGCACCTCCTCTGGCTGAATTTTTCTCCGGCACTTTCCCCCCTTTCCCCACTCCCCCTGGAGACTCACGTCTAGAATTTGAATGGTGAATTGAGTTCACCACCGAATTTCTAGCGCCTTTGCCCGGCCGCTGCGTTTCCCAAAGCCGACCACACTTTTTAAAAATTCGTTTCGCAACCGGGGATTGCAAATTTAGAACAAAACGTACTCCCCAATTGAAAAAAGCGTGGATAATTCCGTCAATTCTGGGTTTAATATGTTTACGCGGGTACTGAAAGTGCTCGAACACCCATTTCGACATCGGCGCGTAAACTAATGATCAGCCCTGGCCAAACACGTACTAAATTTTATTTACAGCCATTTGAAATTTTTATGTTCTACTTTTTTATTTTGCCTAGCCCTGTAACATGTTGACTCAAAACTCAACTATAAACATTACAGTCCGACATTTGTAAATTAAGGATTTTATACCTGCAATTATAATTAATTATTATTTATTAACGGAATGGCAAATAGCAGCTCGTTTGAGAAATTGCTTCAGCTCTGAAATTAACACAAATTATTAGCACAATATTTTCAAAACCCATTTTTTAATCTGATAAAATGGAACATACATGCACGAACAACTTTTTTTTATTTTTTATTTTTTGAATATTTGTACAACAATTTTTCAGTCACACCGTGTATCACTCCGTTACGAATTTTTAACTATTTGCTATAAAAATGCATGCCAAATGGTTACTTTTTAGTATTTCAATAATAATATATGGTTAGTATTGTCGTAAAGTGTAAGAATTATTTTGATGGTTTCCCAAATTGTTTGAAAAGTTGCACGTGTGTGGACCAGTCTAATTATTTTTTTAGTTCATAAATATTTATACGTGGTATAATTAATCAAAAAATTTTCTCATCGTTAACATCTCGTACCGAAAAACTATAATTATTATCATTAATATAATAGTTTTTGTAATGTAAAGCGTTGCAAAAAATTTCCTTATTAAGTGGTTGATATTTTCGAGGAGTTAATATTTTATTTAAAGTGTGTTTAATAAGAAAATGTTAAAAGTATTATTTGCCAAATTGAATATGGTAATTTATAGGCATTGCAACTTTAAAAAGGAAATTTGTGAAAGAAAAAAACAAAATTGCATGCGAAATTTATCATTAAAATTTATTGTTCTTTTTCTTGTTGCAATACCCACGTACGCAAATGAATTTCCTAAAATTTAAAATGTATAATGCGGATGAGTCAGAATATTGCATGGAGTATTGCAACAAATTGTCGCAGATGCGAATACAAACGAGAAAGCGGGGGGTGGGGGGGCAATAGTTATTTTATTTTTAAAAATTTACAGCTGATGATTACGTGGATGAAATGTAAACCGTTAAACAGAGCAGACAAGTGGAGTACGTGCAAAAAGACGTTTGTCCGCAGAGGAAAAAAAGGATAAAAAAGGAAGAAAAAAAAAAATTGAGCGCACCGAAGGAAAAAGGAGCCGAGTCGTTCCATCGAAGATGGGCATCGGAACACGAAAAATTATGTATGTAAGATACCCGCCACGATACCCGCCACACACACACACACACACGTAAACTTTGGAGCACACGTACAGGTACACCTGCGCGAGTGTATTTACGAAAAACCAAATGCTCATTGCATACGGAGAATGCGAAAACTTTCATTCATCGCGCGTGGCTATTTTCGAGAGAGTTCATGTTTAATGTTCGCGTGTGAACCGAGACGTCGTTGTTCCTCGGCGCCGAGGTCGGAGAAGCGCTCGAGGGTTATTCCTAAAGTGAAAATTTTTCTCGAATTCCTCGTTGTTTTATTTTCATCGGCCGCGGTTTTATTTTAATGTCGTTAAAGGCCGTTTAATAACGTCGATGCAAGAGAAATCCGATTGATTGTTGAGTTGAGGAAAGGACGCTTTATCGTGCTGAAAGTCCGATGAGTTTGATTCAGCGGTGATTTCTCAATAATCGAAATTCTTCCATTGATTTTCTATTTATCAAATCGCATTGCTCGGCTGTCGAAAAATTGAATAATCCGGAATTCCACTTTAATCCCTCGTGGAAAACGTTTTATTTATCCTCGAAGAGACATCAACGCTTTTTCTAGTTGTAAATAGCTTTATTTATGGTAATTAAAATTATCACCAATAGAGTGTAGAGGAGTGTAAAAAGGACGTGCTGGTTGACACAAAAAATTTCCGCCACTTCACAAACGGACAAGTCCAACAAAAAAGTTTAACGAAGCCATAAACTCGGGCTTTCTCAATCGCATCAATGTCGCTGCATTGAAACAGATTTCTCGATGTTATACCCTTTTACCAAAGAAAGACAGAAACCTCGGACGGATTTTTAGGAGAGCAGCGGATGATGCGAATTTCATTATCTCGGTTTTCCATCGCAACCCGTCTCTTCCTTATCGATTTCACTTGGGATGCGATGCTAATTCACGAAAGGTCTGCAAACTGCCAATTGGAAAACAAACAATTTCGTTCCTCGGGCGCCGAACAATAATGAGAATGCCGAAGAATAGAATTATAGCGTAAATATTGCTCAGCCAATATGGGAACCAGAAGTGCGAACACTCGAGGTCGTTTTCGACCTGGTGAAATACGACCTTTGCGGTAACAAATTGATCGAGCGTATCGACACGTTACACATGTAACACCCATTGGCTTTCTTCTCGACTCCTCCCCCTCCTCCTCCCCCGTCCTCCACAAATGGATGCACATTCTTCCGGGTGGTATTTCCGTAAAGAATTTCAGAATCTTTGGTTACGGCATTTATGTTCGATTGTGTTGTGACCGCTTTATTTCAGCTGGAGGAAGATTTGCGCGCTTCGAGGTGTTGCTTTTGATGCGTAAAGATTAGATAACTCGAATGTGGAGAAATGCGTGTGCCGCAATGCAAAGGAAATAAAGCAAAGTGTTAAAAGAGATAGTAATCGTTTAATTTTTATTTCGCGAAAAGACTTTGCACTTTGCTTTTTTACGCGCGCGGGTATGAATATGGATTTCGTTAGAAATTCTGGAAGAGACATTGTAGGCTCGCGTTTATCACCAGTTTTACTTGGATTTTCGTTTTAAGAATCCTTTCATATTTTCATGCTCGCGATTTATAGCATATTGTGTACAGAGCCATAAGAAAAATTAATAGTCATGAATTAATGTATTTACCTGATCATAAATATTCATGTTGGCACTATGGATTTATTTTCAACAATTTTACGTTTTAGATCATCGAAAATTGCTCTCGTGACTGTCGTTTATAGGCCTAAATGATATACGAATTTTAAACGATGAACATTATTTTATTTATTACTATTATTCGCGGCGAAAAACCGCTTTTATAATTCATTTTTATTTCCACGATAATGCAAACTTAAAACCAGTAAAAAGTCGCTCTAACCGCGTCTAAACCTTCGACGACAAGTTACCGCAGATGGTGTTACAACGAGGGAAGCAATAATCGATTATAAAATTATAACGCAATTAATTCGTATTGATTAAACGTTTAAGAGTCAAATCATATATAATTTCATCAGCAGGTGAAAATAAAATTTCAATACCAACTGCAGCTTTCATTTTAGCCGAAGCAAGTGCCGACGACTTTCACCACCCTTAGGTATTTCGCACTTTATCATCCGAGGTGTAATTATTGTCGAGGCAGGTTAAGTGACTGAAGCTCGAGATCCCATCGGACCTACACTCCGAGAGTGAAAAGGAAAGGACAGGTAATTAAGGTCCCTTCCTCCCTTCCCGCAATTACAAACTAGAACGTGACCTTGCTAAAAGGTTAGTTCGTAGTCGTCTATCGCTCCATCTGAGGAAGGAACACTTTCATCCTCCGGCGTTTCTATTCCTCTCGGTCCATCAGTGGCGGGAGTCATCGAACTCCGCGGGAACGGAAGGACCGAGGAGAAAAGAAGACACGTTCGTTCGGGAAAGCGAGTGTAACGGCGTATCTCGTGGATTCCGAAAAGATTCGTCACTTGCCGTCGGCGGACGATGATCGATCCGGGGCAGGGGGGAGTTAGGGGGGCGGGGGGAGGAGGGCCGGATGCTGATCGATTCGCAGCGGATCCAGATTATCTTATCCCCGGACTTTCGGATTTTGCAACCCGAGAGGAATCGATGTCATTGACGAGGAGGAGCGAAAAGTGGCTCGTCTCCCTCGATCGAATTTCTCGTCGCTGCTGCACCAAGTGCACTCGTCGTCGGGTCATCGTGCATTCCCCGGAGACTCTCATCCCATCGCATCTTTTCTCTTTCTCCATTTCTCTCCGCGCACGTGAGCGAGAGTTTCGAAAGGTGGAATTTCGGGGGCGCGTCGCGCGTTTTTTCCCTCCTCCTCCTGTCCGGGTGCCCGCCGCGTATTGGAAGCTACGCGTCGAAGGAGAGCGTCCGGAGGATTCCCCCGGTGACGGCCATTTGGCGAACGGCCCACGGCATTAATCCCGGGTGTGCACGTGTGTGTGTGTGTGTGTGTGTGTGCGAGGGGCTTCGCTCGTCCTACTTGGGCCAACTTTCACTTGCGCTGCTCACACGCGGCGGGACGTCTCCGTCTGTGTGTGTGTGTGTGTGCCGGTGGCATCGCACCGACTCCAAGGTGATTCCGATATGTGCGTGTGTGCACATCCTGTACACGTGCACGGAGGCTATTAGTTTCTTCGGTGTGTCGCACGCTACCTGTGCACTCACTCTATATTTACTCACTGTCTCGCTGACTTTTTTTTCTTCTCCTTTTTTGTTGCCTCGCGTTGTTTCTCTAACTCTAGTTCGAGTGTGAGCGCCCGAACCAACTGGACCACAAAAATTAAACGGGTTTATTGAATATTGAAAATCCCCTCGAACTTTAACAATCGTTATCTAATTTCTTATTTTTAATGTTTTTCAATTGCTCGCAGCTGCGTCGATCGGTTACGTAAATAAATAAGGTCTCGTTTCCCAATAGTTGGTTTAATCACTGGACATTTTCACAGGTCAAAAGCGCTTTTTTAAGGCGGTCATTAAATTAATTTAAATAAATTTTTTAAATTCCCTGATCTTTACTGCATAAAAAAGTCCAACTGCTTTTACAAAATATTTTTAATAATCGCTACAATTCGTACAAATGTTGCCAATAAAATCTTTTTATACCTACAATGTTTAATTTTATTGAAATTTATTAAAAATAAAATGAGGATTATTATCTCGTTTCTCATATCGCCAACACTTTCAAAATAAGGTGCCAAGATTGAGTATAAAGTTTTTCGGTAAAAGTATGAAGTAAGATATTTTATATGTATATATGCATAAGCATCCATCTCTATGTCTTCAATTTCTAGTTTATTCACCTGTTTGTAAATTAAGATCCGTTAGATTTTTTACGGGTCAAGTATAATTTTTCTTAATGAAATTGATTGAAATTAAGTTTATGGAACGTAATTTAAAATCACTTAAAATTGAAACACCGAGAAATAAAATTTTTAAGTAAATTTAATAATTTAAATATTATTTTAAACATACGCACGCTTCGGTGCACTTAGTGTTCATGAAATTAATGTCCAATTTTGTAAGAATTGAACAAATAAAGTGTTAATTAAACGTATTAATGTTTACTTGGATCAGTAAATTTGTTTATTTTAGTTAATGCTGTTTTCTAGACTTACACAGATAACGAAGCTCAATAATCAAAAGATTTGATCTACGGAAATAATTTACTCATATATAATATCATTACTTAAATCAATCTAAATTGTTAAAATATAGTATAATAATTTCTTGATATGCAGATATAATTAAGGAATATTATAAATTCAGATTCAAACAAACTTTCTAATGATAACTACTTTCTATGTTATTTAATAGTGCTCGATGCGAATTTTTTCAATGTTTATTGAATAAATAATAGGTTGTATTGTTACTCATGCTTCAATGCTAATATACGTTTTCTTATGATATTACCAATAATTTAATTAATCAATACTTACTGTTTCTTACAATGATGAGTTACTATTGTAATTGTTGTAAATTTAGCTTTTAAAAACCGAAATCAGATATTTCCCGTGTTTTTGTTTGTTCTAAACGATTTGCCAGTAAGTGTAACTGGAGTAGACGAGATTATATTTCTTTAATTCTTTTTTTAATTAATTATGTAAAGTAACCCTGTAGAATTTAAGACACTCGATCATTTTTGATACTGGATGTAGGTTAAAAGCGTGCTTATTGTTGGAAGTTATTGTACCTGACGCAAACTAATTTACGAATGTCATTAGTTCAACGCGTAAAATTGAGAATATATTACGTCTTTATTTAAAAGAATACGCACGCATACATTATGAAAATCTTTTCCCACTAAACGCATGTATGGATGTGTAGACGTGAAAGTTTAAATTATTTTCACTGTGCTTTTCCGAGACCTCAACATTAAAATATTCCTGCCATTTTATTTATTGTTAAAGTGTGATTTTTACGGCGACGGTAAACACAATTTATGGATATTTATGTTTTATATGCATCTGTATCTCTGGATTTAATATTTGCTCGAGCATACAAAGACATTATAATTACGCGGTTTTCTTATTTACCAAAAATTTCCTAAGTATTTATTACGACTGTTATTATAAAATAAACAATCTTAAGGCTTTGCCGGGTGTTCGTATGCATAATTTACATAACATCGCGTGCAACATTTTTAGCATTTATCGACGGATGCGTTGTGTCTGGTCTTTTGAAAGTTATATTTTATACCACTGAACTCATATAAATCTTCTAACGAAATAAAATGCATAAAAAGTAGATGTTGCGCATGCTAAGTTGCAATACTGAGCTATAAAAGTAGCCTGCACGAGTTAATTGTGCCCCAGCATTGGGTAGGTGAAGGGAAAATTTCATAAAATGAAATCAATTATCGATCATATCTATCCAAGAGATTGAGAATCTTGGGCAATTAATTGGGAAATTAAATTATGCACGATGTTCATCATCGAGCTTTCAGCTACAATAGCATTTTGTCGTTTAACCTTTGAAAAGTACCGCAATATATGTAAAAGATGTACTATTTTAAAAAGCAACAAAAAAGTGAAAGCATTGCAGTGTATGAAACAAATTTTTATAACACAATTATACATTAATTAAATATACTTATGGATACACTGTCTGTAATTAAAGTAGTATACTTTCATGCATGTTGAACATTTTGTTTTATACACTATTTCTATTATAATAGCCGTTTGACAGACTGTAACAGTAAGTGTCCATAATTTCAGCTTGGACATTTTGTTTATAACATTGCTGAATTAAGAAATTGTTTATGCTGCATATTCAGTCGATAGGCGTGCACGAGGCTTAGGATAATTAGCGGAATATGTTACTTTTATAATTAGTATAAATTACTTTAATCTTGTGAAATAAATTTTACGCGGGGTAGAATGTTTTCGATCTAGTTTAAGTAATTTTAATATTCCATTAAAATACGCGTGTGAATGCTGAAATGACTATGTTTTTTTTTTTCACTCCGAGTACCTGGAAAAACTCTTTACGAGCACGCCAAGTGCGTCAAATTCTAAAAATACCGATTAAAAAGTTAGCGTTTAGTTAGCAATGAACTAATACTTTTCGTGCGTGGGGGTTCCGAGTTTGGGCCCAATGCAAATCGCGGCGAACGCACAAAAAAGGGGCCCGCGACTCTGACCCAAGGCTAATGCCGCTAAATTTATATAATCAAATGTTTAAGAATATTCCTCCTGCTAGTTATGTATGCAGAGATGAAAGTATTGGTGTGTATTAATTTCATAAAAGGTGCGTGTGGACTTTCCATCGAAGAGGCTCCCGCGTATGGTCACGTACGGTTTCGTCGAGCGCCTAGTTTCGAGCGCGACGTTGCATCGGTTGCAGGGATGAACAAACAAATCCCAGCCTCCTGCAACAGCAACAACAACAACAACAACAGCAACAACAAAGCGAGAGGGAAGGAAAAGTCGATTGCATTATGGAGCCTAGGCTTATTCCCAGGAAAGTGCCGAGCGTGACGGCAGATGCTTCAATTGCGCTTGCAAACGAAGCCATTGCTTTTGCTTTTGCTCCACGCCATCCTCTCGCCATTCACCATCACCATCCACTTGCGGTTTCGTCGTTCCCGGCTTTATACTTTTTAAAGTTTCTACAAAACCCGACTTTCAGATATTTATACTTGAGCCAATTTTATATGTTTTTACGTTTTTTGCATGCTCCGGCTTATAAAGTTAAATTATTTTTCTCGGAACCGTATTCATTATCCGTATTCCAGCGTTCGTTGTAAACCGTCGTTGAACTTTAGTCGATCCAATGGTAAAATCTAGGCACATAAGTTTATGAATCGGATTTCTATTCATTTCATAACTTCAATGTGGGCTTTTTTTATACGAACTCGAGCAATTACAGAATTATGTTATTCATTTAAAACTTTTCGTTTTTAACCGTTATTTAGGAATTTGAAAACCATGTAAAAAACGAAATGTATTTCATCGAGTGATCTACTTACTTTATCTTATACGTAGATGTTTCTGAAAAAAATTTGAAAAGTGCACATTATGTGCATTATGCGTATTAACGGTAACATGTTAAATAGGTATTAGCGCTGCTTATAAATATTAAAAAGCCACTATAATCGCGTACAAGCTCTTAGATAATATTTCAGCAAGGATAAATAATCCTGGGATTTTAAAGAATTAAATTTATATACTGTGCCTACAGGTTAGTCAACTTAAAATTAAATGGACATGTTATCGCGGCTGATGGGTGTCAATGATAAAAAATCCACATTCTTTTTTCATTTTTAAATTAAGACAAATTAAGCCATTTTTTATATCTTAGCAACGGAAATACTTAGTTTTCAGAAAAAATGGAAAAATTATCCTCCGAGTCTCTTACAATTTACTTTCAGTATTGCAATTTAATATTGCGTTGGAAAATGCTGGAAAAGCCACATATAATTACGATATAGATCCGTGCTTCTAATATTAATAAGGACCGGTAAGCGTGCAACTTTTTTCAGACGTCACGCAATCCCAAAGGCCGCCGAACTCCAAAACCCATTGGCTCCTCCGCCTATTGCGCAACCATTTTCTTTTTTTTCCTTTTTTTTTTGTGTGTGTAAAGGGATCCAAGGGTGCCGAGGAGGATCGAGATCCCCCGCCTCAGCTGTGTGTGTGTGTGTGTTTGTTTGTGGCGAGGGAAATAGAGAGAAGTTTGCCCACACAACCACAAGAGCAGTAACGTAACTACTGAAGAGTGAAAGTGCGGTGTTCGGGCGCAAACTGGGACGTCGGAATTACACTCGACGGAACTATTATTATTAATAAATGCTAAATGCCCGGGATGGATCGCTCCTATTTGACATTTTATTATGTGAGGCGCGACCGCGCGACTTCACGCCTCGATCCTTTATCCACGCCTTGATCTTGATTTCAATTTTCACTCCTCCGGCGGCTCCTCTCATTACCCCTTTCCACCTGCTTTCCACCTGGACGTAAAGATGGAATCAGGAAGACTTTGTCACTTTGGCATCCGCGATGATGATTGCTCCGAAAAGTGAAAATTTATACCTGCTCCACTGACGCAATTACCTTTCTTTCTGCATTTGTCCGTGATGGATGGTTTTTTCTTTATTTGGCCTGCAAAACTAGTTCTCATTCATACCGATTTTCCTTCTTTATACCATTATTTTTAATTTTTCGACAAATAATAAATTATAAATTTGCGGCAACTCGCTGGATTGACTTGCTCTCCCACTGATAAACACGTAATCGTTCTATTCCCGAGTCCCCGAGGAAATATGGCATTATAAAAATAATGGATCCATATATCTCTATCATTATATTTTCTTAATAATTTATATTTTTACGGTATAATTAATCTCGTGTAATTTATTCATTTTATTTAACTTTATTCTCCAGAAGTTATAAAGACTTAATTCAAGCGATAAAATCCTTAATGATAAGTTTTTTGTTGTTGTAATAATGCTGTGCTGATGACTCCTTAATTGAAAAATTAACGGATAACATTATCTAATAAATAATAATTTAAAAATATGAGATTTTACAAAAAATATTAAATTTACTTTCACTTAACTTACCGACAATATATACATATATATATATTTGTGTGTGTGTGTAAGTTACAAGCTGTACACATTATTTAGGTAAAACGTGTATTAACCATCTCCATTGGTACTCGGGAGAAATTATGACGATACATCTATTTAGATTCAATTAAAAATTTACAGTATTTAATACTTCCACTTTCATTTTCAGAGATGGATCGAAAGAGATTTTATTAATAACATCACTCATATTTCAACACCCACTTCTCAATAGAAATAACTGTAATATATTCTCGTAGTTAAGGTTTTTTTTCTTTTATTTCAATTCAAAATTTATTTTCAAAACAATATTATAAAGAACCCAAGATATTTTGATGAAAACAAAATTTCGATTTCGAAATCTTACACGTTCATAATAAAATATTTTTAATGAGAAAAATATTCCTTTGGAATTATTTTTTTGCAGGATATCGATTTCGGTAAACTTGCATATTATTGTGCAACCTCATTTTTATATGAGAAATACGATACGAATTTACATCTTTTGTATGCATAGATATAATTACTGATAATAATGTTTAAGTGGATGACGTGATTGCTTTTTAAGATTGACTGTATTATCTGATTGTATGTCTCGTGTATGAATATTTTATCTGCTAGGTCAATCTGTAAGCGAATAGCTAGATCAGTAAAGAGGTATACCATACTCCTAACGGAAGTAATCAAATTTAAGACCAAACCAAAAATTTATTAATTACTTAAAAATTTTATTTATAAGCTTACATAATATTTTATTACATTTTGATGTATGCGTTGGTAAGGTTATCTTAATAATATTCTGAATTTTTGTGAAATTAATTTAATAATTAAAATTACAATATTTTAGTTGTATAGCGATATAAATATCATGTTTCACACATTACTAAAACTTTCATAAGTAAATAAATAATTTATGCGCTCAATGATTAATTTAATTTATTTTACATAATAAAATCTTATATGGTTGACTCATGATACTTATTCGAGAACTACATTGGAAAAAAGTAATAATAATACGTGTACTAATGTTAATGTAATACTAATAAAGACATGTAAAACCATATAAAGAATTAAATAATAAAAAATAAATTTGAAGATTAAATAAACCATTATCTTTTATTGAATTCTATCCATTGTATTTTTCATAGTAATATTTATATTTGTGATTTCATATTTTGATATTTTGTATAAAAATTATTTTGGATGGTTCAATGCAAGGAATCATGCTACTGGACCGACAATTGAATATATAAATTTCAATATTTTTAGCAATAAACATTTTATAAGAGCAATAAAATTTATTATCTTTGAAATTTTTATTATTAAAAGCACGTTTTAAACATGAAGTGGTATATTAGCTAACATTTAACATTTCGAAATAAGGCTTCCGATAATAATTTTATCATTATTTGAAGAAAAGATGTCATGTTAACATTTTAATAATTTTTTTCAATTAGAAGTGAAATCGCAATGTTTATGAATTTTTGATAGGTAATTAAAAATAGCTTTTTATTGAGTATTAATTAAGCAAGAAATTCTTCGAGTTGAATAAAAAAATTAGAATTTTAATGAATAATATGAAATTTGAAACATCCATCATTATCAAAATTGAATAGCGTTAAAGGCATTACTTCAATGTCTATGATGACGAATAAAAATTGAAAAAATATAATATTTTGGAATTTAGAAATTATTTACCTGTAACAGTCTGATAAATGATAGTATATAAGCTTTAAACATATTACAAAAACTTTTTAAACATGATAGAAATTGACGTGAAATTGATAATTTGTAAATTAATTTTAATGATATACTTGATGGATGGTGTAACAATTTTTTGAGCTATGAAAGGTTTAGTCCAATTTCCTAAATATTATTATTATAACTATGAAATTAAAGTATAGTGTTGTAAATATTAATAAATTAAGTATTATTAATGATTGAAGTAGAGAATCATCAAATATAATTTTTAGTAATAATAGTAAAATGTAATATAATAAGAAGATAAATATATTGCAGTAAATACATGGCTATTACAATTATTTATTTTATACATCTCTAGCTTTTTTTAAATTGACTCAATAGAAACTATTTTCTGTAAATGAAAGATTATTTACAATTATCTACACAGATTTGGTTACATATCCATATGCCATTAAATATTTATGATTAGATATTTATAATTGATATTAATTGTAAAGCAACATAAAAGTTTTGTCATTAATTTAGAAATTACTTATATTTATTTATACTTATTACACTTTAAAATGATAAAAATTAATAACTTTTGATTGTACTAAGATTTAGATAAATAACTTTTAATTGATATTTCAAAATGTTGCAGACAATGATTTGCTTTCATAAAAATAGGATTTTCCATTAATATATCTCTGATATGGGTTTCGAATATGCTATTAAATTGATTCTTGTTTTATAAAAGAAGAAAAAGAGGATTATTTTTTTATACTAGTACTCATAAATTATTCCAATATAGAAAATATTATTACAAAATGACGATTGAAAGAGCATAAATTTTAATAATAACAAAGAAGAAGTAAATTTAAAAATAAGATATAAACATTAAACAAAAATACATTTATTCAAAAATTATAATAAATCACGCCGACCTATAAATGGTAAAAAAATGTAATATAGCAAATCAATTAAATATGATGGTGTAATAATAAATAGAAATAAAAGAGAAAATAAGAAGTTTGCATTCCGGAAGTTCACGTTTTTATTCTGTCAACAAACTATTGATAACTTCGTGGTTCTTACGTAATTTGAAAGTTGGAATTTATAAAATAATCATATTACGTCATTTTTGCAAATTCAATACATAAATTTTTATAATATATTAAAACACAATTTAAAGTATTCAAAATAAGTGCCAGGAATAAATCTTTGTGGTATAATAGAATGGTGAAATGAGAAATACGAAACCATAGCAGATTACATAAATAAGAAATACAAAAAAAACTAATTTTTTTATTTATTATTATACTGTTAATTAAATTAATCAATTATAAAGATTAATGTTAATTAAATATATAGATGGAAAAAAGTTACAAAGCCTATGATTTTATTAGAAAAAAGTTAGTTTTTATTTGGTAAAAATGTGGATTATTATTTTAAAATAAGAAGTTAAATTAAATTTAATAAAAATTAAATATGGTTAATTTGTGCTTTCTTGTATATATATATATCATGGTGTAATAAATTCCATGGTTAGATGATCAAATGAATATAATGATTTGCTTATGATAGTAATACTTTTTTCTGTCTGTATTATTTAACACGATAGAACAATTATATTAATTTACTAAGAAATTAATTTTATGTTTTAATTTCATATTTTAATTTTATATTTTAAAGTACGTATTGTTTTAAATAGCTGATGCAATCAAGTTATAGAATTGTTAATTATTTAATCTATATACTCTTAATATTTTTTTTTGTTCAATTTTTTATTAAATTCTAGTTTTAAACAACAGTAAAGTTTTTTAAACAATCAGATTCTGTAATATTTAATTTACTTTCCTAAGAATCATTAATTTGGTTCTAGTTCGAATGGACATTTATAGTGAAATCGCTGACCTAATTTTAATAATGATTTAAACAGACATCTAACATTGTTATTTTGTTCCAATTGTAAGCTTATTTATTTGCAATAATATATTACATTATTACATATGTAGGATTTTGACAAAAATAAAACTATTCTGTATGAGATAATATATTTTGACCGTAGTATATATAGACCAATGAAAAAATAATGAAAAAATTTATACACATTTTTGAAAATTTGTGGAAATTTTTATAGTTTTTTATTGATACATTTCTATTATAAAATTTTTCTAATATTTAATAATAAATAAAATCTCTATTTATATTATCATTAGAGAGTAGATATTACATGGTTTAAAAATAGATTTTATTATTTTCTATAGAATATAAGTAATAAACCAATGGTTAAGTCATTGAAAAATGGAAAATCCATTCAATTTATAATTATTGAAATTCAATGCATTGCAAATCAAAGTGATTATTACCTCTCAGAATATTTGTTAATTATAATAGAATGTTATTTTATTTAAATATAATACTAAAACAATAAAATTATATTTTATTATTACAATTATGTAATAACGATTTATTTCGGTATAGGCTAATTCTTTTAATATTTAATTTGAACATTTCAAGTATTTAATGGACGTGTTAGAATATAAAAATTCTACATAAATTTTAACGTTAATAAAGAAATTCATTTATATTATTATTATGGTAAATTTTGTAATAAATTTTAAAATATAAATCAATCAAAAATTACGGTCTTTTAAAATTTATGTCGATTTATAAAATTAGTAAAACTATTTTAATTAATTAACAAATATTTTTTTTTTATTAATTCATTACTAAAGTCAGTAAAATCTGATTAGCTGTATATTCAAACATTGAATGAACAGATCAAAATAGAATCAATTCATCTTGCATTTTACTTTTAATAAGGAATGATGTATGATGATGTCAATCATAAAAGTGGGCGCATTGTTTGAAGTATCCATAGAAAAGATTTACTAGAAAGAGCTTCTGATAAGTAGTAGAGCCAAGTGAACGTAAGAAAATTATGAATTGATGACTTTATTAATATGTTTGGTAACACAATGATATGCATTTCTCTCTGATACATTTTTTTATGGAGGATAAGTGAAATTATTGATTGCAATATTGATCTATATTTACCAATAATAAGCTTCTTATGTGATAATAATAGATCGCTATGTTTTCACGGCCTTTATACAAGTTGGTTCTATTTGATAAATTGTATTTAATTATAAAATTAATAATAGCTTATTGTATATGTACTAAAGTAAAAGTTATTTTTTCATTCTAGAACGGTTGGTATATATTACATACAGGAATGATTGTAGTCGATGGACTACATTTGATCGAGAATATTTACAATTCATTATTACAAATTTAAAATACCTTTTAATAAAATTTCTACATATTTATATAATAATAAATAAAAATTATCTAAAAATTTTCCGATACTATTTATAAATTGAATAAAATTATCATTGCTTTATTATAAAAATGAAATTCAGATTATAATTTTATAAAATTTATTATTATACATAATTTTTTTTTCTAAATTAATTAAATTTTATCACAAATTGTTTCGATTATTATTGAATAAACAATTTTATTTTTTTTATTTAGTTTTAGTTAATTTACAATCTTTACGTACACACTTTTGAAGATGAATAAATGATTGAAAAAAATTAATTAATGAGTTTACCAATGCAAAATTAATTGTCAACTGAATTTAGTAATAAATGCATGAACTATAATTTTGGTATTTGATACACTAATTATAAACTTTATTTTTTAAAATATTTCCAAATATTTATGACGATAAATAAAGTATAAAATAAATAATTAATAAAAAAATAAAATACCTAAACAAATAACTTCTGTAGTTTTTAATATTAAATTTTAAAGAAATTTTTATAGAGTTTATGTAATATAGTGACTTATTTGTTTAGTTATTTTATTTTTTTGTTGTATTTATTAATATGAAATCACCATACTGGTATGTATATAATTATTATTTTTTATTTCCCGAATATTTTGAGTTATATTTTCACATCATATATAATTGAAAAGTTTATTACATGCATTTAACAAATATTTCTTAGTTATGAAAAAACTGTTGGTTTGAACAAAAAAATTTTCAATAAATATTACAGCAAAAAATTTTAAAGTTTAAGCACATTTAAATTGTAAATGCATAATTATGAAATCGAATAAAATTACCACCTAAAATTTAAATAATTTAAATTGTAAATTATGAAATGAGTTTTGAAAGTAATTTAGGAAATTTTTAATGCATTCTGAAATATTTCGTGATATTTGAAATAAATATCTTGTATCTGATAAAAATTAATTACACATAATATAAAATAGTATATAATAAAAACAAATGCAGTAAAAAATGTTTCTATAAATTCACACATTTAAAGGTATGTGCACTATTAAAACTGAAAGAAAAAATTGACCGACGGAGACAGGTAGATAGATAGATAGAGAGGGAGAAAAAAAGAGAAAGAAAGAGAAAGAAAGAAAAAGGTACTTGAATGTCTACACTGTTATAAATTGTGACTGTTCATAATGATGTATAATGAATAGCAATAAAATATTTGATTCATTAGTTCAAGTTTCTGATTTATGGTTCACTCATAAATTATAAATATTAGCACTACTTATTTACTAATTTTTTTGTATTGGTAACTAGCTGTCTAAATTAAAATAACAATATTTAATTTTGGTAACAAAAAGAAAAAATATTATCTCATATTAAAGAAATTTTATAGCAAAGAAAATTGAAATTTTCAAAATAAGTATCACTTTTAGAAATTTTTTGTCAAGTATATAATTTTATGTAATTGTATGGTAGTTTTATATTGTGTGTTATTAAATTTTAAAACTATCTATTTTATAGTTTACATTTTAACTGTATATTATTGTTAAAATATATTATTTTAAAGTATTTATAAGCAGTCATTTGTGATAATTTTCAGAATCCGATAGATATCTAATAATCTACAATAGATATAAACACTTGATTTTTAAATATTATTTATATTTGCGTTTTTAAAATAATGATAACGAATGAACCAAAATATTTTTGTAGAATATTTAAATAATATATTACGTAAATAAATAAGACTTAATAGATTGAACGTTAATAAATAAGTATACCATAAATTTGAACATAAAAGTTATCTTATGGAATAAAAACTTAATTGAATATTTATCATAAAAAAAATCAAAGTAAAATCAACGTTTAAACAATTTTATTATTGATACTTTAAATTTATTGCGTTTGAATATATATGAATGAATTATTCTGTAGCATTTTGACAAATTTATTCAAGAATATTCTTTATATTTCTTTTAAAGCAATAATGTTGACAATAATTTTTCTAGCACATTAAAATCTTAAATTGTATAGTTTTCGTAATAACAATCTAAATATTTCCTTACACTATTTAAGTCGTACTCTTCAAGTTCTTTTAATCACTTCCGCACAAACGTTTAACGCTAAGGAATAATTAGATTTTGTTTATTTCTGGACGACTTTCCGAGTCGAATGTCGACGCGGAAAAGTTGATTACTTTCAATTTTTTTTTATACCTGAAATTATTACAATCTTTCATAAAAATATTTCGATTTACCCATTTAAGGATTAGTTTTTTTGTTCCGTTTTATTCGAAATTAGCAGAATACTTTAATATAAATATTTTACTAATTGACAGTAAAATACAATTCTGTGGTAAAATATAAGCCTAGATAAAAACATTGTAAACTAAAAGGATATTAAAATTGATAAAAAATAACCTATTTTTTGAGATATTATTTCTTCTATGCATCGCAATAAAATAATAAAAAGATGTTATTGGATTTTTTAATTAAAACTTTGAAGTCTATTTGTCTTTATAATTCTATTTTGCTGCTATTGATTTTTGTTACAGTTCTTTAACTTATCTTTATTGATTTTTCAAAAACTGTGCATCAATAAATTAGCAATGATAATTTTTTTTTTAACTTAAAAAGTATAATTCTTGAATGTCATAAAGAAAATTTCATAAATACATTTGATATAAAATTCGATTTATGAGAAAGAAATTTCAATTTCGCGCGTAAAATGAACAGCTGTTTCTGCTGTGTTGTGTAAAGTTAAAAAATGGCTGCGTTCGAAAACACATGTGTTCATTGCAATTGTCGTGTTTGTTTTGGAATTCGGTTAACCGTAAAACAAATATTTAATGTTCTTGATATATATGGATGGATGTTGGAGGCCTACGTAGTGGTTCGTAATTTTTATATTAAATCTTAACTAATTTTATTTATAATTTTATTAAAAAAAAAAGAAAAGTTATTTCAATGCTTCGAATTTTCATGAATTTTTGTAATTATTTTTATAATCAAATAAATGTCAGAATTATAGATACTTCAAACGCAGAGATAATATCTATTTGTATTTAAATTTATATTAAATAAAATTATTATATTTATAGAGCGTCTGTTATAAATATTACTCGGTTACTATCATTAAATATGTAATTTTATTGTGCCGTAACAATTTTTTACTGTTTAGCGATCGCAAGATAACAATTCACAGATGGATTTCAGGAAAGTATATAAGAAGTTTTTTTGAATATATTTCACGCTAAGGATTAAATTAAAATAAATTATAGGAAGAATTATTTGTATAGATACAAAAATGTTTTAACCTACATAATTAGCTGTTGACTTTCCCTAAATACTGTCTGTGAACTTAAAAACACACGTTTTTGTACTGTTTTATTTATTCATTTCAATTTAATATATTTTCAAAATATAGGAAAATTTTTATATTCAATATCTAGGAAAAAAATATTTTTTTAAATAAATCTTCGTTATTTTATTTATAACATATTTAAATACAATTTTAATCGAATAAAAAAAATAATAATGATATAACAATAACAATAATAATAATAATAATAATAATAATAATAATAACAACAACAATAATCATAAATATAATAATAATAGTGTCTCAGAAATAAACCTTTTTCAATATTATTTGTATTTTTCTGTTAAAATAATAATAAAAGTATATTATAATTATTATTTATCCTTATTCAATTGAATTTAAAATCGTAGTAATGTTTAATATAAAAATTAATGGCAAATTTTTAAATAAAGTTTGAAGTAATTACGAAAACATTAAAAAAAATTTTTAATTTTTATAAAAATGTTATACATTTACTTCTATTTATTATTTAATTTAAATTTTAACAAAATATTGAATTGAAAAACATTATAAAATGTATAAATATATCCAATTTATAAAAAGAAATAATTTATTAATAAATGAGATATAATTGTAAGGATAATTGGTGATTCATACTTAAATAATTTATTTTTAATATGATATTCTTTATATAATGTTTCTCTTTATTATCTAGCAATTGGATTTGGTAAAAACAATTCATTATATATTATTATATAATGTATTTTGTTAAATTATTTTATAAAATTTGGCACAGAAGGTTTTCCGGATCTTTCATAAATTCTTTCTTTATTATGTTTTTTTGCACAGTGCATTAAGCAGTTGTTAATAAACGTTGT
Organism: Eupristina koningsbergeri; assembly: GCA_018907245.1. Classification (NCBI taxonomy): domain Eukaryota; kingdom Metazoa; phylum Arthropoda; class Insecta; order Hymenoptera; family Agaonidae; genus Eupristina; species Eupristina koningsbergeri. The sequence continues at coordinate 70,219 of JACCHV010002783.1, read as the reverse complement.
ACTTTGAAAATTAAAAATAAATGAATGATTTAAATATTTTTTGTTTTTCTCTAAATTTTTCATTATTATTTTAGATGGGTTATTAGAAAGTTATGAAATTGTTGGAGGGAGAACTTTAAATATACAAGCAGGATTGTTTTTAAATTCGATAGTTTAAACACTAATAATTTATCTCCTGTTTTCTTTAATACTATAATATACTTGGTTATTTTATAGATTATGATGAAAGAAATATATAAATTCACGTTTGTTGGTATGAAACCTTTAATAAGTATACCAATTATTATCAATTATCTTTGTTACTGTATAGAGTTAATTTCGAAAAATTCAAGATTAATCGTTAAATAAAATAACAAAATTATTAGGTAGCTATCCTGAATTGGTAATAAATTAAAAATCTAATTCTATAAATTTAATTTAATCCTTTAGTAAAATGTTTACTCTTATAAAATTTTTTTTGAAAGACTTATGATCGAATTAAAAATTGATTGTTTTTTAAATTGAAAAATATGATGGTTTTATTAATGAATGATTAGTAAATTGAAATACAGTAAATACTTCAAATAATTGATATTCATGAAATTGTTCAAAGATTCACAATATTTTATTAAATAATGAATGAATGAATAAATTTAAGTTTTTAATTTTATAAATAATTTAAATTTTGATGTTTTATATGATAAATTTCATAGATAAAAGATTTTAGAATAATATAAATATTTAAATTTTTAGGTGTCAATTGTAAATGTAATATCAGTAATATTAAAAGTGTTTAAAGGTTTTCTAATAATTTTCGGCAATAAATTTATCACTAAAAATGAAATGAGGTTTTAATATTATATATTTAATATTAAAAAATAGATAAAACAGTAAGTAAAAATTCATGGAATTGTTGTACAGATTCTAGTCTTATGATTGAAAAAGTGATATTGGAGGTTTTCCGATTTTTATGGCGTTCTATTCAATGAGTATATAGAACGAAGGAAAAATTATCAATAAACAGTATTCTGTAAAATTATTGATTTAATTTAATCATTTAATATCGACGAATAATCTCAGTTTAAAAATGATTAAAAAAAAAAATTCGTTGTTAATTATAAGAATTCATTTAACGGTGCTTTACAATTTATTTCGCATATACTGTAGAAGATAGGTAAAGTTGTAGTAACTTTTCCTTCTTCGCAATTTAAAAAACCGTTGAATGGAAAGAGATTTAGTCCAAACATTAAAGAAATCGATAAAACTAATGTTTATCTTGAATATTTAGAGAAATCGTATTATATAAACAATGCAAAAAACTTAAAATATCTTTGCTCTACATGAAATGACTTAAAAGTGGACTAATTTAAAATACAGAAAAATTTCCGTAAATCGACGTTTTTATTTATGAATAAAAGAAATATTAAAACTAACTTTATAAATTTTTTAAAATCTTTACGTCTGTTTCAAAATTATTTTTTTATTCATAATTATTTGTTATATATTCAGGATTTTTTTCAAGATGATCTGTGGATAAGATTACCTACTATTTGGAGAAGCTTCTTAGAAGAAACAACCGCAGAAGAATTGGGAAAATGGATTCTTAAAGAATCTGGAAGGTAAAATAGGTTTTTTTAAATTATTATGGATGTTTATAATATAACTGAAAAATAATATCGTTTATTATTTTCTTTTTATACATGCACAAAATATTTTGCATAATATACATAAATTAATTCAATGTCGTTTTTCAACTTTATCATATTAAAATTGGAGATTTTATTTATGCTAACAAAAATATATCTTATATCTGATATTTAATTCATTTTCTTCATTCTTTAATTCCATGGTATAGTTGCTTTTATTTATTAGGTATTATCAGCAAGTGTATAATTAGATTTTTTATACGAGAATTAATTTGTTTTTAAAATTATATCTTATTTTTAATATCTTGTTTTATTTATAATTTATACTCTATTGATTTCTTTGATTTGAAAGATTTATTGAGGAATCAAAAACGTATTATTAGAAAATGTATGACATTCTAAAACTTTTATTCAAATAAACTTCTTGTATAAAATTTCACAAATTCATTTTTATCTGTTTTTATTCAATTTTTTTAAAACTGTCTTTTCTTTATTTCTTGAAATTTACCATAATTATTGTATTATCTAGTATTTTTAATTTGGGATATTATTATGAAAAATATTTTTATCGATTATTAATTATGTTAAAATTCAAATTAACTATATTTACGATAAGTTAAATGAATAATTAATAGATAAATTTCTTTTAAGCAAACGTGTTTGGCCATTGTCATTATTAGCTCTTCGACAGTTTGTGAAAACTGCAGAAATATGTAGAGATCATAGAAAAGAATCTATTTTTAAATGTTTTTCAAACAATTACGATTGTAAAAGCAGTTTATTTAGTAATGAACAATCTAATGAAAGTGAAACGGATGAAAGACAAAAAAAATTTAACAATATATTTACTAAACACGTAAAGAAGAAAAAAAGATATGAAATAAATGAAATATCCAAGGTATGATAATATATTTATTTATTGGGAAATAGTTGATGGATAATTAATTTTTTCAAATTATTCCAGATAACTGCTAAGTGTGCAAAGGAAATAGAATGTGAATGCATCGTCGATATTGGAGCAGGAATGTGTCATTTAGCAAGGACTTTGAGATATAAATACAATTTTAATGTTATATGTATTGAGCAAAATCAATTGTTACTTGAGAATGCGAGGTAAATATTCGCATTGTTGTTTTCAGTTTAAACATATTATATTAAAATTTAAATTGTAAAGTTTGATTAAAAGACCTTTATAGCTTTACAAACTTTTTACATTTTTTGATTCGAATAATTTTTATTGATTTATACTTACATATGTATGTATTATTTTCTTTCTATATTCATTGGTATGCATGACTCATATTATAATTAAAATACCAGTAACGAGTTAATAACTTATAATTTGGAAAGCTTGAAATTATTTCATTAAACATTGATTATATTATAGATATGTTGATTAATTCTCATTTATATTTTTTTGTTTTAAATTTAAGTACTACAAGGATCATGTACATTCTAATTATTTTTTATTATATTACTAAACATTTCACTGAATACATTTCATTGAAATTACACTTCCAACGTTTATTTAAGTACATAAAGAATCACAACTTCTTTTTAAATAAATAAAAAAAAGTCAAAAAATTTATTTCGGAGAATTAAAAATCCGGCAAATATAAGAGATTTAATAAGGCTGAAATTTTATTTTATTGTGTACATTTAGAAAATGGGATGAACAATTGCTTGCATCATTAGTAAAACATATACCTGACTTTCGCGAAAGGGAACCACAATATGTTTCTCTTCAGGTCGGAATTTCGAATGCAGCGAGGAGAGAATTAGCCGATCAGTTAACGAATATTTTTAATAAAAATTTCGATAATGCTGGTGAAAAAAGTGGATTTGGGTTAGTTGGTCTTCATCCTTGCGGTGATTTAGCTGCTACGCTCTTAAAATTTTACTCAACTGATCAAAGAGCCCGATTTATTTGTATCGTCGGATGTTGCTACATGAAATTAAATTTACGGTAAATATAAGTAAATCAAAAGAAAGATAATGCCAATAAATAATTATTTTGTCTTTAAGATATAATCTTTAAAACAGACATTTTTATAAATTATGAACTAATTCGTAACATTAAATTGACAATAAATTTTAATTTATTTATTATCAAATTGCCAAAGAGTATGTATCAAATAAGCTGTTAACGCATAGTTATAAAATTACATGATTTAAAAGATAATAAATTTTAGAAGTTAAATGGTATGATTTAAAAATTCTTGAATAAATATTATACATTACACAACTTTTTTTTCTAATGATAGAGTACTTCGATGTAATTATGAAAAATACTTTATTTATTTTCATGCATAATAAATTTGGGAAATAAATTAATTTATATTTACAAATAGTATTTAGCAGATGGATTTATATTTAAATGAACTGTTATATTACAAGTGAATTTATAGAAATGAAAGTCATGCTAATCATAATAATAAAATGAACACATAAAATTATGCCATTAGAAATTCATACACGTAGCTGTAAAATAGGATTTAATGAATTAAAATTTCTGTTATTAAAACATCTAACAATCAAATCATAGTTATCTTCTCATATAATTGTTTTATGCCAAAATACATATTATTATTAGTAATTACAATTTTGTAACAACGCCATTTGCGCCTTTAATTAGTTACCAAAACAATCGTGTTGCGTATTCGTACAGTAATTAGCAATATAAAAAATCAATTTTGAATTCAAATACAAGATTTTGTAGTTTGTTTAATGTTTTATTAATTTGTTTGGATAAGCATTTACAAAATATACAACAAAAAATTCGAAAAGTAAATATTTTTAGTAAAACAATAACAATAATAATGATAACAATAACAATTATGATTATTATTTATTGGTATAATATTCTTTATTTATTTCATTAGTGTAAAAAAAAACCTATTAAATTAAATTAGAAAAATGCCTAAAATTATATTCATATTTAATTATTATATGTAATGCTTTTTTTTTTGTTTTATTTTCAGAGAAGGGTCAGAAAAAGGATATCCAATGAGTCAGTTTTTTACATTATTAAAAAATAATTATAAACTTTCTTATGCAGCATTAGAAGTAGCATGTCATGCTATAGAAAAACATTGTGATAAATTGAAACAAAATAACTATAGTGATTCAAAAGTATGTGATTCAAATATTTAAAATAAATAGTTAATATTGTATTTAAAATAATGAAAATTTGAAAAAAAATATTTATAGAATAAAGTGATATTAAATGATTTTTATTATTTTGTAATTATAATTTTAGTTTAAATATAATGATTTGAAAATGGTACTATTAAAGTAAAATATTGTATAATAATTATGTATAATATTTATAAAATCTTTTTTAATTTCAAATTTAATATAAACTATATATTTTATCTATTAATTATAACATTTATATTAACTAGGTCCATGCGTATCGAGCTGTTCTAGAATATTTACTTATAGAAAAAAATCCTGATTTACGTCATACACAATTAAAAAATACAAAAATTAAAGAAGAGACTACCTTTAAACAGTAATATCTTATTTTTATTATATATATGTATATTTAATATGAATGATTATTATAAATTTTCATGTAAAAATATTTTCAGGTATTGTGAAAATGCTGTTCAAAATTTAATGTACAGTGATCGTCCCACAGATTTGGATTTTGAAAGAACTGATGTTAAAAAATTTTTACAACAATGGAAAAGAGTTTTGGTGTATAGTTCTATTCGTTTATTACTTGCTCCACTAGTAGAAACGTTAGTTTTATTTGATAGATTTCTATATTTATCAGAATTGAATTTATCGCCAACATTACAAGCACAATTTGATGCTCGATTTTCTCCTCGTAATCTTCTTCTTACATCTATAAAACATTGAAATGAAGAATATGAATGTTATTAATAACAAATAATAGTTATTTTAATATTTTAAAAGTATTTTGTAAAGCATTTTTTACAATAAACAAATTTGATTTATTCTACAATGTTGATCGATGTATTTAATTTTATGAAAATTATTTTATTTTGTTATGAAATCAATATAAATATTGTCATTTTCTCCCTCTTATTTATTTTAACATAAACATGGAATTACAAAAAAAAATCAGCAAGTTAAAAATTAAATTATATCATTTATTTCATAATTTTAATATGTTTAATAAAATGTCTTATAAAATAATGATGAGCACCGAACAATGTGCATGTAATAATTTTAAATTGTCTTATTATATATTTATGAACATTATTTATTACTTATAGAATAGTATATGGTAATAGTGATTTTTATATTAAAATAGAAAAAAGAAAATTGATATTCGTAGTAGGTTAACACAGTTTTTAAAATACATTTCATGTGTAAAAATATGTTTTGAAGAAGTATTTAGTGTCTGCATGATTGTTTGCATAATTTATTATTAATAGGTGTTATTCACAGATAAAAAAAAATGCTGCAAATATTTAATATTTCATGTTGAATCTAGAATAAATTATACTGTAAACAGCATTAATAAGATAGCTCATTAACATTGTAAGAGAGGAGGTAATTTTTAAGAGGTTATCAATATTTTACATAAATTTTACATAAACGAAGAGCCTGATGGTTTAGAGGCAAAAATAAAGTTGAATATTAAAAAAAGTCCAAGTAAGATTGTCGGGTTGGCCAAATGATTCGAGGAGGAATGAGTGATTTGAAATTTCAAGGAAATCGGCGGGAGGAACACGAGTCAATAGTTTATCTCGGTCAGGCGAAGAGGGCCGATGATTGCCGAAGCCACCGAACGGAGATCTCGTCGAGCTCTGGCTCGCTAATAGTGGATAGTAGTGGCCTGCGCTCACTCGATGACGTCATTAGAACCAAGCAGAAGCGATAAGACCGTCAAAAAAGCAAACGAAACAGACAGCGATTCCGAGCCTAAGCCACTCTATTGAGCCTCGTATTACGTCTGTTTTTCGATCTCCACATCTGCGATAAAATGTCCTACGCTTACCTCTTCAAATACATCATCATCGGGGACACGGGTGAGTCTTTTTTCACCAGCAGTCCCGATTTACTTTTACGAGTGCGAAGCATCCTCGCGGACCCGTATTACGTCGTCTTGACAGCTCCCATTGTTTTCATTCTTCATCGTAATTTTTTGATCTTTTTTTACGCATCACCTGCAACATATTATGCACTTTTTCCCGAACGATGCCCACTTTACGATTGATTTTTCTCTACTATTTGGATCTTGTTGTTTTTTATCGGAATGATGCTCTTTTATTTTTACGCGATGTGAACGGTTTTTTGTGATCTTGAGAATCTGTTACATATTACTAACGTTCAATTTGGATCAATAATTTTGTAAATAAATCATTTATCACTTTTAATAATTGAATACATTGGAAATCTTGAGGCTTTCGTTGTATTAAATATGTTTTAATTTACACTGCCAATAGCTGTACCTCAATTTTTCTTTGTTTATATTTACACCTCTAGTTTATTGTTTCATTAATGCTGATTTGTATGCTGCTTTGTTACAGGTGTTGGGAAGTCGTGTCTCCTACTACAATTTACAGACAAAAGATTCCAGCCTGTACACGATCTCACTATTGGAGTAGAATTTGGTGCTCGTATGATTACTATTGATAGTAAACCAATCAAGCTTCAAATTTGGGACACAGTAAGCTGTTGTTTTTATTGCATTAATACATTTTATTGTTCAATATTTTCAATACTCATTTAAAAAGCAAAATTTTTTTTAAATAGGCTGGACAGGAAGCATTTCGATCTATAACGAGATCATATTATCGTGGTGCAGCTGGAGCATTACTTGTTTATGATATTACACGTAGAGAGACTTTCAATCATTTAACGACATGGTTGGAAGATGCTCGACAACACTCGAATTCCAATATGGTTATTATGTTAATTGGTAATAAAAGTGATTTGGATGCTCGAAGAGAAGTTAAAAGAGAAGAGGGTGAAGCTTTTGCCAGAGAACATGGACTTGTCTTTATGGAAACCAGTGCAAAGACTGCAGCTAATGTAGAGGAGGCTTTTATTAACACAGCTAAAGAAATTTATGAAAAAATTCAAGAGGGTGTATTTGATATAAACAATGAGGTTATTATCATTTAAATTAATATTTATTGTTTTTTATTTTTTCTATAAGAAATATTTACAAAACCAAATTAATACAAAAAATTGATAAAGTACATTATATATTTTGATTATTATATTAAAAAATATTTTAAAAGTATTATATGTTATACATTATGTATTACAGCTAAAATATACCGAATATTATTTTATATAAATGGACAATTATTAACTTTTTAGGCAAATGGTATCAAAATTGGACCATCGCATTCTCCAAGCAGTTCAGGAGGTATAGCAGGAGTAGGAGGTCAGGGCAGTGCACAAGGAGGTGGATGTTGTTAGGGGATTCAATTTTCTTTATACTACCATTTTATCCCTTCATGATCTGAACTGATTATCTCATTCCTGCTCCTTGTGTTTGATAAGGAAGCATCTATTATGTACACTTAATTTTGTTTTGTCGTGTATTGAGATAATGAGTGATATAGGCAGTGTATTTATAACATTAAAAAACCATTTTACATATAGATAATTATAACAAGGCAAATTGTTCAATAAGCAGATACAAGTCTAGGTAATAAAGCCTTATTTTACAGATCATTATAGACACTGAAAGATTATTCTTTGTATTTTAGTCTCTTTTAAGAAATAAGGATATTGTGTGATTAGTTTGATTATATGTGAATCTGATTTAAGTGTATATTCAAAAAAGATGAATTGTAATGAGTTTTTATGGCAATGGTTTTTCAATTCTTTTAATAATGGTTCAGTCCATTTGTATTGGTCTGTGTTTTTTAAACATCGAGAATCAATCTTAATATATTGAAGCAGGAATATTTATTCATGCTTATTAATTTTACACAACTTTTATGTACATCTGTGTATTATTGCTGTACCAAATGATTAATATACATGTAGAAGATTTTAATTATTATGTTGAAGTAATGCTCATCTGCAAGACATTGAAAGTAAGATATATTTTTATTCAACTAAATTTTTTTAATATTTTGTATTAGTTGAATATTGTTTGAAGAAGTGTATTTTATATTACTTTCAATATCTTGGCAGCATAAAAATTAATTGTTGCAAAGGACTCAATTCAAATTATTGTACTGATCAATTTTCATGTTTAAATAAAAACAATGTTACATTACTAAAATGGATCAAAAATATAAGCATTACACTTTTTTCATACATCAATAGTAGTATACTTTTAAATAAAGAAAGCTACTTGGCATATCTTAGAATATACTTTATAAACGTAAAATATATTGTGATCAAATTTTTTTATTGACTTTATAAAATAAAATAAATTTTTACATGAAATCAATTATTTCATGCAATAAATTTCTAGTTAGGTAAAAAATTTGTTTACAAATATTACCAAATATCACAAAATGTATACAGAAATATATAAATAAGCTATTTAGTGAATTGAAAAAATCTCCTATAATATTCTTTTTATCCAATTTATGAATAAATAATAAGAAACTGAATTTTTATTACATATGAAATGCTACAAACAATATTTCGTAAGATTTTGCCAGTAGGATTGAAGCATTTTCGTATATTTGTATATCCAACATAGAATTGATTTCAATAATTTGTAATTGCTTTATTGTATATTTATCAAGCAAAGCTTCTTGAAAAATCTCTATAATGCTAATTTTTAGAAATAAATAATATTTAAAAGTTATTTGTACAATTTTCCTATAAAAACAAACAAAATCCTTTATTATAAGCTGAAAATAATTATAAATTTTTTATTATATTATTTGGTTAGTTTATATAATTTTATACATGCAATGTCACTTTATTGAAGCATAAAATATAAAAAGATTATCTATCATCTAAATGGCATATTTAAATGATTTTTTAAATGTGCACACTTTAATTAATAATTTAATTTGATTAACTGAATTGAATAATGGACTAATATAATAAATGCTGTTGAATACAATTTTTTAATCTACAGATGTTTATCTTTCGTTACAAAAAGAAATTTTCTATTTAGTTACGTATTAAAGTAAGAGTTCTTCCCATTGGAATTAATTATATTAACACAGTTTATACTCAGCACTGTTTTAAATCATATAATTTTTTAATTTGTTCAATACTTATATTGCTTATGTTACACTTACGAATGAAAAATTATGTAATCTTGCGATTTATTTTTTAACATCCAATTACATCATAGAAGAGAGATAATTGAATGAATCCGAGTTTATAATATAGTTTTGGATAAGTATACTTTTTTGTTCCATTGATTATCTTTACTTTTTCTTTTTTTTTAACAAAAATAAGCTTGTTATCTTTAACGTACTCGTTCTTATATTTTAAGCAGATTAAATAGTTTCATGCGATTTTAAGTAAATTTTCAAACTACTGACATATTTAGTTATGCCTTAATATTAAAATACAAAAACTACAGTTCAATTTTATAAATAATATAAAATAAATATAAATAAATATAAAATAACAATTGTTTACTTTGAAATATCGCAATAGAGAATCTTTTGATACCATTGAACATTTTACAAGTGATTAAATAGTTTAATTATACAACAGGTAAAAAATAGTATAATTTATTAATTAATAAATTAATTAAATTTATTTGATTATACAACATTATTTACATAAATAACAAGTAGGCTGAAAATCTCTCAGTCTTGCATAGAAAAATTTAATTTTAATATTCAACGTAGTTGCCTTCGAGGGCAATACAACGATTATAGTGGTCATATAATTTTTCAATACCACTTTTATAGTACGACTCCTCTTTAGCTTCAAAATATGCCTCAGTTTCCGTTATTACTTCTTCATCAGTGCTGAAATTTCTTCTAGCGAACGTTTTTTTGAGGTTGACAAAGAGGAAAAAGTCACTTGGGGAAAGGTCTTGCGAATACGGTGGATGGGGGAGTAATTCGTAGTCCAATTTATCCAATTTTGCCATTGTCTTCATTGATGTGTGAAACGGTGCATTGTCCTGGTGGAACAACACCCTTTCCTTCTTCAAATGGGACCGTTTTTTTTTTATTTCATTCTCCAAGCGCTCCAACAATGCTATGAAGTAATCGGCCTCGATCGTCGGGCCCTTTTTAAGGTAATCGATAAATATTACGCCTTGCGTATCCCAAAATACCGATGCCTTGATCTTTTCTGGTGATTGTTGACTCTTCATACGCTTTCGCCGTGGTTGATCGTTTTTTGTTGACACTCCGTTGGATTCCGAAGCCTGGTAATAGAGCCACGTTTCACCCATTGTTATATATCGACGGAAAAATTCGTCTTTATTGCGGTTGAGTATTGAAAGGCATTGCTTGGAGTCAACGACACGTTGTTGCATTTGATCGATTGTGAGCAGACGCGGCACCCACTTTGAGTACAGTTTTTGCATGTCCAAATATTCATTCACGATGTGTCCAACACGCTCCTTCGATATCTTCAGAGTCTCGGCTATCTCGATCAACTTCACTTCCCGGTCCTTTAAAATTATTTTGTGGACCTTTTTTATGTTTTCATCGGTGACAGCTTCTTTGGGACGTCCACTACGTGCATCATCTTCAACGCTCATTTCGCCTCGTTTAAATTTAGCGAACCACTTCGTAACAGTTGATGTTCCGGGTGCACAGTCCGGGTAATGTTTGTCCAGCCAAGCCTTGGTTTCGACAGTATTCTTTTTCATCAAAAAGCAATGCTTCATTAGCACACGGAATTCTTTTTTATCCATTTTGTTACAGTAAGTTACTTTGCTCACAATGCTATATCTCGATTGTCCTACAATTGTCAAAGGTCAAATTTACACGCTTATCACAAGTCTTTTAAAAGTTGGTACTAAAAAGAAAAAAAAAAGAAAAAAACAAAACAATAGTGTGAATGATAGTAACGCGATCTGTGTGTCAGGTTATGAAGTTTTCAGCCCACCTGTTCTATATAGTATTTTCTACCTTTTATTGACAATAATGTTCACTTTATAAAAATCAAATTATATTATTTTGACTTTTCATCAACTCCACTTGATTATTAAAATATATATTAATCGATTAAAAGGATTTTTAAGGTTGAAAACAATGCGTATTCAATTTAGATTTAGAATATGATATTTTAATGTAATAAATATATCAGACTTTTGTGATATGCTGAATTTTAAAGCAATGAAAAAAAAGTAAAGGCGTTCATAATTATTTTATATTTATTGTAGAAAAATTCTCTTAAAGTAAATCACCACACATACTCGTAATAATGTTATCAACTGCATGAGATCTGAATATTACATTTCAAAACTTAAATTAAACAGATAACCACTGTCAGCACAATAATAATACAATTCTAATGTGACGTTTATTCACGTCATGATATGCCTATTAAACGAATATATCCTTTCTCCTACGATTCAATTACATTATTTTTAAGCTGAATTTATAAATATATTTTTCTGTTTTAAAATTTAAAACAAAACTAGTATTAATGGCTCGAGCAAAATATTAATGCTCTGGTTATCAAATATTAAAATTAATAACATTCGCAAAAGTAATATACATTTGCTTTATACCCAGATAAATCTCGACATTATTATTAAAATCCGTGTAGACGATATTACTTATAAGAAAGGTGTTTTTAATAGAATTGTTTATTCAATAGATTAAAATATATTAAAAGTTGATTAGAATATAAAACTTTTATTATTGTATTGAAACTTTATTGTAATTTTACGTACGTAGATGTAAAAATAGCAAATAGTATGGTTAAAGCATTCAAAATTTACTTGCATCTTTTAATTATTAAATTTTAGTATTTTTGCATTGAATTATTAATTTAAAATTTGTTTTTAAATTATTTTACGTATAAATTCGAAAATTCTTTATTATTTTATACAATGTTTGAAGTAAATTTTTTTAGATAATTACAATACATACACTTTGTATATTTTTATATTTTATGTCAATATTTAAAAAATGAAAATTAACGAATAAGAATGCAATACATATTTGTAATATCAATGTATATTTAAATATGTATTATATTGAAAATTGAAAATGTTCTACCCATCAATTACATGTTAAAAAATCTATATATTGATTATGTTTAATATTTGTACGAATGGTAATAGTTTTTCAATATTGTTAAAAATACTCATTCAAGGTAATCTACTTCATGTTGAGAAAAGTACAATTATGGAGAGTAAAGGTTCTATTAATCTCCAAATCCAAATAAGGAAAAATAAATTTAATAGATAATTTCAAATTCTATGAATTTCAAAGAAGATAAAACCGGTTCGTTTTATCAGAAAAAATTATATTTCAAATGTTTTCTAAATATGATTTTAAAATATTTGTGTTTTTGAAAGAAGATTTTTAATCTATTTTTAAGTTCCTCTGTATAGAGAGTTAATATATTAATTATGTACAGTGTAAGGGGAATTTCCGATACGTCTAACAAAAGAAGAGTGAATCATAAAATACTCCCAGTAAAAATAAACTTCATAAATTGAAGACCACTCCCAAGGACAGTAGTCATTTATTAATAAAATAAAATATACGAAGTCGAAAGAAAGTCGCTGCAACAACTGTTTATTGCTTAAATCGAAAAATGTTATAATACAATAATTTAAAAAAAATCCTCAGTCTCCTGTACATTTGAATGTTTTAGTGATATTTTCACATGTCATAATTGCAGTATATTGCCTATAAACAAAAGTAGGCGATCGATCAAAAGTACCCTTGCCAACAAATATCCTGTTATTCTCCAACTGCGAGAGAAAAGCAAGAGTTAGTGTTAGACTTCGCATCGTGATGAATAGTTATTTACGATAAGTAGAAAGTGATTTACCTTGCAGAAGTTACACGTGCATCATATGTTTCTTCAATGGTGAACAAGTAATTTTATTGTAGTTTCGCATTGAAATAATGTTATTGGTATGCTTGGATGCTACATCATGGTTTTTTATTAATACATTTTGTAACACAATCTTTTGTTACATCTACTTCACACATATTGATGAGATATATCTCTCTTATTTCGCGATCATGAATATTGCGACTGCGATAAGTATCTCACAAGCCACAATATTCATTGAAATCATAGCAGATATTGAAATGTTAATCGTAGGAACATAATTTGCACTGATGCCGCAATTTTCAAGACCATTGCAGTATGAAATTACATTTCTCAGTTGCTCATATGTAGTGGTTTTGTGTCTACGTATCCTTATTTTTCACATCTACGCACGCCCTTTTGCGATTACGAGTGGTCATGCGATAATCAATAAATTCACCCTCACTAAGTACCAACCTCCGGATATTTATTTTTTGATACCTAAAACTTTGTTTAATATCATACATTCCACACATACACACACACACATACATATATACGTTTATGACATATATATATATGTGTGTGTGTGAATTTATGTGTAAGAATATAATTATGATAAATGTGCTCTTCATAACAACCTGTGAAAGTCGAGATTCACACGACTGAAATATATTAATGCGATAATTCTCACCAGCTTAAGGAAAATAAAATCCTTAAGAATTATTTGTGAAATCAAGTAGTTCTGCAATGCATTAATATTTATAAAGAAGCGTAGGAAATTTTTAATACAATTTTCAATAAATTCTCTATTAAATTATAAGAGAATATGAAAACTAAAGTTTAAATAAATTATAAAATTTCAATATTCAATATCGATTCAAATATTGAAAAATGACATAGTAATATTTCTTTATGTATTACTAAAATTTTTCATACAGCTGATCAAAGGAAAATACATGTTTTACTTATATTTTTTTAACGGATTTACAAATTTTTTTTACGTATAATTAATTAATTATACGTAATTATAATTAATTACGTATTGAATAAGATTTTTTTTTTTATATATTTTACCATTTTTAAAATAATAAAGCGTGTTCATTGTTTTAATTCTTACACCATTTTGATCCATAAAAATTTAATCTATTTCTTAACTCAGGCATGCATGAAATTGTATTTAGAAATGAATTTCATGCTACTTTAATCGATGATGGTTTTTACATAGTACCTAAAATTTTTATGAAGTTTTTCAAGATGGTAATTACCCGCAGGATGTGGCTTTTTAACGATAAGGGTACTTTACTCTTGTACAATTAAATTTTCTATAGTTTTGTAAGAATAAATATATTGGCTAATTATATTTGATCTTAGTCTACGCAAGGCTGCTCATGTTGAGATCGAGATAGAGCATGAACTTAAGTTCAATATTATGTGAAGAAATGTATTGACACGAGTTTCTTAAGATTAATTTGTTCACTCGTGTTCAAAGGCTTTAGATGTTTTGTATTCACAGCTGTTATATTCTTAAAAGTACATATTCTGTTTTATAAATATTTTAATTGGCAATTAATTACTGAGAAGATTTTTTAAAAGTTAATAATTAGTAAAACGTATTTTTAATTGCAAGAATATTTCATATTGTAGGAATGTTGAAATTAAAGTAAAATCGAATTATAAATTGATTATAGTTTATTCATTACATATTTGACGGCAAACGTGTTTGAAACTATCATTAAAAAATTCTTTAAGCTTATTAGTATTAAAAATATGTATTGTTTGTCTTTGTTGTATGCGATTCATTCGTATATATTTTTGCTAAAAAAAAAAAATGAAAGATACGCAAAAAATTTGCTGTTATAAATGTTTCATAATAATAAGAAATTTGAGGATTATATTTATTTTTACAGTAAATAAAAATAATTCATTAATTTTTTATCCAGTTGCTTTCAAATAACTGTAGGTATAAATACAAATATCAAATTCGTCCCAACGTTTCAAATTTTCATAAAAAATTAAAGCAATATGTGGATGTTTTTTACAATGAAGAATATGGAATAATTCTAAAATAATTCATGATCTTATTATTTCCATAAAACTCCAATTTATTTATTTGAAGCAACTTAATTGATCGATATACATATTGTAAATAATAAAAGCAATAATTTTAATGTAAAAGCATGAAAAAAACATATTTCGAGGTAAAATCGCTGCAAGCTGTCCTGGATTTCTCATAAATGATTGAACAATATTCCCAAATGTAACGTTGCAGTTGCTCCAATAAATAAATAATCGTAAACCATAATTTATGTGCAGATGAATATTGCAGAATCCCATGCATGAGTCTGCAAAAAAAATTAAAAATGTACACAAGTAGTATTTTGGTGTGCGACAAAACAAAAAGGCAAAGTTTCTTATGGATTTAACAGCTTTTGGCTACTTTCTAATTTTACTTTTTAAAGAAATTTGTTTCTAAAACTTTCAACTGCAGGAACTGGTCCATTATGATCATATGATCAATTGATTATTCATAAAAAAGCGCCATCTACTTGTAAACGATGGACAGTGCACAATTCAAAGTGGATCATTAGAGAAAGAATCGGCGGTGGAAGTGGAGTTTGTAAAATAATCGCCAAACATTCAAATAAATAAAGAAGACAGTATTCGAAATATTCGTATCGCAGTGGGAGTGTGCAATAAAACTCTTTTTTGACATTTCGTAGGTTGTAAGGGTAACAAAGGATCTCAGTCGAAGCATTTTTTAGAAGCGGATGAATAATAAGAGGAATATCTCGATGTTGTGATAGTCGTAATTGTTGAGGTTGTCCTTACATGTTTCTCCCACAACCTTTTGATTGCAATTTGAGGTTATAGTTCGACGGTTAACCTCTCCCACGTAGGCATATTTGTATTATGTGACAGTGCGGTCTTTAGGAACGTTTCCAGAGGTGGTAAGTGCTTTTGACGTTTGCGCGAAGGAAAGGAGGAAGGAGGAAAGAGAGAAGTAAAACGAAGAGAGGACGCTGCTGGACGCCATGATGGTAGGTGGAACCTGTTATCATTTGGTGGCAGCCGGTCATCTGGTCATTTAATGAATTGACCGGAAAAGCTCCCCCGAATGATAGTTCGCGCTACTCCCCTTGCCACGGTCCCGCATTTAAAGTGTAAAAAATGTTGCAGGACGGAATATGCGACACCGCTGACATCATCAATAATGTTCCCAGCAAGAAGGTACTCCTATTTCACTCCACTTATTTTTAATTGATTTGAAAGTGTTTTCTCCTCTGCTCCAAACTCCACTCTGGATTGTTAACTCTGAATATTGGACAAAGTACACCATTGAAATATTAAATGCATTTCTGTTGCAGACACTCTCCAATGAGTCCTCCTTAGAGCACAATGACAAAGCATTACAGATTGACATCTCAGATGCACTTAGTGAAAAAGATAAGGTTAAATTTACAGTACATACAAAGACGACATTGCCAGATTTTCAAAAGTCAGAGTTCCTTGTGGTAAGGCAACACGAGGAATTTGTTTGGTTGCACGATCGATTTGAAGAGAACGAAGAGTATGCTGGTTACATTGTAGGCTTTACTTATCATATGATTTTTTACACATTTATCATTATTTCAAGTGTTTTTTTAACACTTCAAATTGATTATAGATTCCTCCATGTCCTCCAAGGCCAGATTTCGATGCTTCCCGTGAAAAGCTGTTAAAACTTGGCGAAGGTGAAGGTAGTATGACTCGTGAAGAATTTATGAAAATGAAGCAAGAATTGGAGGCGTACGTTAAATATATAATTTATTTTTTATAATTAAGTAAATTAAGAATATATATATAAGTTTTCTTTTTTAGTGAGTACTTGGCAACATTCAAAAAAACTGTAGCCATGCATGAAATGTTTTTAACACGTCTTGCACACCATCCAGTTTTTAGAAATGATCATAATCTTAGAGTTTTTCTGGAATATGATCAAGATCTTTGTGTGAGAGGTTAGTTTTAGTTCAAAAAACATTTAATATTTTATATATTAAAAATAAGTTTTAAAGCTTTTTAGCTTATAATAATAATATATTTTTTAATATAAATATTAAAAAATTTCTTTATTTATTTGTATATTGTGGTATAAATATACTCTACATAATGTACAAGTCCTTGTAGATGTAAATATTATTAGTTTGAAATTGTCACAAAATTCATTTAATTTAGAAAAGTATTTCATTTTGTTTTTGTTTTTTTATGCATAAAATAAGAATGTTTTGTTAATGTTTAATTATTAGATTCAGTAGTAGACTACTGTTAACGTATTAGTACATGACATTAAAAAATTGGAAAAATTTCTAATACATTGTATTATTGATACAATTTTACATTTTTATTTTTGTACACAGGGAAAAATAAAATGGAAATGTTTGGTGGATTGATGAAATCGTTTTCTAAAACAAAAGATGAATATTACTTATCTGCCACAGTTAAAGATGTAAATGACTTTTTTGATCAAGAAATGACATTCCTTACGCAATATCATAATAACTTAAAGGAGGCCACAAGTCGTGCCGATCGCCAGACAACAAAGCATAAAGAAGTGGCTGATTCTTATATTAAGATTTCTTCAAATCTTTTACAATTAGCAACTACAGATACAGGAAAACTTGAAAAATTATTGACCAAAATTGCTGAAACTTTTGAAAAACTTAGAGTAAATATTTATAGAAAGTTTTATTTTTATTTTTAATATTTTTTATATTAATTATAAATTTATATATTATATATAAATATTTATACAAATTTTATTCATATTTTCTAGAAATTAGAAGCTCGTGTAGCATCTGATGAAGACTTAAAGTTGTCAGACACTTTGCGTTATTATAAGAGGGATACATCAGCCGGTAAAAGGTTACTCATTCGAAGGTTAAAAGCATTACATACATACGAAACAGCAAATAGAGCTTTGGAAAAAGCACGTGCCAAAAATAAAGACGTCCATGCTGTAAGTATTATTGTATTTTTATATTCATTTTAAATTACATTTTTCTTTCCCAAAATTATTCATCAATTTTTTACATTATGAAATATTTATAAGTATTTCCGAAAAAAAGTATTAGTAATCATAAGCTTACTTTTTATTATTTTATTTGACACACATTAAATAATAAATTTAATTATTTACAATGACTAATTTAATTTTTCTTGATCTTAAAGGCATTGGAGGTTGCAGAGGTGTGTCTTTTTTATATAGAATGAAAATTATTGTTGTGTAAATTTATTTTTATAACTATTATTTTTAAAATTTTTTAAAAATTCATTTGAGTGGGTTACATCCTATTTTATAATTTATGATTTTATTGAATATTTAGATTTTAGTTTTTTTATAAGTATATATGTTTGTAATTTATGTAGCATGTATCATACCATTTTCTGCATGCTATATTTGCTTATGATAGATATATTTTAGTTTCTTCATTGTCTGTTGAAAGTAAATAAAGGTTTTAATTTAGAACAAAGAGATTTTTAAGTTTTACTAACATGTTATTAATTTTTTCCATTGTAGGCAGAACAGGCTCAGACTGAGGCATGTACAAAGTTTGAACAAATGTCGGAAAAAGGAAAAGAAGGTAAATATTTATTTATTTTTTATGTCTTTGAATATTTTTTACATGATTAAATCTTACTTTTTATATTTTTTATATTCAGAGCTTATTAATTTTAAAACAAGAAGAGTAGCTGCCTTTAAAAAGAATCTTATTGAGCTTACCGAATTCGAAATAAAACATGCAAAGGTAAAATTATAAATAATTTTGAAGATTATTTTTCGTTAAGAATAATTAAATAAATATATAAATTTATTTTAATTATGTATTGTAGGGCCATGCAGAAATACTGAACAAATGCTTAGCAGCCCTTCAAAATGAATGATTTAAACATTTTAACATGGAGCCAATGAGGCCCCTTTATAAACAAATTGAATAAATACAAATAATGATGTATTTAAAAGATTACAGTATCATTATATTGTAAAATATATATTTTGTTATTCTAAGCCGCATTAACGCGCCAAATAAAAAGTTAAGTCCTGAGAAAAGTAAGATAATTAAGTATGTCGAATGATTGTATCAAAGGGTGAATGAATTTTCTATATTGTTTACAAGCTGTAAAAAGCTTCAAAGCTTAGATTTTTTATTGCTAGAAATATATTTTTTCTTTATAAAATGCGATCGATATTTGCATTTAATAAACCTTTATGAAATTTTATTGCGTATTGCATTTATGAATCTCCTTATATAGTTAAATCTTTTTTATTTGTTATGTTTATCGACCATCATTCTTTATATTATGTAAATTAAAAAAAATGGAAATGTATAAAATATATATAAATTTACACATATAATGATAATCTTCTATGCATATTATTAATGTTTTAATTGATAGAATACAATAAAAATGTGAATTCAGAATTTGTATTTTAGATTATTTAAAACACAGCCCTTAAATAATTATATTTTATAATATTAAATAAGCATGTAAAATGAGTAAGGTATATAAAGAAATTGGCAGCTAATTTGAAGGTAGTGAAGAAAGTAAGTAGAAGAGTTGTCAATGGTTTCGCATTATTTTTATTGAATCGAATCATTTTTTCTATAATACATGATTGCAGACATATATTGAGAAATTCTTGAAGTTGCAAATATCTTTTAATCTTTTGAAAATCTTTTCAAATTCCATTTTAATCTTATCGTATATTTATCGTTCTTATATATTAATATTAACAGACTCTACGAGTAGCCTATGTAAAGGCGTGTGCACAGCAAAGCACAAATATTTTATATTATTTTTTTTTTTTTTTAATTAATCTAAATATTTCGTGTTTGTACAATTTGTGAGTTGCTGCGCACACCTGTTTAACTTAAATTTCTTTCGCGCCTTCATTTCTTCTGTCAAATAATGTGAATTCATTGGTTGAATAAATATTTTTTCACAGTATGCAATTTGTAATAATAAATTGGCGGAGATATGCTTAATAGAAAAATTCTCCTAAAAAAATTTTTTCGTATTTTTCATTGTTTAATTTGTTGACTTTCGTTTTTAACAAAATTTAAAAATACCCTTTTCGCTCCTACATCCATCTGTGTTATAATTTTTCACATTTATACTTTTGCTATTTAAAATTTTAATTTCTCTCTCTCTCTCTCTATCTTTTTTTCTCTCTTGCTTCTTATTTCACATTCGTTCAGAACTTGAATTGTTATATTTAATATTTCAACTTATTTAAAAAAATCTTTACAATTTGTGAACTATTAGATTTTTACTGAGACAATTCGCTTTAATATATATATTTATAATTGAGAAATTTAATTAATTGTTGGTGGTAGTATTAGTTATAAAAAAAAGAAAAAGAAGAAATTATATTCAGTTATGTTAAATACGTGACAAAGCATTATAAATTGTAATTTTATTTATTTATTTTACTTGAGATTCATATATTTAAATAAAATAAAATATGTTTTTAAATAATTTAAATAATTATATTAAAATATTCAAAAATTTTAAAATCTTTGTACAAAGTTATAATTTTATCGTATTCAAATAACCAAATATTGAATAATATATTTAATGTTAACAATATAACAATCTTATTATACCATATCATTTCTCTATGATATTTATTTCTAAAATAGGTGTTAATTAGATGGCCAAATATTTTTATAATTTAACGCTAATAATATTTCTTTATTTTTGTTTTAATAAAAAAAAAATATATATATACACCTCAAAATAAATGTTTGATACAATCGGAACAAGAAACTTCTCGGCTTCAATAAAAAAGAATACGTGTATAAAAATAACAGAAAATTCTAGCAAAAGTAATCCTAGAAGAGAATGTAGAAAAGAGAAAACTCAATGATAAACCATCGTTGCTTAATCAATGGCTACATTCGTTCTTTTTCTCCAATAAAACATTAAAAAAGACATCCGATATTAAGAGTAATTCCTGAAACAAATAGGATGATACATTTGCGTTTGTGTAATAATCTTTTTCGTGCTGAAAAGGAATTGATTGAGTATATGTTATGTATATCCTTGAAATATTAAAAAAAGAAAAAAGAAATTTTTTTTTGATTTTATATTGTTTGTATTTACTTCAAATTCCATATCATAATTGCATAATGTCGATTTAATAATTTGAGTTTTCAAGCCCATTTGATCTCATACGATGAGTTTTTTTATTATTTATTTCCCTTTTGATCTTTTGTTTTTTTATTGTATTTTTTACAATGAGCTCTTTTGTGAATTTGTTTTCATTTCTTGTAGTAATTCAAATTTAAAAAAGCTTTTAATAAATAATTTTCTTTCAATTTTGTATTCATACCGATTAATTTTTACGATTATATGTTTTAATTTTACTCTATAATATTTATTGATTAATTATTATTAAGAGATATTTCATATATTATAACTTATATTCCATTATCGTACATCATTGTTTATTTGACATAGAAAAAATTAAAATAAATGGTCTATTATATTATAAAAATTTTACTTATTTTATATAAGATTTATTATTTTATGTTAAGTGTATTTATGAAAAATGATTTTCCAATTTTTTATAACAGTAATTTTTTATTCCGGTATTTCCATTTCAAATAATTTTATATTCAAAACATGTCATTTTTTCATTGATAAAAATTTAATTATAAAAATATAATAGTACGTGTTATTGATATTTCTGTACAACTTATTTCTTTAAATGGTAATTATAATATATTTTAATTTTATTTTATTATATTTTTATGAAAATAATAAAATAATAAAAAGTTTGAAAGTAAATAAGAATAGTAGATAAAAGTTACTATTTATTTTACAATTACTCCAAAAATTTAAAATGTTTTAAAAAATTTGTTTCATCTGAGTTTAAAAGTTAAAACAATCGTATTTTGAAAAGTTACTTGAATTTTTTTTTGCATAACCAAAAGTAAAATACATGAACAGAAAAAGCGAATGTAACACGGAGTTGAAAGTCTCTCTATTTTTTTTTTTTTTTATCCACATTGAATCGAAAACTTATATTTCCCAAAAATCAATGAAATCCCATAGTCTGTGCTTTTCTGTCAGCTTATATTTTCCACTTGATTTTTCTACTTTTTAGTTGTTGTTTTACATTCTTACACTTGTAATAAATAAATAAAAATAAATTTTGTTTAAACTACAATAAATTTAATTATATAAAATCAAGGTACATAATGTTTACTTTTAGATTATTATAAATATCGATTAATTAAAACGACATGAAAATATAATATTACTGTTAACTCCGATGATATAACTATAAAGCTTTTTGTATGAAAATTTATTTGTATGTTAAATTGTAAGTTAAATAAATTTTATAAATATAAAAAATTCTTTGCTATTTTTCTTTTTCATATTATGATGATCAATAAAAAAAACAATGTATTCTTTATTCTAATTAAGAAAATTACGGAAGTTTTCAGTTTATTACGTAAGTAAATTGCTTAAAAGAGAATATAAACAATTCAATCTAATTTTTTTTATTTACACTAAGGTATTTAATTATTTAATTATTAGTAAGTTATTAATGTAAAAAATTTGAATTCTTTTTAAAATATTTAATTAATTAGATGTATCAATTTAAAGAATATTATATTGACTTTATTTTACACACTTAATGTATTTATTCACGATTTTTTTTCAATTCATACAAATATGAATATAAATTAATTTATAATTACCTACATATACATAATTATTATGATTATTTAATTTATATTCCCTCAAATCATGAGTTTATTATATTCGAATCTATCCTAAACTAAAGATAAATGAATGTTTGATGAGGATATATGATTAATACTTTATCATAGTTTTTATTTATTTATAGTTTTGTATGATTTTTATCTGAATTTTTCACCGCGAGTTTATGGTTTTAGGAGTCATTTAAATAAATAAGTGTATGTACATATATTTTGTTGTATTTATTTATCACGTTATAAATTAGTCTTGATTTTATTGTATTTTTTATTTATATCAATAACAAAAATTTCGTCGATAATTATTTATTTAATAATTATTCGATTAAAAATTTGAATAATTAATAAAATGAAACACGTAAAATGATTAAGTCGATTACATTTTTTTGTATATTATACATTTTTCTATTCGATATAGATTGATTTTTTTAGAAAAATTATATTTTATTCATGAGTTAGTAGATTATTTTATAATCATATTGATATATTAAAATATTTAAAAAAATAAATTTATTAAATCAATCTAAAGAATTTTTCTGTTTTTAAAGATTACTTATACAAAATTTTTACTTATCTGAAAGCTGATAAAAGAACATTTTATAATATAATTTGCTACTATCTGATCCAATTTTAATATACTTAAAGAGGATTTAAAAATTAATATATTTTTAATGTTTAATTACAAAAATTTTCCATGAAAAAAAGTAATTTCCAAAAATGGAATCCTAAATAAATATATAAAACAATAAGAAGAATTTTTATTTTATGCATAATGTAAATGTATATATATGCACATATTATTCATAAATATAGATTACTAATACTTAAATTCATTAAAAAAAATAAAAATAATTTATATATTTGATTGAACAATTATACTTTATAATTGAAATGATTTTTTAATCATTATGACTTTACAACATGTATATAATGTATACATTATGATCAGTTATTATTTTAAATTATTCAAGCTGTTTTTAAACTTGTTAAATATTTTAATAACGTAGCGTAATGTATGTCATATAGTTTATGATATTATCTATATGTGGTTGTTTTTTTTAATTTTGTTAATTACAACAAAATTTTTAGGTGAATATAACTATAAATCATATAAATTTAATGAAAGTATTCATACTTGTAATGGAAAATAATAACAATAACAAAAGCAATTACATTAATAATAATTGAAAAATAAATAAAGTACAATTTTATTACAATATAATTTACAGTTTATTGAATAAAATATTATTCTTGTATATTGTGTTTTAAATGCTCATTTTAAAGATTTTACCAGTTTAATGAAAAAGGGAACTCAATAATAAATAAAATATCGACTATTTCGAATTTACCCAAAAAGCTCACTGATTGTAAGTCGTAATTTCATTTCATCCAACATGAAATAATAGGAGAATAGGAAAAGGGAAACAGAAAAGCGCTAGGAATAACATAATTAATCCTAAAATTTGTATGATAGTTTACAATGAGTTTTCTTTTCTAATCTTCTCTATAAATTTTATACACAGCTCTTTTTAAGTTACCAAAATCAAATAAAATACAAATAAAATATTTTGTAGAATTTAAAGAAATAATAGAGTAAATTATCTGAAATTTGTTAATTTGAAATATTTACAGTAATTACGTTGTACGAAGCTGTCTGCTTTTAATCGTAGTCGATTCGCTCTTTTATATTTGATAATTAATAAAATCAGCCAATCGTTTAATCACTTATGGAAACAATGTAAAAGTATAATAAATATTTACTCTTTCTCTGTCTCGTTCTCTCTTTTCTTACATACTCATTCTTTCATTATCTTATTTGACATTTTCTGCTATATTTGTTGTTGTGATGACATTTATCATTCAGGCGCTTTGTCAGTTGCTTGATTTTGCGAAATAAAATGAAATTTACTGAAATAAAGTAGCAACTATGTTTGAAATATGTCAAAATCCACATGTTTCTCAAGATATTGATTTACTTGTAATTTTGAACCAATAGTTTGAGAAAAAGAAGAATACATTTTTATGTGTGAAATAAGTTTAATAATTACATTTTGAAGTTTAGAATTATTTAGGAAAATTCATGAATAGCTTTATTTTTATGTTAGTATTAGTGATTTTTTTACATTAACCGAATAAGATTTGTCGTAAATATAAGTTATTTTAATGATATAATTTTAAGTAATTGTAATAATGATATTCTTTGAAATTGGTCGTATAAAACTTTTTAATAGCGTATAATATTATGAATGATTAGTAATTGAATAAAATTATTTTTCAGGGCTTGCATAGACATTGAAACTATCAGATAAAAGAAAAATGATCAATAACACATTTTTATGGTGGTCTTTGTATTTAAAAAATTATTGCGCGCGTTATATGTATGACTTTAGTTGACCAATTTGTTATGAGTTTGCATTGTAAAAATCAATATTGAACAGATATTCCAATTTAATTTATGATAAAAAAGTATAGTTTTTAAGAACCGCTAAATTAGGTACAAAACATAATTAAGATATTCAGAACAGAAAAATCTCGACATGTTGAGTTTCATTATTATTCGTTAAATAAAGCATCGTAAGCTGATAATTTGTAACTAAAAAGCCCTTTTTTCTCAATGGACCGAGAGGGAATTTCAATAAAGGATGCATCCGACATTACGCCGAGCTTTAGATAATGTCTTCTATCGCGAGCCGAGATTTTTAAAAGCTTCTGGCCTTTGTTTGGCCTGTACATACTCAGACATGGCTCTCCATTTTTTTTTTTTTTTTTTTTTTTTTTTTTGCATTACTCGCATACACACACACATGCAGTCACACTCTGTGTCTATCTGTCTGTCGGTTTCCTCTCGGGTCGTATGCTTACTTGTGTGTGGGTTTCGGGACAGTTGCGCATGCTTGTGTACGTGTGCAAGGGCGAAAGTTCATGAGGGCGTGTGTGTGTGTGTGAACGATACATCACCGTGCCTAAGCACACAAAATTTCCTCCCGCACTCGAAAAAACAGCCACGATGCATCGTCCTCCTCCTCCTCCTCCCCCTCCCCCCTTCCCCTCGCAGTTGCAGTGCCACAATTAAAAAGGCGCAAAACGCAATTTACACAGTTCGAACAATGGACAGTAATAATGTTATCGCTCGTACTTGACAATGATAATTTTATACGACACGATTGATAGCGCAAACATTTTTCTTCTTGTGGATTCCTGGTGTCGGTGTGTGTCTAGGCTATATGAGTCACTCGGACCGTCCTCGTATGTAGTTTAGATCGGTGGCGTTGGGGCTGTCGCGGGTTTATCGCGAATCGTCGACCAGCAACAGCATCTGCAGGGACAGTAGCACCAGGAGTGAAACACTAACTTGGGAACCACCCGACGTTTTACGGCGCAGTATCGCGGCCATTTTGTCACCTGCAATAATAAAAACAAATACAAAATATAGAATTATTCATTGTAATTTTTATTCACGGAAGACTCTGATTTGAATATTCGAATTTTCTTTGTACTTGCTGTTACTGGTTATTTACCGTACAAATGACTAAATAGTCTGTAATTGCAAATAATGTTCTGTTTATTCAAATATATTCTTCCATTAATTGATATTGAAAATTGAACGAAAATGTTTTTTTGTTATATTCAGCTTTAAATTTTCTTATACATTGAATTATTCATGTTTTTCACATTTGGAATGATGTAAGAGTCACCTGACCAAATTTGAATGCTTTTATTATAATTTTGTGATTTTAAATTACGTTTATGCTTTAACACATTTGCATAGTTATGTGTATGCTATCAGATTTGAAGTATTAAAAGCGATTTAATATGTTTATTAATAATGGAATTTTTATTTGACAAATATACAAATATTTGATAATTAAGTATTATTTATTTTAAAGTATTTCATTTTTCTTTCAGATTATATAATTTTTAGTATTTAATATTCACAATGATATTTATGGAACATTAAAATAGTAAAGACACGTAATTTAAAAAAATGAATTAAATCTTAAAGAATTTACTTTATTTATTAATTACACTATGTTTTTAAATTTTTTATGTCTATGTTTTAAACGCATCATGATCTATACGAATATTTTTTAAAAAGTGTAATATTACATTTCTTTTTATGTATAAAATATGGCTGCTATTAAAAAATTTTTTTTATTTATTTATTTAAATGTGCTATTAAAATTTGAATAATTCAAAGTATTAAAAAACAAAATAATAATAAAAATAAATTGTTTTCTTAAAATGTATACTAAAGTTTATGGAATTTTTTTAAAAGAAATTTCATTAATACTAGTGTTGTATCAAATTTTAGTTTACAATACAAAAATAAAATAGGTAGAAGGACATAATAATTGAATTTTATTTTGTTAAAAGTTCGGTAAACAAATTTATGTTTGTTTACATGCTCCTTTCTTGAATATTATTACATCATCAGAATTTTATTATGTCTATATACAATGTACAAGTTTATTACAATGTCATGAAAGATGATAAATATTATTCAGCATTTTATCATTGACGAATATATAATCAAAACAGTTATTAAAATGATATTATACGCATTTAAATATATGGAAAACTACGTTTCATTTGAAATACAACGTTGAGAAAATGTGCGGATTTTGAGAAATTTAGCAAGAGGTTTTGTTCGTAAAGTGTTTTTTTTGTTGTTACGGGCGAATGATAGTTAAACATGAAAAATTTAAATTTTCAATTCACGTGAATCCTGTAATGCGATTACATTCTTGATTGTCTAACTTTCCGAGTTTTGCTTCACCCATTCGAGTTTTCAACGAGTTTCCACATACTCGAGGGTTATTCCATGCTTCAAACTTCTTACATTTCCTTTCTCTTGGATGATCTAACCATCGCCTTGGTTGTCTTCTATTCTCTTTAGAATGACATCCTGATTCTCTCCGATTTGTTCGAATGATTTGAGAAATTTATATTTGTCTTCTGCAGTACAACTTTTTGTAAGAATTTATTTTTCGATATAATCCATCATTCGGATTTTTTCTTTTAAATTTTTATATCACATTTTTAGGTGTATCTATCAAGCTATTTACTATGAATAAAATCTGTTTAGTAATAATAATAACAATATTAGTCGTGGAATAGAAAATTACTTATTATGCATCTATACATTTTGAACCGAAAATTTGAAATCATGCGTAACTAATTAAATTTCAATAATAGTTTTATATAATTTTAATCTGTTCAAATATTGATTAAACGTGCTTTTATAATTTATAGTTTTAAAATATATTTTATTTACAAACACAACATTGTTTTTCATGAAAATATTTACATTAAATCATTAAATACAGTGTAAACAAGAAAACGAAATTCAAATAGCTTAATATTATAATTTCAATTAATATTGCGTGAAATACCAAAGCAAATGAAAAAATTTTAACTATTTTATACCGAGACAAATAGAAATTATTTTACACGGTAAATTTATTTTCATTGCTTTCTGCTGATTAACATAAAAAAAAATAAAAGTATCAGTTCTAAAATCTGAAATAATCTTCTTTCTTTTTTTAAAAAATTATTCACGAGCACATCTAATAATCACTTTTTTTTATTTTACTTTAGCATATTACATTAATTTCTCTGTACGTCTTACCTTCTTTCTATTCTATATTTTTATTTGTTTGTTTTCTGTCTGTCTATCTGTCTGTTTCTCCTCTTGCTCATTCATTATTTTTCCACGTTCCGCTTTTTCGCACGATTTCTGGAGAAACTTAAGAAATTTCAAAGTTGGTTAAAATTGAGTACTCGGCGAATAGAATAGTACGGAATAAAGAGGAGAAGTAAAGAGAAAATAAATGAAGAAAAAAAAGAAGAATGAAGATACGGGATGTGGAAGTGTCGAACCGCTTTCCATTCTATGTAGAAGCTTTGAAGCTAGTCAGTTTGGAAAATGAGATTACGAAACTTTGTTTTTGGATTCACTTCTATAATTCAACGTATGATCTCTTCTCTATACTCGACCGTTTTTTCATCTTTTAAAGTTTTAATGATTTGATACTAATTGTTTGCAGCTAAAGTTTTGCAAGAATCGTTTATAAATGTAAATTTTAGTAAAATATTCAAGTTGTTTATTTTAATCAATTTTATTTTTAATTAATTAATATATTCGATAAAAAATAATGTAATATGAAGTAATTAATTTAAAATTAGTTGCAAAGACTGATGTTAGTGGTAGTAGATCGGAGGAGACAAAGGTAAAGAAATTCTTAAAATCAAAGGGAATAATTTAAATCTTATTATAGAACAACTAAAATTTTGTTGTTTTAATTAAGTTTAAATAAAGAGAATTATCATATTATAATTATTACTTTAAAATTTGATTAAAATTCAATTATCCGATTCATCTGAATAAAAAATAATTACTTTAAATTAAGAAGAATGAGAAACAATTAAAAAGACTTTCAACCATAAATTTTATTTAAATACATTTCTTCAATTTAAAGAAAATTGATTCTTTCACAATGGGAATTATTTTGTAATAAAGTTAAAATACGAAGGTTTGATGTTATACCATTACCGTTATTGAATTACTTCAAGCTATTCGCTTTTAAAGATTTTAGTGTCAGTAATAAATAATTCTTCACATTTCAAGAATATTCAAGAAAATTTAGTTAGTTTTGGTAATGTAAATTTCTTCTACTATAATTATTTTATATAACTATAGTTTTCTAAAATTAAAATTTCATTTAATGATGTATTGAATATTACTAACTGTGTTTTTTGGCTTAATTTGACTATTAATTTATTCATTTTAAATTAGTATAATTCATTACATTACTATATACTCCTAAGTAAATCTTGTGAAAATATTTTATAATCAATAAATTTATTAAATATTGTTTGTTCTTATTATTTTACAATTTAATAAATTCATTATATTTACTTAAATAATATAATATATAAATTTTATATAGATAAAGAAAATCATTTATAAAACACGAGAATTATCAATATCTTTTATAAATATTTCAGACTATTAATTAAGGAAATTAATTATTTTGAGTCAGAAATTAATTTTTATTATGTAATATAAAAATTTTATATAATTATATATACATAATTATATATACACGCATCTATCAGACACCGTAAGTAATTTTAACTTTTCACCGAATGGATTTATTTTAAAGAAAGTTTCGCAGTTATTCTTCCAGAAATTTTTTATTTTAAAAAGTCTAATGATTTATTACAAACAGAAATTAAACAAAAACTATATTTTAATTAATATAATCTTAGGTTAATAATATGTATTTATCTGATAATATATTATGTAAAAATGTATATTTCATAGAATTTTTAGGATAGAAAGAAATTTAAATCAAAACTAGTGATGATAATAACTGTTAACAAGATAATTGGCTGTTTATATAGAGTTTACAAAATAAATTCCAAGTATGTACTTAAATATTTTTATTATTCTTTTATTTTGTGGTGACTTATTAAGAGATTTAATTGTAAGTATCAAATGTAATATGGATGTTTGTATGTGTTGGTATTTTCATGATGTATACATGAAAAAGGATATTCCAAAACATAATTTCCAATCACCGATATTATAATTAACTAAAAACTAATTAACATCAGCAAGCAATAAAACGGATAATAACAATAGTTAATGTAGATAGATATGGTAAATTTATATCAAGTCATTGTAGGCTTTAGATATGCGTCATCAGTAACACATGTAATCATGTCCATGTTGGAAGAAGTAGACATCATGTACATAATTTGTATTACATTTTAAATGGAGGCTCAAAGTTCATCACCTTGCAAAATAATAGGAACAACAGATTTAGGTCAAATAGTTATAACAGATATGGATGACAATGATAATGTGAGAAATATGAAATGGAAATACTAAAAACGAGGTGCCGATTAAGTTTGATACAGAGGTAATAACAGAAGAAGCAGAAACAAAATCGAGTACTTGGTTTCTTGTTGTCGGTGCTCGTTTTTTCTTTCTTTTCACATTTTTATAATAATTACTCATGCATTATTAATTTTCTCTTGAATAGTCATGATTTCAATTTTTTGTTGTTGTCAATTTTTTTAATTTTAGTGTAAGTTCTGAAAAGATTCTATTGAATTCAAATGTTAGTTCTTATATATTTAGTTTTTATAAAAATTAAATTTACTTTACGATTGAAATTGCTAAAATTTTTTTACTGAAAATACTAAAAAATTAATGTTGAAATAATATTCTTTTATTCCTTAAATTGAAAAATTTAATTTGTCACTTAAATTTTTATTCATATTCAATAATGTAAATATGCCAAATATTTTAGATTATTTTTCGGTATATTGGTTTTCATGGCACGATAAGTATTCAAGGAATATTTTGAAATGAAAAAAGTATGTCATAAATAAACTACATTAACATTTTTAGGTATTAACAGATTGTAAAATATTATATTTTGTATGAAATAAGTATTAATAAGTATTAATGTAATAATGAAAAGCTCAATATGAGAATTACTATTATTTTAATGATTGAGAAATATATTAAAAAATATATTTTAACATGTATATGATAAAATGTTATTTTTTAAATTTATTCATGTATTCGTTAAGTTCTTAAATAATAACTGATGTACATTAAAATTATAATATATTGAGGAATTTATTAAGATTGAAGCTTTATAAAGATGCAAGATTAAAATTAAAAATATTGAAAATTTAAACTTCAGAAACTTTAAAATAAACTTAACCATTTTTGCCACTAGTAGCATAATAATTTAGATTCTTATTTAGTTATTACATCAACTTTCTATAATGAATAATTGAATTTTCGGTTATAATAAAATTCGGTTATAATAATTTGTTGCACGATGTAAAATCTAGAGACTTATTACGGATTATTGATTGAAAAAAAAAGATTTAAATATTGTTCCAGTTGATTATCTAAAAAATTCCCGAATAAAATATAATTTTCTAGATAATAAACTAGAAGAATATTTAAATCTTTTTTTTTTTATAATGTCAAAAATAAGTTGAAATGTCCTATAACATTTTTAACCTGTTCCATACATTTTATGCCAAATTAAAAGAAACAAAAGCGTTACTTCAGTTTAAAAAAAATAAAATTTACTTTGAGTATGTATTAAATAAAATTTTACCCGAATGATTTTGTCAGAGGGCATCTTTAATAGGATCTTCTATTTAAATAATGAACTAATTAAAATGAAAAAGTTAACAGCCGAAAGTCTATTATGAATGAATAAGTGCCAACATTCATTTTTTGTTTTATTATGTACAACAGGGAAGTCAGTGAGCCACAACAAAATCATTGTACTGCGATTGCACGAGTGCTTGCTCAGCGTATAAAGTGCGTGGGTGGTAGTAACGCGCACTCCGGTTAATTGGAAATCAAAGTTGCAACTTGTAAAGGGAGATTTTAATAATTTGTGTGCGATATGGCCAAACATTCGATAATGCTAAAAAAATGTTTATCAATACAAACACTACACAGTGTATATTTTATGTATGCTATTAAATTCAATTGTACTTGTTTCCAAAGGTGTGTGAAACTTTGGTCTGACGGGAAAAGAACATTTTCGGGTACACCGAGTGGGCTAAAATGTATTTCCAGTGTACATAGCATTTTAAAGGTTATTAAAATTTATATTACACGTTGAGGGAAAATGGTTGGTAAATGATTTATTAATATGAATGAATATTTATCATTATTAATTTATTTTATTAGTTAATAAATATAATTTGGTATCAAATATGCATACACGAGTAAATTCAATTTTAGAGACAATTTGAAGTTTCATATTATGAGTTGTTTATGACTGTTTATATTCAATCTAAATCAATATTAAAACGGAATTTTTGATGTCAAACTAACTTTTCGGTTTTTCAGAAGGTTTTTGCTGCAATAGCACTAAATTTTCATGTTACCAAAAAATATAATCCTTCTTTTTTTTCATGGATATTAATGCCTTAAATTTTAAACTAACGTTTATTTAATTTTAATCATAAATTGTTATCTTTCTTAAAATTTATTCGGTTAGTCATGAGCCAATTAATTTTGATTGAATGGCATTGGTTTTTGGGACGGTAAGAAAGCAGCGAAACGATTGAAGTAAATAGAATTGTAAAAGTATTTCTTGCTTAATTTTCTGTAAGTACTAAACTCTTTTACATAAAAGAGACATAATAGTTGAATTAAGCTAATCTTTTAGTATTCTGTTCTTTCGGTCGATTTCTCGTTGTTGACCCTATTAAAATAATTCAACCATTTAATACTTGCTGTTTAATCCATCTGTACGCGCAGGTACATCTTCAAAGCTTCAAAGCTTAATACCCGAGACTATGGATCTCGTTTGCAGTTAATTATGTTCATTAGCAGCAAATTATTGTGAAACATCAGCTAAAAGATTGGTCATGTACATAAACATAGGTATTCTGGAATTTTATTGAGTTAGTACTCGGCTTTTATCATGGTTTGTTAACAATTTAAATAACTTAAATCACATTAGATTTTAGTTTAATTATTGTCAATAAATTTGTATAGAGAATTTAAATACAGTTATCTCACAAAGTATTATTATTGAATAAACATTTTCTTTTTACAATCTTGTACATAGATTGTTTTAATTTCAATTAAAACTTATCATCAAAATTTTGATCCAATGTGGATGGAAAATTAATATAATATTTCAACTATTGATATAAATATAATTATTCGGATAAATTGATAAAAATAAATTAATTAACAATGTATTAAA
The DNA here is from genome assembly GCA_018907245.1 of Eupristina koningsbergeri. Taxonomy (NCBI): domain Eukaryota; kingdom Metazoa; phylum Arthropoda; class Insecta; order Hymenoptera; family Agaonidae; genus Eupristina; species Eupristina koningsbergeri. The sequence goes on along the minus strand of JACCHV010002783.1, from coordinate 36,175 downwards.
GAACTTGTAAATAGTTGTCAAAGTCATGTTAAATTCATTATATAAAATTTGAAACTATTTCAAAGCTAATTTGAAAATTTAATTTAAAAAATTTAAAGAAAGTTCAAAAGAATTCGAATTCATTTTTAAAAAGTTTTTTTAGTTTTTATAAGATATTTGAAAAAAATATAGATTTATTTAATTATATTAACAAGTAACAAATTTTTAATGAACGATTAAAGATTAAAGACAAAAATTAATATTTGTTTATATTTTTAGATTTAATCTCAAACCTCTTTATATATTTAACTTTTTTTATTTAGAGTACTATTTTATAATAAATATGAAAAAGATTGAATTTTTAAGTATCAATTTCATTTTTTTATTTCTTATTGAAATGATAAGTAAATGAAACTTGCAATAATATAGAAATGGTTTTAGCAATAAAACTGAGTTATTTTCTTACATAAATTAAAAAAAATGTATTCAAACCATGTATTAAATTTCTTTATTATAATGATTACTATATTAATAAATATTATGAAAGATTCATTTTAATAAAATATTGAATGTAGATACGTTTTTAAATTAAACTCGTATTTGATTTTAGTTATTAAATTTAAATAGCTTTTATAATGAATAACAATTTTATAACGTAATAACAATTTTGTTTCAGTAGTATACTAATCCATAAAAAATAAAAAATAACAATTATTTTAATTATTAAATTATTTCAATCATAAAAATTTTACACACAAAAAGTAATAATAATTATGTATTTAAAAACAAATTTTTTATCTTATATATAAATAAATAGGAAACTATTCGTATATATTAATATATAGATTTTTAATACAAAAAAGTAAATTTAGGTTAATCCTTAAATATGAAAATTTCGATGGGAAACGATTTTCGTAATAACTGATCGAAAGTCATTATGCTAAAATTTCAATGTATTTAGAAATTATATTATTAAAAATTTATTAATAAATAGTTGCAAATATAAAATTTCAATTTTTAATTTAAATCAACATTACATATACTGCAGATATGGGATCAAATTAAAATCGAGGTATCTTCTATTAAAGATTTTTAGTTATTAAAAAATTACATTTAAAATACAAATATTTATTTACTATTATTAAAAAATTGTGTTTAAAAGTATGCAATAAAATTTTATGCATTAATGCTATTATTAAGATGTACTATAAAATATATAAAAATATTTTTTATTTTTTTTTTATTATTACACATTTATTATTATATTGATACCTTCGAATTATAGTCAGTGCATTTTATATTAAAATACTTGCACAATTTTAAGCATTAAATTAATAAGACCAACAACAATTTTATGAAATAAAATTTTAAACCAATTGTCATTAGTAAAAAATACTAAAATAGAGTATAATAGGTTTACGATTATTTGCAATAATTTGAATAATTTTTAATAAATTATCTTTCACTTAAGTTTCATAAAATATTCACAATTTAAATAATTTAAAACGATTTCAAAAATATAATTTAAAGAATTTTTATAAAAAAATAATTATTACAACAAAATTATTATTACTTTTAAAATTATTTTTTATATATAGATATTTACAAAACTTTTTTAATTCATATATAATGAACGATTTTTTTCTCAGAAATATTTTATTTATATATTTGTTTATAATAAAAAAAATTAAAAGAAATAAATTTTGAAATATTTGAAGGTAAATTAGAGAATAATTATAGTGGATTATAATCAAAAGATTATATTTATACAGACAAAAAGAATTAAAATAATTATATCCATAACTTGTTATTTTATTTTGGCGTCAAAAGTCACTTCATGAAATGTCCTAAGTTTAGCAAAATAATAATTAGAGAAAAAAATAAAATTAAGTATTGTACATTTAAATTTTTTTAAGAAAAGTAATGGAAGGAGAAGTGTCTGCGTTTATTATTCTTAGTATTGTGTAACACTCAACAATCGCATGAGCGATTAACTGAAGCGAAACCATAAAAAAACGAAAAATCAAAAGTTGAAGACAAAAAACCAAATTCAAAAAGTAAAACTAAAGACAAAAGAATCCGCAAGAAAGAGTCATAATGTTTCTTTCACTCATCCTTTTACCAGTTGTTTCGAATGTTATCCTTGTTTCCTTTCTTGTGTTTTTGAATTAAGGCTGAACACTTTTTTATCATAGGTTTCTGTACTTTTTAAATCTTTGTTAATGTTCATCGATAACCGTCTTTGTGTGTTTTATTCATTGCACTTTTGTAATTTTGCCAGGTGACGAATGTTTGTATTGTAATACTTTCGCAATACTGAAGTTTAAATGTGACACCAAGTACTCGCGAGATGATAAAGATTGTTTTTGTGATTATTGATGTGCGTTATAAATTATCCTGGAAATTATGTCTGTATAATACTCAAATTGCTAATCTTCTTATTTCAAAACCATGTAGATCATATGGTAATTTCCTGTGAAAAATTATTTTTCTGACTCAATTAAATTTACTACTTCATAATTATATATTTCGTAAATACATTTGGTTTTTTCTCATTTACTATACTTTCTATTATTTTATATTCTTTTTCATTTATATTATGAAATTTTTATTTAATTTTTTTATACTTTCAGCTGAAATAAACTTAGCTAATTATAGAAGTCTATTTTCTTTTCAATTTTTATAAATCAGTTTTTAGATGGTTTCATATTATTTTCATTTATTCATGTTATTTTTTATCATATGATTTTATGTACTCCGAAGAGATATTTCTTTATCCAAGTATTTCTTAATTTTTTATTTTCCTATAATCTTTAGTGTTCTTCTTTACACTTAATCTTTTTCTACACTACACGTGTACCCCTTTTTTCTCGCCCTCTTCCTCGGGAAATTTATTTCTTATCATTAGTCTTTGTCTTTTCCGTTTTCACGAGACTAGTATCTGTATTTCTACATGGCAGTTACGTCTGGTCATTTAAAGAAAATAGCACTTGCTTTGTCACACCAATAAGAGTTTGTTGACTGTTTTCTAAAAATATCGGGTTGTCTTTGAAATTTGTCAAAGTAGTCCATGTATAAAGGATGTACAAATACATAAAAACGGGGTCCATAGAGGAAGCTGGAGAAAAATATTTCACTAGGGACATTGCGATGATGCAATATCATGTGAGGTAGTGGAGTTTTGTGAATTATCGGAGCTTTAAAACAAAACATAAAGCTTTTGTCTACACCAAACCCCTTATACTATTTGTCTTCAATAAAGGTGCATTTCTTTTAATCTTTCTTTCAAATTAAAAGATCTTGCACCCAAATAATCTAATTTACTCTACTGGAAATCTAGAACAATTTTCTCTATATTTTGTTTAAAATCATGTACGTAACGATGCACAGAACGAATTATCGATTAATATAATTTAAGCTATCAAGCTCGATGCATATGAATGCGCACATTTTTCCATAGTTTATGATTGAGTGGTGTGCGTGTGTAATAGTTGATAATTGCATTTATAGATGAATTTCAATGCAAAATGGTACATTTGAATTATCGAGTTCTCAACTAAGCCAACAAGCGTTCTGCTCAAATGGGTTGATCGACGTATTTCCCCTCTTTCCAGTATTTTCCTGTATTACTTTTTATTCGTTCTTGTTCACTTTGACGTTTTACGTAGTTTTCGATCAATAAGAATTTAGTTACTAAACTCGATACAATGTATCGATTTTGGTCTTCGATATGGTGTAAGTGTGGTTTATTAATCGCACTTAAATAATATTAAACCAGAAAAGTTTTATTTTTCTTAATTTTTGTGGGAATTGTATGTGCTAAAATAAAAATATATATGAATTGATATATTAAAGCGGTATGTTTATTCTTTCAAATGATACTTCTTTTATTGTATTTTATTGGTAATTTCACAAATTGAACTGTAAAATAAATGGCAATCGTTATTTATTGACTAACAAACATAGAAAATTTTGTTAAATCTTAAAGTTTATATCACGGTTATTTAGATAATTAAAATACAATCAGTTTTAACCTTTTAAATCAATTGAACAATCAGGTTAAAAGAGTTATGGGATTAGTTTATGTGCATTATATTAATTAAATGCTGTGAATTGTTTGCGCTTTTATCCTTTATAATACTACTTTTATTAATTAAATTAGTATATGTTAATTCTGAATATTTCAATGTACATAATTGACCAACAGAAGAATAATTAAAAAGTAAATAGGAAGAGCAAGATAACATAAATAAAATGGGGGAAAGAAAGGCAGAGGAATAAAGTAGTATTTTGCAAGGATGAAATATGCGTGAAAATTATTTGGTAATATCGTATAAAGTTTCGTTAACTTTACTTTGGAACTGTTTGTTGTGACACGTGTGCACTTGCATACACGATGAACTATTAGGCGATTTCAATTCGTTTGTTAAAAGTGTCAAATTACGTCCATTAAGTCCAAGGCTCCGAGTAAAATCTCGCAAATATTCTCACTTATGCATAAATACATTTACCAAGGCTCATTTAATGACATACAGAATATGTGCATGTATGCATATAAAATTTGCAATAACTTTCGACAGGCGAGAGAAACTGAATTGTAGAAATGTCTAAAGTAAGAGATAGAGAATGCCATGTTGATTGATGCATGTGAAATTGTGGAGTGAAAGAGAAAGTCTGAAAAAGAGAAGAAGAGAGAGAGGGAGATTAGCGGTATATAATTTTTGCGACTCATCTTTTCATTTCTCATAATGTGATATCTTCAACCATCTCGGAAATTAATCAAAGTTTTGAACAACGTTTTTTCTCATTAGTCTATTGCTGGGTTCTTCTATCTCTGTATTCATATGTTTTTCTCTTGTTCATTTTTCTCTCTTTATCATGAAATGAAAAAATTATATAGAATCTTTGGAAAGAATGATCAAGTTAAGAATTCGATCAATTGTAGTTTTAATAAATCGTTTTTGTATTTTCTTTGTGTAATATAACTGTCTAGATACAGGAATAATTCTTAAAGCTTCGATTGAGTTAAAATATATTTCTCTCTTTTTTTCTTTATTATTATTTATTTTAGTAAGATAGATTTTTTATTTTATATAAAATTTTATAATGTTATAATTATTTATTTAGTAAAATGTGTATAGTAAAGATAAATAGAATTTTTATTAACAGAAAATTACATTTCAGTTTTATTGTCGAAAATACGATCTTTAAAAATATTTGATAGGTTTTATAAACATAAACTTTAATCTGTTATTCAAATAAATTTATGTATGTATATTTATCGAATACAAAGAATATAAATATTGAAAGTAGATTCATTTAAGCCTAATATACAATATTGTTAAAGTATATAAAGTTTATTTGTTTAGTATTACCAATTTTCATGTGCGAAAATATACGATTCAATGTTACAGATTACACTAAAAATATAATTGTAAATAAGAATTATCTAAAAATGTTTTAAATATTTGATTATAAATCTTTTATTATTTTAATGATTAAAATATGTTAGATGATAATTATTTGAAGTGTTATTTAATTCTTTTAGTTTAAAAATACTCTTGTTGCTTTTTTTTATGATAGAGTCTTTTTGAATGAATATTTTATTGTTTAGCTAATAATTAATAGATTTGAAAGTAATAAATAATACAAAGCTAATTAAATGATCAATCGTATAATAGAAATCAATATTTAAAGGCAAGAATAAAAAAATCAGAGAAAATTTCATTAAAGGTTGTATTCACGTGAAACAGTGTGTTTTTACATTTTAAACCATATTGTACTCATTGTAATTTTATTTCATTACTATAAATCTTCCTATTTGATTTTATATTACTATAAAAAAAAATTTATTCGTTAAAATTGAAGTATACAGTTATAAAAAATAAAATCTGATACGATTAAAAATAAAAAAAAAAATAAATTCAAAGATAATTTGATACTTTTTTATTAATTAATTTTTTTTAATATTGTTGAATATTTAACATAATTAGCATTCAATTTTTTCCAGGTTGTTATTATTTTTAAAATGATAGACATTTTAAAAAATTATCACTTTTTGATGATATAAAAAAATGCTAGTAATTGAATATAAATTATTTTCTTTTTTCATGACTATTATACTATATTTTAAAATTTTCAAAATGAATAATTTAAAAATATTTATTGAAATAAATTTTAAAATCGTAATGCACAATTTTTTTTAAATTGAAAGTGAATAATTACAGCTCTAATAAGTCATACGTAATAAATTAAGTATAAAATGTAGAATATATAAAAGGTACATTTTTATTTTGTACATTAATTATTTTCGCTTTTTTATAAAAAGTATTAAAACGTAATGTTTAAAAATTTAATATAGATTTTATAAATATAATATACATTTTATATATATGAGAAGCATTGCACAGATAATAAAAAAGGGAATATCGTTCAAGGTATTTTTTACAATATTAAGTACAATAAAATATCATTATTATTAATTCAATGATAAATTCGATAGGAGAAATTTTACATATTATTGCTTGCATACATTACTTCGATTATTTCTCAAGAATGTAATTAAAATACAAAACAGAAATTTTATTGCCAATTTTTTATACAATAATTTCACGAAACAACTAATATTTAGTTGGTAAACTTCGAAGCACAATCAATTTAATAGAAGTATACGTTTCAGTTTGTATAATTATAGATTTAAAATAGTCCTAGTTCCGAAAAGCGTCCATTTGCTTAATTATCACATTAGTATTATTGTTAATTATAGGCTTACAATTCTTTCGGAGTATCGGGAAAGAACCTGATTTTTTATTGCCCATCGGAGGGAATGATTTTAAATGTGGTGTGCAATGCTCGTAAGTATGGAATTAAGCCTACTTTACAAGTGATAATACTTGCCTTCGGTGACGAAAACGTAAATGGAGGCAGGCTTAGTGTTGGAAGCACTGCAGGTGTAATTACCCGTGTCCGATTCTATCGCGTGCCGGATGGTGAGTCGACTTTGAGTTGGTCCAGGATCTGTCTGTACGGTGACGCTGCCTCTCGAAGTATCGTAATTTATCATCCGATTATTGTGGTACCAGAAGACGTACTGGGGCGGAGTCGGACTCTGGAACACCAAGCCAATTCCCAACATTTAAAACTTTAATTTATACTCCAATATTTTTTTAAAAGTATCTTCCACTTCGATAAGTTTATTGCTCGAAAGGATCTATCTTTGATTGGTGCAAACACTAACGGGATACCTTTACAATTACTTTTTTAAAAACAAACACAATAATTAATATTGTTAAATAATGATTCAAAAATAATATATAATAAAATAATCGAGATCTTGATAAGAATGAAGAATATATTGTTTGATGGTACGGCAACATCAAAAAGTATTCTTTGAATTATACAATTTATTTTCTGTATCTTAATTTGAGGGATTTTGTTCGTAAATAATGGTATTTTCATTTTTGGTTATTAGTTATATGTGCATTTGTCTTTTGGTTGCACGCATACTACACTGGAATTTGAAAGAAATTTGGATACTGTTAAAACGAAATTTACGAAATCATGATATATTTTAAAAAATTTTAACTATAAATTGTTAGGTAAATTATTTATAGTACAACTGTCTGGTCCGTAAATAGTGTGAAATTCTTGACATAAATCTAGTTAATATATTTGGCTTTATTATCTTTTAGTGCCCATCGATTTTGCGATAAATATGGCAAGCATGATAATATTCTCAACTCTTCACATAAAACTTATCGATATTTTTTATCGAAATAGTTGAATATGTTTTCTAGTAAGAACAGGTAAAAGAGATAAAGGAAATATATTTTTTTATTTGAGATGGATACTTAAGTTCGTTGGCGTTAAAAATATTGGTACCGTAAAAGATTGCACATAATATGATAGATGCACTATTTATTAAAATATTGGAAGAATTTCAATAAATTTTCATATTAGTATAACCCGTTTTATTTTTTTAAGAAATAAACAAATTTGAATTTAATATCGTGATAAAAACTAAGAAAATATATCAAAAAAGTTAATTTGTGGTTAAGTTATGATCAAGTTAGTTTTACAATTCACATAAAATAAAAAAAAAAGATGTACTATTATCTTTTTCAAATAATTTTGATCTGATAGTCAAAACAAAAGATTAAAAAGTTAGATAAAACCATGTAATTACACAGTAGAAAATAAATGTCACGGTATACTTGAATTAACAATTCTTTTCTATTATGAGAGACTATAATCAAGTTTTTGATTATCTTGATAGAAGTTTAAAACAAACAACATGTAAGGAAAGTATTAGTTGGATAATAAGTCACGTAAGAATACTTTTACTATTATTTATATTATTTTGTATCAAAAAAATTAATAATAATAGTCGATATTATATTTTTTTCACAGCAAATTACTTAATTAATCATTCAAATTTTGATGAGTTTATTTTATTCTCACTATCGTAAATTTATTAATATAAAAAGATAGATATAAGAAAGTTTCAAGTATCACAAAGAAGTATAATTATGAATATTAATAATGTGTAATGTTAATTTATATCAGAATTTAAGTAAAAAATGGAGTTTGTTTACACTGCAAATCAATTTATCATTTAAATATTTGTCGAGTGCTTATATTTGTCAAGATAAAATATATATTATTATTTAAGTTAATTGATAATCGAAATAAATCTTTCTCTATTTAAATGTAAACAGTCAAATAAATAAATAATGAATGAAATAATATTTTAATAAAGAAAGTTATGAAATGAAGTATATTAATCATTAATGATTTTGAACTAATTATATATTATATAAATTTTTAAATAAAATAAATTAAATTTTAAAAAAAAGTAACTAATATTACTGATACACCTACACATTTTTTATTATTATTTGTATTTTTTTATTATAATTATTCTTGAATTAATACGATTTAAATCAAATATTTGTCATAAAGCAAGTTGCATAATAGAAATTTTATAATACTGATTTTCAACATGCAGTGAGTTATATTAATGCATAATAATACACAATTAGAATTTAGTAGATAATTTAATTCATGTGGTACTTTTATTTATTAGCACTCGGAAGTAAAATAACGTAAAAGCATATAATTTTTTAAAACAAGTACAAACATGACAAAACAATTGTTTGAAATAAAAGAATAATCATTTTTTTTTTAGATTTGTAGAAGAGAATTTATATACTTGCTTTAATTTTTATAATTATATTATCCATGAAAAGTAATGTACTTGGATTATAAATAGCTGGGAGTTTCTAAAGTATGTTTAATCAATTTGATGTATTTGATCAAGTTACTTATTCTATTTTAATACGTTAAATTAATTTGATTCGAAATGTTCAAAAGTATAATTGATCTGTACAGGTTCAATTAATAGTTTTTTTTTTTTCGCTAAAACATGTCAAACATTTATACGATTACAAGTCTACTAGACAATTAAAAGTTTATTTAAAAAATCAAACTCATGACTTAACCATTGAGATCGCAAAGGCATAACGGCAATACGTCAATCGAGTTGTAGTTTGAAATACATAAAAATGATTTTAAACGAAAAAACCAAAAAACCATTTATTCGCTCATATTTTTAGAGCGCAAATAAATAACCGAAAATAAAAATACGATAATTCGCAAATCAATTGACACTCGAAAATTTGGAGTTAATCGAGTGCACTTCCACTTGCTGGCAGTTGCGGCGAGTTCACAGAAGAAAAGCAGGAAAATTACCGGAAGTAGAGCACTTGGATATTTGGTATTTCACGTGTGCGCACTCTTGCCATCGATCGATCGAACTCTTTTTCCGCCTCCCACGAGGCTCCTGCATTTTTCCGCAGCACATAGCAGGTCGGGAAATTACATACAGAGATTTTCTCCTTCTCACAGGATGTCGCATGTCATTTTTCGAGGGGGTGGCGAGCCCTCCGAACTTCTCTTTCCGTTTTGCCTGGAAATTTGAGTGCATCATCTCGGGGGCACGTGGGTGCACGTCTGCCACGGGGATAATGAAAGTCATGCGCCCTGATAAATTGTTCGCATTCGGATGGTGCGTGGGTGTGCGAATTTCGATGAAAAGGGGAATGGACTGTCTCTTTGAGCGGATCCGCATGTTCTTGCTGACTTTTTTACGTATTATCAACGTGTTGTTGCACCGGGAAGCGAGTTTATGCCCATCAGATGCTCTTCAAATTGACTGGAATGCTCGCGCTTCTATTGTTGGTTTTATGTGCGCAAAATCGGAAAAGAATAGGAATTCGAGTTTTACGAACCGAAGGAGCTTTTTCAATTCTATTATTAATAAATCACTTTTCACATTTTTAAAACTATAAATGCGCGTTTTTTTATTTAATTTTTTACTACGGTCATTAAAAGTATTAATAATATTTCTTTCTTTCTTTTTTTTTACAGTTGCAATCTTTCAATGGCTTTCCGCCACTATTAAAAGTACAAATATTTATAAAATAATCCTTGTGATGTAGTAATCTTGTTCTTTTTTAAAAATATTATGTAATTATAATATTATGTAATTATAAATGTATTTTTACGATAGTTTTATTAATAATAGGATTTTAATGGATTAGACAAACTCAATATCTGAACGCAAGGAATATAATCCATAATCACGTGTGGCTTATTTAAAAAAATCAATGTATTATTAAAAAATTTTTAAAATTATTACAAAGTTTATTTTAAAATTAAAAAAATATAGAATGTATCTTTTATGAGCAAAATAAAAAGGCTTTATTAAAAAACTTTCTTACGACTTATATTGGAAAATGGTATTAAAATGAAGTTACAAAAATTTTTTTTAACTATATTTATTATGAAAATATAAATTAATAAGTGCATTGAAAAATATTTTTTTTTAAATTGAAAAAATAAATACTGTTTTAATTGAATAAGTAAATAAATATAAAAAACTTACTAAGAATTGTTTAGATATATATTTATACAGATATTGGATTAAATTTGAATATTTTGAAGCATACATGCACTTATTAAATTTTGCGGCTCCTTAGTTACATTTGCATTAGTATCCACATGCAAATTTTTATATTAATTAGTAAATTGAAAGTTTCATTACTAGTTTTCATTTTTATTATAATATCAACTCGATTATATTATTCAATAATAAATTTTTGTACAAAGTATTATTTTAATACTTAAACAGAAATTAATATGAATTTACTTTCTAAATCGTTTTTCTAAAATATTTATTATGTGTAGAAGTTTATTACTATGTTGCTATAGTATGAATATTATTAAAAGTATGGTATAATATTATTATGTAATTTAAATATATATGAGTATATTTTGCGAAAATTAAAAAGTAAATATAATTGTTAATTTTTCCATTTTTAAAAAAATGTAAAATAAGATAATTATAAACAAAGATGTAGAAGTAATAATAAAATAAATTTTCAACAAAAAATACAGTATTTGTGACTAATAATTTTTCGGATCATTGAATATAAATATAAAGTTAATTTTAAAAATATTTTATTTTGAATTGCAATTAAACGGAAAAGTCACATTAAAACATTTAATTAAACCTGACATTTGGCCTAAATTTAATCTCTTATTAGTTGTATATTTCATTTTATGAAATCATATTTTTTGAGTAACGGACAGATAATTTTACGGAAAAATTATATTTTTGTATCCTGTAACTTATATTTTCTGAATATATCGTACGATACATAAGAATGTTAAATATAGATTTTTCATAAAATCATAAGAACTATGTATAAAGAATTATTTGCTATTATAAAAATACCGATAAACTTTGTGGCGAGTAAACTGATCAACTAATTTATTTGTGATATTATCAACTTATAGTGTGATTGTTTTATTTATATAGCATAAAGGAATTTTCTCCAAGAAAATACATCCGGAAGTAAATTGGTTATGAAAAATTATTATTAAGTATATATATCATATAGAGCGGAATTAAGTCGATAGATTAAAGTCTAATACAAATAATAAACTATTGTATTGTAATTCTCTCACTTCGTTTACTATTTATCTATCGCCTAATAATAATAAAATACATCAACTTATTTTTGCATTTTTAGTTAAAGCGGGGCTTAACTTATAACCACATTACCCTATATATTTATTAAAAAAGTAAAATAATTAAAAATTATTTGTTTGTGTTAATTTTTAATCAAGAAAAATTATAATGTATCCAGAAAGAGTTTGTAGTTAAATTACTAAAACTTGCTTAAGAGGTATGAAACACTATTTAATTATCACATACAATTTGTCTTCACTAAAATTGAAAACTTGAGCTGTAATTTAATTTAAATTATTAATTTGAAATTTGAAATAGTTTGTTTTTGCACTTATTCCTTTATTTCTTTATAATTGACTTCAGGAGTCTATAATCCTGATATTTAAATTTAGAATATTATTTTTGTAGTTTTTTTTAGTCAATTTAATTCACTGTCGATAAACCAATTTATAGGTCAGCTTTTTTATAATATTAATTCGATGAATATTTTTAAGACGATATGTTAATGATTGATAGTAATTATATTTTTCCGATAAAATATTGATTTTAATCATTCATACTTAATAATTTACTCTATTTAAAACATGTTATTTTTTGAAACTGTTTGAATATTTTTTTTAATATTATTGAAATAATTTGTAGCAAGTATTTTTTTTTTGTATAGGTTATTCATTGTTGCAACGAATAATTAGTATGTGATAAGTTCTTATGTATTTATTTGTTGCTTATCATTAATGACAAAGGTAAATTAGTAGTTTATCTAGTTACATGATACTGTTAACTTTTATTTTTATCTTTAATGAAATAAACACCATAGTATATTATGATTTTCTTGAAGACAAGTTGAATATTATATTTCATTAATTCTATTTGACCCTCTATCTAGTATTTAAGTATTATATTCAAAGTGTTGAGTGACTACTAATGTAATGAAAACTTTACTAAATAGCATTATATTTTTGATGGTATCTTTCACCTTTTTTGAAAGCTTCATTTACTTTAGCGTATTTTATACTACAAAGTTAATATATATTGCAACTCATTTAATTCCTTATAATGAAAATGAGTAAAGAGTGTCTATTACAACATAGTAATTGGTGAAAATAATGAAATTTTAGAACATTATGTATAATCATGGTATTTACAAACATATTTTGAATGCTTTAAATTTATGCAGCTGAATATTACCTTTATCTTCTTTAAATTAATTAAGAATATATTTTGATAAGTAGTTAATCTATCTTCAAGTGAATAATTTTTTAAAAATTTTTTTCAGTTAAATTCAGAAAGTACAAATGAGCAACATTTAAAGTGACATCAAGAGAAACGGTTTGTGTTTGCCTTTTGCAATTTATTATTAAACATACAATTTTCATTGAATTAATTCAAAGTTCTATTTTGTTTAAATCGATCATTTATATTTTAAAATAAGTTTTAAAGTCATGTCAAAATATTTTAGAAAATACATAAATATGAAGTTACCAGAAAAGCTTTGTAATTCCGTCACTGATACGCATGGGATTCTTAAACGTCATTATAAATTGCTGTGCATACACATTTCATTTGCTTATTGTATAAAATTGTATGTATAGTTTACATATTGTAGGAATAAGTTGTTGTTATGGTCGTCTCTATGTTAAAATTACCTTTTCTACGAGACACATCCTTAATTTATTGCAGGTTGTTTCGTAACTAAGTAATAGACTCGCTTTTAAACTCATATTCAACAAGTTTTTATAAGAAAAGAGTTTACGAGCGGTATTTCGTATATTTTATGAAAATTTACGCACTGTATTTGAATAATATTGTACGTGGTAGGAAAAATATTATTATTTTTATAACTTATAATACAAGTCCCTGGAGACTATAAGTTTCAAATTTTTTTTATAAATCTTGTTCAAATTATCTTGAAAATTATCCAATTTTTCAAGGTATATATTTCATTCATTGATTAATTTATGTTTTTTTAGATTCATTTTTAGTTAATTTTAGAAGATAAATTTAAGATTTAATATAATTAATTCGTTGAAAAGTTTGACAATAATGTATAATGATAATATTGATTATTAACAGAGAAGTGATATAAATAAAAGTAATTTTTTGACCCAAAACGTATGTTTATTCAAATATAATTATGTTCTTTTTCATTATTGACGGATATTTATTTATGTACTTTAATTATTTTAAAAATATGAATAAAAATTATATCATAACTTTTTTATAAGGTCATCGTTTTAACTGTTGATTAAATTTTTTTATTTTTTTATGCTAATTTTAAATATTTTTCTTCAATATAACATGTATGTACATATATTTATGTCATTATTACAAAAATTAATACATTTTTAAAAATGTGCGGAAAAAGTACTGAAAAATTTAAAAAATAGAGAATTAAAAATTCATTTAAAAAAATAGATTAATAATGTATTTCAACTGACTAGTAATTTGTATTCATGTGGGCTTACTGTAAGATTACTGAATCACAAACTATTCATATTAAAAGTGCACAGTCGTTTTACTATTCATTATGTTTATCGATTTTTTATAATAATCGTTTATACACTTATCATTTATATTAATAATTTATTATTTATTTTTAAAAAAATTAGATTTAAAGAAAAATTTTTTCTTTTAATTTTTGAAGCACGTAATTTTAAATGAATTTTTATTATAAAATAAAAAAATAATGATTATAATAAAAATAAAATAATGTATTATCATTTTAATTTGATATAAATTTTATGAATAGCTATTATACCTATAACAAAATTTAATTGATTGTTAAGTTTTTCTGAATTTTTATTTTTACAAATCATTTAATGAAGTAGTGTATGAGCTTTTTATATATAAACTTTTAAGCCTTTTTCAAAAACTTTCTTTAATAAATTGCTACTTTATGAAATATGTTGAAAGTTTTTTTTATAATAGACTTGAAACGTACGAAAATTAAGATAAAAATCAGCTTTACTTAATCCTCTTTTTCTGCATTTCTGATACTCCTTCGACGTTCAATATTTTTCAATAATATTAATGATATTAGAATTTATTTTGAATTTTAAACGATCTGATAAATGAGGTTAATGTTTTAATAAAATTATGTTCTTTCTACAATATATAAGTAGATACAGTATTTTAGAAGATTTAAATAACGCTGATATGCTTAAGAATTTAGATGTCTTATAATGTATGGTATTCTCTAGCATCATTATTTAATGTAGGAAATTCTTAATTAGCTACTTAACATTCAAGCTTAATTTATATTTTATATTTACTAACACACAGTTTTAAATATTTTAAATAACATTTTTTTTTTAATATTGGTCAAATTTTGCAAATTTTTTTACCTTAATTTATTTTGATTCATAAAAAAATAGTTATTAAAGTAATTGTTAAATCACTATTCAAGAAACTGAGATAAAATAGTATTATATTATATTTTTTAATAACATTTTATCAACACTATATTGTATAAAATTACAATATATATTCTTCATGAACGTAGCTAAAGTAATCTTTATCGTAAGCACATCTAGTCAATTGTTACATTATTACTTAATACAATTATTACTTTCATAGGACAGAAAAAAGATTCGATCTAAAATACCAACTAAAAAAATAACTTAATTTTATTTTTTTGGACGTGTCACGGCCGCCTCGACATCCACTTAAGTGGATACACTTTCGGGATGTGCGACTTTAGTTGAGATTAGCAATCCGAGACTCGGCTTTTCGAGACCACAACACTCCACAACTCACTCCACCACCTTTACCCCCAACCTCACCCTTCCCCTTGTTACCTCACCCCTGTCACTCTTAGCCCCTAAGGGTTGCTATTTGTGCAACGATCTGCTCTAGACATGGAAATTGAGACCCGCGTGCTGGCTCTGATAACGATGAAAAATATTTTTTTTTTTAACTCAATAAAGTGCAGCTTACGAATTCTCGGTTTATTATCGTTAACTTTTATTAAACTTGTTGAAACTTTGGTTGGATTATAATCGATGAATATTAGTTTTATATCGTGAAGTAACTGATTTTAATTAAAATTACTGAAATATAACCCTGAAAACGTATTTTTGTAAAATTATTTTTAACAAATAAATTTTAATAAGTAAACTCTATATTTTTGTAATCTATAATATAACTACTTATAATCCGAATATTTTATATTAATAATCTAAATTAATAATTGTTTATAGTATTATTACTATTAACCATGGAAACTAAACTATTGTCTTTTTTGGTTAGAGTATTGAACAATTGCAATAAAATTTATTCACATAACCAATCTTATATAACTTTTAACTTATAAAAGTGTTGCAAGAGTAAGAAACGAATATCACATAATGGTTTCAACTCAGGCGTAAACGAGAAAAATAGCCTGTTAATTTCAGATAGCCATAAATCACCAAACACGATACACATTCTAATAAATACTTGTACGAAAAATATTGTATAAGTTATAAAAATTGTATTTTGATGCAAACGTTCATGCGCATACAATGATAAATGAACTATTTCGAAACATAACAAATTATTACATGAAAATCATTGCTGTTTTAAAAATTAAGCTGAATAAAAGTTCTCGATTGTTTTCGCGTATTTTCGAGTAGACACAAAAATAATATCACAAGCTTTTACGTATACCATTTTTTAAAATTTTTATTTCTGTTCATTGAACTACTATTCATATGGTTTTTAAAAATCAATTCTCAAATATTATATTCTAAATCTCTAAATTATAACACAGTTAATTGTTTTATTTTGTTTTTCTCATATTATTATAAAAAATATAAAACTGTATCGAACTGTGATTCCATAACTTTATTTATTTTCATAATATAATATTCAATTAGAATCATCCATTTTTTTATTGATTAAACCAGTGCAGTATTTTGTTTGCTTTTGAATAATGAAGATTTAATAAAGATTGATTAACATTTAATCTACGCAATTATACATAATAATTTATGATTATTAAATCCGTTTAAGAGGTTGTAAAATCATAATTGAATGTTGAATATATTATTTTAATAACGAATATAAAGTTTATTTATACTATTTCACTAATACAGTTGAGGAAGTGTTTACTTCATTAATACCGTATTCATATCCTTGCATTTTCCTTTAGGATAAATCCCTGTCGTGCTCAATCTTAACACACCTTCCTATCATTTAAAAAACTTACTGTATAGCTATCTTTTTTCATTCTCTCGTCTCATATAGTTTCGTTTCATCCATTATAGTTACATTAAATGTATTTAATACAAAATTTTTTATGTATATCTGTTTGTTAATGTCATTTTCTTACTCACTTTTATTAAAAATATAATGAAAATTTCAATTATTAATTGAACACAATTTTTTTTGCTTATCAGTTGTAAAGTAAAAAGCTTTGCCAAATTAGGAAAAAAATTCTGTTGACAAATAATTATTTATATAATTACACATAGTTGAGTTATAAATTTGTTAATAAAGAATTGGAAATAACGGTTTCACGAAAATTTAGAGATTAAATATATGACTTGTAAAAAGTTCATAGTTTAATATTTTTAATTGCTTGTTTAAATATTTATAAAAGTAGCTGCAAAAATTAGAAATTAGTTTTTATAATAACAAACATTTTAATCTTAAATTTTTAGAATATAATTATTGAAATAATATTTTTAATAAATAAAGCAATTTTATTTTTTGTACTAAAAGTTATAATTTCGCGTTGATCAAAATGAATATTTTTATTACAACAAAATTAGTATCTTAATAATAAAAATGAAATAAAAATAATCATATTTGACTATTTATTATATATATTATAATTTATACTTTACTAGCAAGAAAATATATTTATTCATTAACAATATGTTTTAAGTATAAAAAAAAACTATGAAAAATAAAAATTTACCAAAAATGATTATATTGATCATAAAATTCAATGCGAAAAATCTTTCCAAAACAATGAAATGTTTTGTAGCTCAATATATTAACTTATATAATTTAAAAAGTGTTATTTTAACTATAAGTGGTGAAAGGAATATGGCGTGAAAAAGTATTCACATAAATAATATAAATGATGGTACAGTAGTTCGTATACAAAGTTGAAAAATCGAAGGTTCAGAGTAAGTAATATTTTGGGTTGAGTTATTGATCATACTTGAAATTTACTTCTACATTCGCATCTACTATATTTTCAGAGACATACATAAACAAGATTTGAAACAAGATTATATCACGTACAAATGTCAACATTGAATTTTTATATTTAAATTTATTTTACATATTTTACAGTGGTCATATATTAAAAAAAAAATAAATTCAAACAAAACACGAGAATTTCATTATCATTTTTTGTAATACGGCTTCTGTCTATTTTGATTTTCATTTTACTTAGTTCAGTTTTATTTTTTTTTATTTTGTTATACAAAAGAGAGGCTTATATATTTATATATATATTTATATAATTGATACAATACATGATGAATTATAATTTATTTAAAAAATATTCCCAAATACACATGATTAATAATTACATTCTTTTTAAAAATATTTTTAGGAAAGAAATTTATGTAAAACTCCATCCATCTGATAGTTTTTTTTATGATTCTTTGAAATTGGATGAATATTTATCGATTTTCAATTTCATTTTATCCTTACGTCTAAGCGTTATTATTCATTTACTTTGCGTATTTTATTCTTTTTATTCCAATCGTGTTCTTTATTCCTTCTTATTAATGCTTTGCATTGGCAATTACGTAAAGTATCTAGAATAAGTTTTAAAGTTTTGTTTGCGTCTATTTCGTAATCTCGAAACCTCATTAACCCACTTCACTGCACTGTCATTTTTTAAGAATAAGACTTTGAGTATTTTTTCTTAACTTAGGGATGCTAATTGCCTATATAAGTATAAGTTTTCTCTTTTTGCTACTTTTTGGTTTGTTTGCATTAACTGTTGAGAATAAACAGCAGAAATTATCAAGAACGTATAATGACTATTAAAGAAGGACTAGATATTTATTTTTTTCCATAATAATTAGGATCGTTTATCAAATTAAATTATAGTAGTAGTGAAGCTTTGGTTTTTGGTAGCAAATTGCCGTATGTTACCTAATTTATGACGATGGAGAAAGTCATAGACTAATATACTGACTTTTTAACACTCACAAATCACTAAATTGTAGGTTGAGAGCAAAAAATTGATAATCAGTTCATTGATGCATTGATGTACAAACTTTTTACTTTATAACGAATAATGCAATTTATTAAAAAATTATTACTAGTTCTGTAACAATATAAATCACTTCCATTTAATTACTTAAAAGTTTTGTTGTATAAAATATTTTAAAAATCTCATCTAAGACGTTAAAAAATAAATTAAAAAATATTCTTTTAAAATACAGTAAAAAAGATTGTTTTGTTAAAAATATTTTCAGTCAGTAAATAAACAAAATATTAGGAGGGCTTTCATAAAATTCAAATATTTTGAATATAGTGCATTTAAAGAATTATAAGCATTATTTTATTCATAAAATATTAATAAAATTCATAAAATAAAAGTATGTATATCTCTGTAGATGTATAAAAATTTTTTTATAAAAAAAGCTTTCTGTTGGTATATAAAAATATGTGAATTTAAAATTATTATCTTAAAAATAAATTTTAATTAATAGAAAAATTAAGCTAAAAATATCATAATTCAAAATTTATATGTATTTATGAAAAAATTTACTTGCTTAAGAGTGAAATTATGGAAATATATTTGATAAAATAAAATATAAATATTAATAATAATAGTTTTAAATACATGAAAGTAGATATTGTCTATTCTATGATTCAAATATTTTCTTTAAAATAGTTTAAAATCAAAAACAATTATCATTCATTTCAGCTTAGAAATTGTAAGAAAGGATTCTTACTTTAATGAATATTTAAATTTATTTATTAAATTAACCAAATCCAAAAGGATATTTTC
Organism: Eupristina koningsbergeri; assembly: GCA_018907245.1. NCBI lineage: Eukaryota > Metazoa > Arthropoda > Insecta > Hymenoptera > Agaonidae > Eupristina > Eupristina koningsbergeri. The sequence continues at coordinate 16,196 of JACCHV010002783.1, read as the reverse complement.
CATATAATAATTATATACTAAACTAATTATTTTGAACAGCTGTGAAACCACAATTATTGTCTATTCTCAATCGTCATGGAGCTTTAAATAAAATCTATAGATTTACTAGGTAATTAAAATTGAATTTACATATTCATATAATAAAATACAGTATTACTTGGCTTACCAGACAGATATAACTCTGAATAATTTGAAAATCCTTTAGAATCCTCCAGAATCCTCTATAATCTTTCAATCATTTGGGGTAAGAATTTTAATATTAAATCTTTCTCAAAAATATCAAACAACACACTGTTCTTAGATTATCAGACCAACACATTGCTTTTCGCACGTAAAATTGGAATTTGGCCTTAAGCCCAAAAGGAATAAAAGCCCTCGTCGATTGAGTTGGTTCAAGAGCACACCAAGAATTCCGGTTCGTGCAGTAATCTGAGGGGATGAAGGATAAGCATCCAGGGGTTGTTCGACCACGTGGTGATAATGAGGTACAGCTTAATTAAGCTTTACATTGTAGGAACCCGAACCCCTCAACGGACTTCTTTCAAGAGGAAGAAATTGTGATCAGTAGTATAAAACTTTACCGTAAACCCTTTTTATATTACTGAATTTGAAAAGATGTATTATTGGTCGAATAAATAATTTAACTAAAGAGCCATTTATTCTAAAGTGTTCACTCATCAGAATTATTTGAAAATCTTTCAAAAAAAAGTATTTGCTCCCAGAATATTTACACATACTTTTATCATTTTATAAAAAGATCTTTTATAAATTTTTAGATTTATTTTCTTACAATATTTTTTATTATAAATGTCTGGACAAAATAAATAAAATAAATCACATTTTTGAAAATATTTCAAAAAATCTTTGACAACAAAATTCTTTCTTTTGAGCAAAATTTAATAGAATGAAAAAACTTGCATTTAGCATAATTTAAAAATATAACGTTTAATTATTTACATTAAAGAATTTGTAAATTTAAAAGATTTCAATTTGTAAAGAATATACGTTTAATTATTTTACCGCACAGGTTATTTATTTACTTATTTTTTTATAGTCTTTAAATTATTATTCTCACTTATAAACTCTTGCGTTAAGTATACTACAAAAGTAGCAAACTAATGTTCTTACTGTAGTACCATGTTGCAACTGGTATTTTAATTAGAAAGTCATATCATGATTATGATATTCTAGTTATAGATGGGTTTTATAATTATGCGGATTTTGTATACGTCCTAATGTTAGTCAAATTTGTATATATATTTTATAAAGCTTGAGAAATTAATTAATAAACCAATTATTTAAATTTAATTAAAAATATTATAAAGCAGACCTGTGAAGTATTTACACAGTTTTAGTTAAAGATCAAACTTTATTAAAAATATTTAGTGTATAAAATATATAAGAACGTATATAATGCGAATACACAAAGAGAAGGAAACGAAGGTGTAACATTGAGTTTTGTTCCTATTATACTTATTTTATTATTACAGTAATTTATAAATTTTTTTAAAAAAGGGATGACACAATGTAAATGTTTTATTATGAAAGATGTGAAAATATTAAATATTAAACCCTTTAATTTTTTTATACAATTATTATTATTAAAGTATTTCACTCGTGAATAAAGTAAGTTTTTCCAGATTAGAGGAAATCATCTTTTCCTTTTCAAATACCTTCAAAGATCAACGAAAAAATAAAAATCATTGCAAAAAATTCTGAAGCCTCAATCAAGACCTAATTGTTTTTAATGACGGTTCCACTGTCATAAGTTCATTGTTATGAATTTTCAACCATACCAACATTTTTAGCATTTGCAATGCGCGAGGGTTGACGTTACAGGAGCATAAACGCAAGGAGACTTGATGAAGTACCACCACCCCTATACTTTTAAGGGTTGGTGAGCGTGTTAAAAACTCGGAGTCGCGGTCGGTGCTTATTGACGTGGCGATGCATCGTAACTCTCGAGTTCACGTACCCCAAGTTTACCAAGAGGATTTTACATCGCTGAATTTTTGATTATACCCTTTTTATATGTGCACTACATCAGTCCTGGTTTTAAAAATGCAGTAATGCATTCCTGTAATCAGCTATTCATCTTCGGACCTTCTACGGTAAATATGTTATTTCACTTTTATGACCCTATTTAATTATTTAATGAAGAGTAATACATCGATAAAATTTTTGGACAGGAGTTTAACGTTAATCAAGTACACGAGCAATATCTAAAATCAATAATATTTTTATTGATTTTTTATTCTCGCCAAGCACGGCTTCATGAGAAATGATAATTCACATAAAAATTATGTCAGCATTACATAACTTTATTGGGGGTTATTTATAGATTTTAGAATGATTTTAATATTATTTTTATTATGAATTATCTTAATGCTGTAAATAATTTAATTGAATAAATTAAATTAAATTCTTCATTTTTACTTAACATTATTTATATTTTTGTATGTGTAATTACGGTTCAAAGTAAATATTTTAAACATTATTTTTAAATATTCCTGTAAATTTCTATATATACTCTAAATTTTTTCTTTTAAAATATTTATTTTAAACATACAGGTATGTTAATTTATTTAAAAAAATTAATGTTTTATTTTATGTATATGTACATTTTTCTTTCTAATTAAAAAGGTCAGTAAACGTGTAGGATTCTACTGGACTATTATAAATAGGAATTTTTTAATAATATTTTATACTCATTATTTTGGTTTTTAAGTTTTTAATTTTTGTACCTGTAATATTATTCATAATTATTACTTTTTAAATAGGAATAAAAAATACATAAATATATATATATATATTTGTATCATAATGGATATTATAATATTTTTTTGCAATTTTTCTATAAATTAAAATTACTATCGAATATTTTAAAACAGATTATGGTTTTAATAAATATTTTTAAATAAAATTTGTGTGCTATGCAATAATTTTTTCAATTATTAATTCTCAAATATTTAAAACATATTAGAAGAATTTTTTAATTATTTTTAATTAATCAAAACATTTTTTAGTAAAGAATTTTAATTAAAATTTAGTAAATTATACATTTTTATATATTTTATATTATAAGCACAACTATTCATGTATGGAAAAAATTATTTAATTGTATTAATAATGACAGTATATAATTTCTTTTCCATTTTTAATTGAATTTATTATATTTTATATAGATAATTATAACTACACAATTTTAATTCATTTGTATTTGTAGAAAATGTTAATTAATATTACGTTAAACACTATATAGAACTATTTACGAACAGTAAAATTAATAACTCAAAAAGTACTGAAAAAAATTAAAATATTAATTGAGCTGTTTATATTTACTTTATGCTATGAACTCTAAATATTACATATGAATTATTTGGTTAACATCCGCAAAAAAATATAAATATATATAGTAAGCAAAATATAAGTATATATAATAATTCATAAAGCAAATTTGAAAATGTATAAAGAAGAGATGAGATTTGTATAGACAAAAATTTGGAGTAAGAATGTACAAACGAAAAAGTTTAGGAGCCAACGAATTGAAGTAATACAATACATGAAGTTTAATAACTATAAAAAATATATTTCGTATTCGACTATGCTTTTTAGATAAACGAGAAATGAGTAACAAAAATATCATTAATTTGACAGTTTTTCGCTTACTTATTTGACCTAAAACTAGGTCGGGAGTTATTTATTCTGTGACAGTTCATTGTTTCATTTTCGAACTTTTGTTTTAATTTTTTTTTAAAGCATGCTCGACATTTTTACTTTTTAAAATCACAAAATAAGCATTTATTATTACAAGTAACTGCTGTTACATAAAGCACGTATCACAATTTGTTTCTACTAGACATGTGTATACCAATCATAAATAAAATTCATATTTCTATAAAAAATTTATTAGTTATAAAAAATAAATTTAAGATTATTTATCTTATATCTTAATTATTTTTGTAAGATTTATTTATATCAATTTTAGAAATATTTATGGTATAAAATAAATTATTCTCATTTGAAATTAAATAAATCTTATAACATTATAGATTAAATCGTAAATTATTACTTTTATCATATACTGCTAATTTATCTTATTGGTATGAATCTACATATTAATTAGAATTTAAAAAAAATTTTAATACTAGATATAAATATACGTAATTTACGTACATATGTTCTGGTATAATGTTTCCATTTACTTAATAATTATAATAATAATGCCAATTAACTACATTTCATCAATAATTATTAATAATTAATCAGTTATAATTTTAGCTCGATGAGAAACCTGAAAACTATGCAATATATTGTTAGTTAATATAGGTAATACTATAGGGAAGAAAATTATTATGTAGGGTTACTGGGAACCAACCCCTATAAAGTAAAAGTAAATATTATTCTCATGGAACCTTGTTGAGAAGCACTATTGTGAGTGGATAGAACAAGAGTAATCTTCTGACCAAGAACCTTCGTTACAACCAATGTTGCCCATTGCAAATACATGACAATTAAACTTAAAATTAACATTAATTTAAATATTCCAATGTTATAAATGAACAAAAAGTCATTTGTCTTTTTAGATGTATTAAATTGTTGTTTATCATACTAATATTGTTTTAATAGATATCTTTGATTATTCTCACCTTTTTCTTATATTCAAACAGTTTTATGACGAAAGCTTATTTTAAAAATTTATGATCTTAGAAAAATAGTTATCATTTATTTTTCTTATTTCCTACTCTAAGAAAATATGTAGAATTGAAATCTGAGTTGAAATGTGATGTAATGAAATTAACGGTTGTACAAGTAATTCTATCGAGGTGTCGTTAGTGTCATTGGTTGATGTGAATTGGTGGTATTAAGAAATCTTTAAGTTGTTCTTTTATTTTTTTTGTCTTTAAAATTTGTGAAGAATTTACCAAAGGAGAATTACTGATACTTTGAAAGAATTCTTTCAATAATCATTGAAAGTGTTTTCAATTCATATAATTTTTACTAAGAAAATTTACAGTTAATTGAATTCGAATTTAAACTAGTTCAACTTTGAAAACGTTTAGAGCTTGAGTTGTCTCTTTACCAACAACTTGTTTAATGATAAACTTTGCACTTCATTGGAGAGAACTTGAGCATTCTGACTAAAAGCGTTTGCACCCAGAGATCCTTATATCTTGTTATAATTAAGAATTTGCTATTATATTTCAAAAGAAGATATTTTAGATACTAGATTTTATGTAAATTTTGTTATTGAAGATAGTTTATATGTGTAAAACTGAAATTTAATAATTTAAAAAAGTCATTTTAAATAACTCAACATTTATTGGTATAAGAAAACAAAAATATGTATATAAAAAAATAAATAAAGAATTTTTAAGTATCACAGACAAAATTTTTAATTTATAATTTTAATTATGATTTAGATTGATAATTTAATTTTAATAATTCTTTGTAATATCCAATGAAATTTTCTATTTTTCTATTTTTAATCTTTTCTATCGGTCAATTTTAATTTTTAATAAAATAATTATGAAACTATAGAAAAAGTACAAACATTATTTAAGTTTGATAAATGAATTAGTTAAAACTAACTAAGTAAGGGTATTTTCATGTCAACATTTATAAAATATTGTTGCAAAAATATTGCCGAACTAGGCTTAAAATACAAAAAATAATACTTTCTGGATGCTTTGTAGTTAATTTTTGTTGTAGAATTACTTTTTCTATTCTTCAAAGAAATAATATTTGATTTCTTTAGAAAATAAGTCGTATTCTAAATTTTTAGTTACGTATTTACGGTCATTAATCTATAAAATAAATGTAAGCGATTGTTAAGAATTCATAGATGTAATTATGAATTTGTGTATTTGCAAATTTTTGTATTATGATATTTTTGACTCGTTATAATTTGTATCAATTACATCTTTTGGAATTTGCTATAGATTTTTTTCACATTAAATGATTTTGTCACAGGTTTTGTTCAAATTTACTCTTTAACGGTTTTCCGCGTATGGGTTTTTTCAAATTATATTATTTTCACCTTTTTACTCGAGCTGAAATTTATATATCTGAATATAATGATCCACAGCGTGAATGAGTGAGTATAATAAATTTATATTGAAAATATTTGTATATATTTATATGTAAACTTGTAATACTTGTACCATTATAAAAAAAATAAATACATGAAAATGAAATAAATACATTAAATCAAAATGTAGAACTCTACATATAGTGATTTATTTTCACTTGGTTCTTGGCTGGAAATTCTTTTTATTGCCTTGAATAAAATAAATAAATTTAACGCCGCATTAGGTTCTTTAAAATAATTAACCCAGTCAAGACATTTAGAATGCCTAATTTGGCTCTCTCTGATAAATAATCTTTAAAAAAAGAAAAGCAACAGCCATAATGCTTAAATTCAATTTAAGTCTTCAAATTTTACTTGTATTTATTGTATGTATATTTTTATTTGAATTTCATAATCTTAATACTAACTACTTAAAAATATATTCAATGTAGTAAATTAATATGAGGCTAATATAAATATATATATACATGTAAAAAAAGTGTTTCTAATAATGATGATATTATTGTAATAATTGATATTATATTATTTAAATAAAAATTCAAATGTATAAAAACTCTTCCATAAAAATGAATTTATAGTTATAATTAGTTTTAATAATTATTGTTTAAATAGGTTTAAATATTTTTTATTATATTTGTAACATATTAAAATAGAATTAATGAAATCAAATTATTATATAATTTTATTTTTATTATATCAAAATAATATAATTGATAAAGAGTATATTACATAAAAAAATATGTAATATACTGTGTAGAGTACACATTTTTATTATAATTTAAAAAAATAAAATAATTAAAATTTGTAAATTATATATTTTGAAAATATTTATTTTATATATTATATTATAATGTTCTATCCTTAAACTTGTGGTTGAATAATATGTGACATCTTGAATGAGAATGCACGAACTCATAATTCTTAATACTTCATATATATATATATGAAGTATTATATATATATGTATTATTTGTGTGCACAAGAGATAAAAAGAGAAGTACAGATAAATAAAGTGGGATAAGAAGGAGTAGATGGAGAAACAAGAATCAGAATTACCAGGTCAAGAGGTGAGAGAATTACGAATGTGTACAAAAAGACTTTCGTATTATGAAATAGAGATAGTGAGAAATAAGAATAAATAGATAGATAAAGAGATAGATACTCATGAAGATATAAATGCAGATAATTCTAGATTTTAAGAATTTTTGTCACGATATTCATTGAGGTTCCAATTGTAGTTTTAGAGAATCGCTTTACTTAAAAGGCAAGAGTGCATACAAAAATACGTACAACTCCACTTTTACGTGTCGTATACCTATAATATTCTGCATTAAATGTATGATATTTTAATGATAGTATTTGTACTACTTTTTCATTATATACTTTAATCGTAAACCGTTGCTATGGTACGACTTTATCATATATAATGATGACTGGCTTTCAAAGCAACAGCAATAGTAAATGTTTTAAAATGTAATTAAAGAGTCGAGAGATTTTTCGTGCAATCCTTCCGATCCAGTTCTTGATTTTTTCCTACTATATTACTTTTTTTCTTTTTATCAAAAGATACATACATTGGATTTAAAATTCTCTCAATTTTTTAATATGTAAATATTAGTTTGTGCAGTAATGTGTAAAAAAATATATTTAGGAGATGATTTTTCTTACCTTTTCTATGATACAGACTAGATTTATTATAGATCCTACGTCTACATGATGTTCTTCACTCCCTAAAATAAATGCTTCTGGTGTCACTATATTTAGATTGACAAAATGCGACAGTATCCCTGTACTCCTTGAAATCTATAATATTAAAAAACTTCTATTAAAAATAAATTACAATATATTGTACAAAGTACATGTAATATAAATCATTATTATATACTTATATATGTATTATACAAATATTTTTAAAAAGAATATTAATTTTGTAAGATAATTTAGTTTATTCTGAAGTTAAAAAAAAATTACAGTTATTTACAGTGCAATATAAATGTATGAAATAATTTGAAATATTAATTTATATGACCTGTGCTTTATTTTAATTTTTACTTCAATATCAAATAGTGCCACCTTATTTTGCATGAACTAATTTATATTTTGATATATTTTCAAATAATTATTTGACATAATTTAAATAAATATCTCCCTTTAAAATATTGTTTTGATTTTTTTTCAGTGCTAAAGTGATAAAAAAATACGCATAGAAATAGCTTAGAAGATATTAAAGAAACATGATAAAGGAAATGGGCGGTAGGTAAATGCTATGTAAAAAAAAACGACAAAAAAAAAGGACATATATTGAGTTTAAACTCATGAAAACTAATCTCAAGTTGAATGGAGACAAGCTATATTTTCGGATGAAAGGCAACTTTTGGTTTTTTCCATAATGTCTTGATCCGCTGAAAAAAAAGTTGAACCATATTCAGACGAATTCATATTATTCACAGTAAAATTTAATATAATGTTCCAAAAAATAATTATAAAATTTATTATGTAAAAATAATGATACTAATTGATGAAATAAAAGTTATAGAATTTTTAATAAATTGATACTATTTTTATTAGTTAGAAAATTTAATTTTAAATGATTTTAATTCTTTGATGATTTATTTTTTTTCGTAGATAAAAATTAGTTGATTTTAACTTGTATGTGTTAACTAATAGATATATTTTCATTTATTTATTTATTTTTTCTTTTAAGAAGTTAAAATATAAAAAATACCTGTAAATCCCAAAGTTTCTGTAGTTTGTTAGTAATTCAGATCTTAATCCACAATAAAATTTTTAGGATTACGTGGCTAAAAAAATTGGAGAAAAGATACTCAAACTTTTTTTAAAGTTAGAAGTAACTATAAAGTCATTTAGTATAAAGATTTAATTTAAATTATTAGTAAATACTGTACAATGGTCTATTATTATTATATTGCTAAATTATTAACTACATAATTATGAAGACGTGGAATAAATTTTGAAGTACGACTCTAAAATATTTAAAAAATTAAATAATATTTCAGGTCATCTTAGAATATATATATCTAGTATATATATACATGGTGCATTCACAAAGTATCGAGTTTTTTTTTCATTTTGCGCCTATTCATCGTAATAATTCGGGAGAAGTCTTAAAATGTCGACAAACTCTTTCCACATTTGCCCTTTTTTTTTGTTTTTCGATAATTAGGCGCGGCAGGATTTAACTTCGCGCGAAGGGTGTTTTTCAAATTTTTGACACGGCGCGTTGAAGTGATTAGCGGAAAACCACAACGCGAGAATGTTTTATTCAAAGATTATAAAAAAAAAAATTCTTACCTTTCTGTTTTGAAAAATGATTTATAGGTGGAGTTATAAACAGTGTGAAATAAAAATTTTAAATTCTTCAAAATAATTTTTTCCTGTATCAACACATTTTTGAAGGCGTGTTTTTCAAATTTCAAATGCATTTCAAACTCTTCAGCTTTGATGTTTTTCAAAAATTTCGATATTTATAAATTTTTTTGCACTATATTGTACACTAGAGATCGCGTTAAGTTCAATTTTTTCTGAATTGCTTAATCTGTTAATCCACAGTCCAAATTTTAAATTTCTAAGACGCGCCAGGTGTTTTTAGCCATTCGAAAGCTTTTTGGGCGCCCAAATCGAGGCTCGTCGATGATTCTTTCTCGGCTCTCTTTAAAAGCTCTGTACCATTTTTCACATTGCGATTTTGACATGCAATTATGTCCATATGCTTCTTGCAAATTTTATACGTTTCTACACTGTTTTTTTTTATTACAAACAAAACTTTATCGCGTAATGTTCAAGTAGTCAGTCCATCGCGCCGTGTCAAAAAACTGAAAAATACTCTTCGCGCGAAGTTAAATCCTGCCACGCCTAATTATCAAAATACAAAAAAAAAAGAACAAATGCGATAAGAGTTTGTCGACATTTTAAGATCCCTCCCAAATTTCTACGACGAATAGGAGCAAAATGAAAAAAAAGTTGATACTTCGTGGATGCACCATGTAGTATTATTATGACACTACATTAAAAAATTTTTTTGTTAAATATTATTTGATATAAATAATTAAATATCAACATTATAGTTTCTTTATGTTTTTCTAATTGGAAGAGTATTAATGAAAAATAAATATAATTTTGAGATATAATAAATAGTGTATTTAGAAACATTTAATAAGACTTCTAGATTTTATTTAGGTTACAGTATTCATTAAATGATATTATTTCAAGCTTTATTATAGAGCAGAACGTCTGCTTTGTAAAAATTTAATTTGGTCTATAAATCTTTAAATTTATAAAAGCGATTTCAAAATTTCAGTCCTTTACAATGCAGAAATAAATACTTATATATATATTTATCACTTTTGATATATTTTTTAAAATAAAAATGTAAATCCTTTTCATATCTTTAATTTTTTTATTTCTATAAAATTGGCTTCATTTTTTATTGAATTATATTTTAATCGCAAATATTAACGTAAGAAATATATTTTATTATAAAGTTTGACTTTCTAAATTTTTTTAATTCTATTTCTACTTATGATTGTAAAGATTATTGTTAAAAAACAGTTATAAATTATATTAAAATATTTTTAATTTTGTATTCATTATTTTATTATAATTATAGATACTATACTTTAAGTATCTATTTCTGTTATTTTTAAGACCTATTTTCTTAATATTATACAAGAATATTTTTAACTTTGATAATTAACTGTATTAACGAAGTTTTATTTTTCTTATCATAAAACAATCAATTATTTTTATTATATAATTTTGTCAAAAATAAAAGTACCAAATCATTGAATTCTATAGTTAATTAAATACAAATTTTAATTTTGTTATTTTTGTAATTATATTTAGAAAAAATAATAAATAAATATTATCAAGAATTTAAATTTTGATAAATTTGATTAATTAATCTAATCTATCAGATTTTTTTTCTTTTTTACATTTTTTTTTTTATTTTTTTGATAATTTCTTTGATCAACTGCCTCAGTTTGGCACTAATACAAGAGTTTATTCTACATTTTGCAAATTATATATTTAACTGCATAGTTTATTCATAGTTAATTTATAGTTTCGAGTTATAGTTTACAGTTTACCAAGTTCTAATTAATTGTGCGATGTCACGTTAAGTCGACCAATGCTGACATTCTATCATGATTGCTCAACTCGTTAATTTACTGAGATATGGATTTTTCAGTTTTCTTGTTTTTTTTTACATTTGTAGTATGTAGCATATTAATAATATATAAAATTATATAAAAAATGACGCTATCAATTATTTATATTTATTTAACAGAAAAATTTTGTAGAACTGTATGATTCATATAATTTTTTATAATATTTTATACAACATTTATGTTGTAATATGTATATGTATGTTTATATAATATTTTAATGATTTCACCTAATATTATATAATATACTTATATAATTCGAGTAATTTAAAGTACTTTTTCGTTAATCAAGTATTTTTTAGTAAAAAAATTACAGTTTTAAGTACATTGTATATATTGCAATGTTAAAAATGAAATAATCGTCAGTTTTTATATTTATGATTTATTTAAATAAAAGATCGATAACGAAGTGGATTCCCTTTAGATTCGTCGTTTTACCTTTGAAGCAAAGTTTTATCGTTAATATCAAAGTGAATGTAGAATTTACCCAAAGGATACATTTTTATTTATTGCAAAAACCAAGAAATAAATAATTTATCATCATATATATAAAGTGAAGGATATAATTCTTATTTTAAAAAAATGAATCTTTTTATTATCCGCATTTTAAACGAAAATAAATAGTAAAAAATTTAGTATTAATATCTTTAAACAGTGTTGTATATAAAATAACTGATAGACTAGATTTGCGAGTTTTTTTTAATAAATTTGTATTTACATTATCCATCAAAGCATAATACAAAAGCGAATAAAAACAGTGAAAAATAAGTAAAAAAACAAAAAATGAAAAATAATTTTAAATTTTTTATTTAATTTTACATTTTTGAGGGGATTGTTACTGTCAAGTTATGAAAAATTGACCTAAATGAAATATAGAATATTTTGTTAACGATATATAAATTTAAATTTTCATAAATGAGTTTAATTATTTATATTCATAATATAATAACTTTATATAAATTTTCAGAATAATTTTAAATATTGGATCTTCTATAAATATTCAGTACTTTTTCAAGATAGTTATTATAATAAAATTGAATTTTATTTTATATTTTTTGATAAAATTTATGTATTAAAATAAAATAATGAAAAGAAAGTTGGTCCACTTGCCGTAAAAAAATTATATTTGTTTGTATCTCATAAGATAAATATTTTAAAAACAATAAAATGAATTACTTCTTGGCAGCTATTTCATATATACCAAAATCAAAAATTTTTATATGCTTCTTTTCGAGGGAAATATTTTTAAACGTAGTATCAGAGAATATTAAAAACTTTGGCTATTTATACTTTTAGTGAAGATTCAAAAAGAAAATGTTGAAATTGAGAGAAGAGAGAAGCAAACGTATAAGATGAAAAGAAAAGAAATCTTGGAAAAGCAAATCCGTAGAACGTCAGAAATCACAGGAGATAACGTAGTATTCTGTAAAAGAAGGTAAAGTAGAAGTAAAAAGATATCTGTTCGATAGAAGAAGAAATAAAAGCAAAACTAAAGCGAGCTTCGAAGTTTCTGACCAGTAAAACTATTAGTAGTTAAAAGAAAAATAGTGAACGAGCGTGTAAGGAAGTACGTACATAAGAAATTTATAAAAGAACTCATAAGTGTAGGAGTGACTAACATAATATAAATACGCATAGATTATTAATACATTAATTTATTTGTATAAATATTAATGAGCTACAAGGAAGAAGTAGAGTGAAAAAAAATCATAAGATAAGTAAGAAAGCAGGGAAATTGCAAAATGAGTATTCAATGAATAATTTAAAAGTGAAGGATAGAGTAGAAGAGCGATAGTAAGAAGTACTCAAAGAGGTAGATAAATATGATACAGCCATCCATTAAAATGATTGAGTTTTAAGACAGATGTTGATTTTAATTTAATTTTTCTAGTAAGTATCGTATCACAAGTGAAACCTATAACTAGAGCAGTTACACAATGTAAAATTATTCAATTCATATACCAGAGATAATGAAGTCAAATATTATATTTGCCTACGTGATGTGGCCTTTTTCCCTAGTACTACTAGGGGATGTTCCAGTTAGATTTTGGGGTTGTAACCCTACCACTTTTCGTCTATGAAACATTTACGTATTCTAGTCTGGAGTGGATGCAACAGTCGCCAAGTGGATACGCCTGGGGCTATCTTTCCTCAGTTTTGAGATGATATTACAAGCAGCATTAGATTATTCAAATATTGTTCTGCGGAATTTGTACTTTCTTTTCTAATAAATTCCAGAAGTCAAACAAAAGATTGTTTTACAATATGTCAATTAATTGCATTTTGAGATATTTTATTCAAAAGTTTGATATTGGGATACTGTTTATTTAAAAAAATATTTTCAAGTTTCCGCTTGCACGTATTTATTGATATTAAATTCAAAAATATTTATTACACGTTTTGCAAATATTTTCATATTTAAATAATTTTATACTACAAATTCCTGTAGTTGTTTTGAACAAAACTTTTAAAATACCTTGGTAAAGAAGAATGAAAGTGAAATTTCATAAATGGCAATTTTACGAAATATTATATAGAATGACTTATAGAACTAATGTAATTAAAAAAATTATATATAAATATATCAATTTAGAGAAAAATTTTTCTTTGTTTTAAAAAAAAGGTAGCTTATGAACTTTTCGGATCTTTCTTAGTCTACTAAAAAAGTACTGTTTTAATAACTTTAATAACTTAAACAACTTGACTTATTTAGATTAACTACATTAAAATTTATTTTCTCGAAATAAATAAGGTTTCTTAATTTTGTATTCTCTTAAACTTTATAAGGATATTCTTATTATGCAAAAATACTTTCAGAATTTCCTCTTTGAAGAAACTTAAATCTTTTAAGCTATCATTACCATAGATATTTTAAGACATTTCATTTTTTTAAAATCACAATAATCAATCATTCAAGCCATTTGTGTTTTTCAATATTGAAAACTTAGAAATTTGTATAAGATATTATTTAATAAAATATTATTATAATTCAAAATAGATTTTTCATATAGTATATTATTAGTCACTAAAATGAATATAGCTTTAGTAGATTTCTAAATATTCTCAAAAGTTAATAAAAGTTTAGAAATTAGTATAATTAAACGACGTTTTAGTTAAATTTATAATACACAGCAACTATAAAATATTATTAAAGGTTATTAAGGTATACTTGGATTTTTTGAAGACAACATTAATAAAAAAATATTACTTTGAAAAAGTTTGTTCAACGACTTTTTAGTTGTTCGTATTTTATTTTTTAGCATAGAAGTATTTTTGTTCTCACTTTTCTGACACTTAACTTTTTTTATATTTCTTCTTATTTAATTTTCAAATAATTCAAAAATTTTTTTCAAATCACTAGTATTCTTTCGATCATTCTTTTCATTCTTCTTTATTTTACGTTTGCACAAATTTCGTTTTATATATTTCTTAGATACGAGTTTAAATAAAAAATCAAAATTTTTGTGTCTTTTTTTATATAATGCATGATTTACGCATTTAACTGAATATTTAGTTATTAATCTAAATATATATATATATACATTTTTTTAATTGCACATGTATTAAACTAAACGTATTGCTCATTAAAAATAATTTTTGGTTCAATTTATTCAGGTATTATAAAGAAGAATTAGGCAAATACTACCGCAATTAATTCTTTTTTAAGAGGATGGTATTTAAAAATATTAAACTTTTAAATAATCTCCAAATCATTTTTATTTGCTTCTTATTAAAATTTTTAAATTCCTGTTATATTTTTATTATATTAGTTTCATATTTTGATAGAATTTTTGGATGTAGATATGTTTTAGTTGTTAATTTTTGATCGTGAAAATTTTATCTTCTGATTTTATGTTAATCGTTTAATGTTAACATACATTTTAAAAATGAATCTTTAGATTTATAATATCAATTTTCTGATAAAAAATTCTATTACACCTTTTTTTATATCAAGTAAATATAATTAATTGTTGATAAGGAATATTATAGTAAAATATTGTCACATAAAAAGTTTCGTAGTTACAACATAGTGTCTCATAAATTATTTAACTATTATCTCGAACAAAAATAGAGTTAGGCATGAAATGTCGATAATTTTTCAAATTTAATATATTAAACATGAACTTACTCTTATTCTTTGCATTATTAATCAACTAATGTTTATCTATTATAGAAATTTTATAGAATAAAAAATATATTTTTTTTAAAATAAACATATCATATTTTAAATACATGTCAAATAAAATAATATATTTATAACAAATCTATAATTATACAGTATATTATAATTATAGTAAATGATGTTTTTTTATTGCCTACATCATATAGATTGTTAATGTCAAAAGTTAATTTTAAAATTAAAAAATGCTAATTTTTACATTCGAGTTTAATAAATTAGTTTTTGTGAATGCAAAATATTAATGGTAGTGATAAATAACTGTAGCATATTTTAATAATAAAACTAGTTATTTTGTAACAACGCTGAATGAATGCAATTGTACAACTGTGGAGTAAAGAATTGTCATTAAAAAGGTCAATTTCTGGCAGATGACGAGTAGAAGCAACTGCAACGTAGATATCGGGACGTACTCAACCTTTCACTGTATATTGTGCATATAAAGTTTGATTGTGACATTTGCTGAAGATTTATTTCTGTTCTAGAATATGATACACACACAACTTTATAACTGTAGATACACAGATATATATCTATAAAATATGCGAATGTATGTATGTTGTACAGCTGTGGGGGAGAGGGGAAAACCGAAAAATAGAAAGAGACGAATAGAAGTAGAAGAAGATAGGGAAATCGTGACAGGAATGTCACGCGATCAGTCGTGCGAAAGCACAAACAATTTCTCCGTGGGAAACGTCGAGATGTCGCGGTTAACACCCAAAACTTATAAATAAATACCTAATTA